>JADLZN010001479.1:0-522758 GCA_018155175.1 Sinocyclocheilus anophthalmus | reverse complement strand
CATTGCACAAAATGTTCTTCATAGTGGAAAAAGGTCCTCTAGATGATTAAAATGTTCTTCACACTAATATTGTGTTTAGGAACTGTTCGCTGAAAGGTTTCGTTGATAACTTCCCCTCACCACTTCTATTGTTAAACCTTATTTTAAGAGTGGGGGTTTGAAGGGTTAAGCGGTCATTTTGTGCTTTTTATGTGAAGCTAGTATAGAGCTTTGATCCATGACTGGAATTATAACTCTAATAAAACAATACGCAGCTTGTTACGATTAATACAAAGCACATTCAATAAAAACCTCTCCAGGATATCTGTACGCTACATGTAAAAGTCAACGATGATCATCGGTTAAACTAATGAGTGAATATACATAAATATAATGTAAATGTTTTAGTAAGTGCTGTAATGTCCTGTAACTTATTTTTTGTGTGTGCTTAACTGAAGATGAGCAGTCAGAAACACTTTGAGTATAGATAATATGATAGATTATTATATATATATAGATATATATATATATATATTCGGATTTCAAAGTAATATTTATATGGATACGTTGGGAAATGGTGGACGGGCTTCTCAGGTTTAATGCCTAATTGTGTGTTCTAACAGTGCTTTCAATGTGCTTGCGTGGTTCAGCTATTATGCCTTTAAAAAACTGAAGGACTTGAAAAAAGCCTGGTGGACTCTATTTAACCTCTTTTTTATTGCTTATGACATTGTAATATAATATTGAAATACTTTAACATGTGAAGGCATTCTTTTCATGTGTCGGTTCAGATGTTATTAAATCATTTTAGAGCGAAGACTTTGTGAATATTTGACAGGTTGGTTGTATATCTTGACAGTTGGACCCTGTATTTCTAAGAGAGGAAAGAAAAGCTCAATGAACAAGTCACAAGAAGCATGAAATCTCATTGTTCTCCTCAAACATGCAGATATGCAGTGTCTTGTAGCATTATGCATAGAGGTTTATGTGCCTTTAAGCAAATGTTGCAACAGCTTTTGCTCATAGCGGTGCTGTTCTTGTGTTCATCAGCTGTAACCTTTAGCCTCGACTACGTTTATGCATTAGATGTGAGACTGATGTTCTTGTTTGCAATGTCCATTTTGGAGAGCAGATCATTTTAAACTGATACTATGTAGGTCGAAACGTATTGCTTATACAAATTTTGTAATGCTATAATACTTAACATGATTTTTGTTACATCATCTGTTAACACTGATTAAGCTGCTCTGTACATGTATTTTAATCAAATGTAAAAAAAAAATTATTGATTACAGCTCTGCATGATAATATTGATGTAAGCTTTATCACTGCTCTGGAATATGCATATTATTTATTTCCTCAAATAATGTGCCATTTCAATTAAATATTCCACTGTGCCTTCTTGTTCCTCACTTGTGAGAAGTGCATTTAAAGCGTACTTTCAAAATGAATACTATTTATGAAAGCAATATACTTTAAGAGATAATATTTCATACATCGGTGTGTACCTAATGTATCATTATGGAAAAACTGTTGTATATAAATGACATGAGTGTTATATCCTAAATGTAAGAAGTTAAACCTTGGAGTGTTTTTTGACTTATTTTAGCAGCACTTAAGCAAAATGTGTGATTTTGTCACTTCTAATACGCTATTTTTGCATGTACTTCTGATATACTTTGGTCAGTGGCACTGAAAATAAAATGTTCTTCAAAGTAACTGTAATTTAGAAAAATAATTCTACTGCACTTGAGAGTGTTTTACTATTATTACCCTGCACTAGCATTTACTTCTGTTGTGCAGTGCTTTACTACTGTGTACTGATACTAAAGTGCACTTCAGTACCCTTCCAGACACTTCCTGAAACATTTACTTTATTAAAAATTACTTCATTTTCTTCCCTTGATTTATTTATTTAGATATTTAAACCTTTAGTACTTATTTACAGATGCACAAAAATTGATTATACATTTTTTTGGGTTATTTTTTTTAACCTAATTTATGCATCATCTTCTATGGCAGATTCTTTAATATACATGTTTAATTAGAATAATATAACACTATAGCAGTGTTGGGTAAGTTGCTCTAAAAAATGATTAATAGATACTAATTACATCTTCACCCATGTGATTAGATTACTGCACTAATTACTCTCTCTAAATAGTATTGCAGTACTTATTACTAATTACTTTCTAAATCCTATTCAACCTTGACCCAGTTTAATAGACATGCGCTGTTCTTTTTTTCTTTCAGATGATAATATCAAATCCGCATAAATCTCTTACATTTACTTCTCATGTACGTACGTACATTTTAACATTAGATGCTAAATTTTGATTTTAAATACACTAGGCTATTGTTTTATACAGAATTGTTCTATAGTACTCTACAGTATTTAATGCAATTACATCAGAATAACTGTAATTATTAAGTCCATGCTTGCATTGCCAGAAGGTGGCACGAAGCTGCGTCTGTTAATGGCATTTAGCTTTAGAGTACTAATTTACGCCCAGACTGTTTATGCAGCTCAGGTGGGCATGAATGCAGTAAAACAATTATAACTGCATGAATAATGTTATTGGATTAATGTTTTGAATAGAACATTTTGAACATAGAAGTATTAAATGATGGGGAACAAATAAATGTTTTTATTTTTTAAATGTGAAATTAAAGCCGCCAGTAGGTGGCGGCAATCACTGTTTAATAAACGAGTCATTGAATCATTCGCTTCGTTCAAAACGCCTTTATGAATGGGTAGCCTAATTGAATCATTCGCTCAGGGAAACGGCAATCTTCTTTGTTCCTCATCTGATATTGCTTTATACTGTATGTATATTTATAAAAAAAACAAAGAACTCATTCAGTCAGACATTATGTCAGTGGCACTGCGTCAGAAAATGGACGTGCGGCGTGAGAACAGTTTGAGTCACGCGTATTTAAGGAATGAAAAAACATGGATGAGGATTGAGCTTTATGTGTGCAGATGAGAGAGGACTGTATAAACAGCACATCTCCCTACTTCCCAACAATTGTAAACACCTGTCATGTGTCGACACGTACAGTGAAGCAACGTGGAGAAACATGGTGAACCATCGGTGAACACCTGCTGACTGGAAAGTCGCGCGATGACCAGTTTTGGGGAAAGTTACTTTTAAAATAATGCATTACAATATTACATTATTCCCTAAAAAAAGTAACTAATTACGTTACTTAGTTACTTTTTATGGAAAGTAATGCGTTATAGTACTTATGCATTACTTTCGGCGCTACTATTTTTAATATAGCAGGGCTTGTGTGTTTAAATATAGACGTTCTATTTAGAGCAATAATAAAAGCCTTTCACAACCACCAGTGAATGAATCAACCTCAGGCTGAAGCCAAAAGATAAATTAACCGTCTTACAGTAGAACCGGAGAAGAAACCTCTTCCCAATAAAAAAACAAAGCACAATGTTAGTTCTCTAAGTCATTTGTGCCTTATTAGGTTGACACTGGATCCTCAAAGGTCAGCAGCAAGGATATCGTTAAAACTGGGTTAGATACATTTGTGTTATTGTCACAGATTTACTTATGCACGGTTTGCGTCAATATTCTAGTTTGCATTTCACTGTTTTAATTCTCCATGATGATACTACTCTGTTTTTTGTGAGTGGGATGGAATAGCACAGTCACATTTAGTCTGGAACTACAGTAGCATCATGTTCACACAGCGCACACAACGCCTCTGCACTTCTGATTTCTCCCAACATGGGGACAGCAGAGCTGTCAATCAATAAACTGGAAAAAAAAGTAACTTGCGTTACTTTTTTTGAAAAGTAACTCAGATATTTTCTTGTAAATTAAAGTAATGCGTTATTTTACTAGTTAATTGAAAAAAATGTAATCTGATTACGTAACTCGCGTTATTTGTAATGAGTTACCCCCAACACTGGCGACGACACTGGTGCTTTAAAAAGCAGGTAAGTTATTAAGTCATAAAATAAACCACAGACTCCATGGTCATTGTCTGAGCATGTTAGTGGATGACCACAGAAATAATGAGTCAAACACAGTTATAAACACTTCTGATGGCTCAAACAGAAGACTATAATGCCACAGTGTTTGAGTGAGTCAGCTTGTGTTGGCCCTGAATGACTCATCCATTTGCCTCCTAATAGCTTTTAGCCTATATTTTACAGGTCAACAAGCGATTTATTATCTCTCTAAGATAATCTCAACTTCTGTGAAACACGATTGATCTAAATGATCAAATGTTAGTATGTATCAAGTGATGATTAGGCCTACTTAAAATAGCCTACTATTAAAAGACTGTCTTGTATTACAGGACTTGTAAAATATAAGGATGCCAATATAGATTCTACACTAAATAGTAGTTCAGCTGATGATTGGAATTACTCGGAGGGGTCGTTTAAAGGTCAAGTCATCTTAAATTGAAGTAGCTCCTCCTCAGATGAGGTCCAGCATTAACCCAGAGCTTCCTCTCATTGAGTCCGATGTATTGGAAGGTAAAGAGCTGGATTCATCAGGCTTCAGCCGGTTATTGAACAGTAAGTCAGTAGACTAGATATATTTAGTTTGTCAGATGGCATTAACACCTTAAGCACAATACTGGGAAGTCTGAAAGCTCCTTAAACTGTGTATTTTTGAAAAGGAAGAGTCATTGGACAAAAACACATACGTCTAATTTTCTTGCTCGTTTAAACAGAAGGCTGGGTTACACAACAACTAACCAACACTGAAAATAAACCAATAAAATGACACTATTTGGCTAGAAAATATACTATCCATAAATCTATATATAGAGTATATACAGAATCACACTTGATGTGGCAAGTTGAGCGGATGATTAGGTAAATGTAAGCCATTTTATTAAAAACAAAAGGCAGTTTAATTAGGTGTCTAACCCTTTTGTGATGTGAAAAAATATTAATATTGATACATTTTAAATTATTAATATGAATAAATATCAAAACATGCACAGCACTGTTCAAATGCCTGGTGTCAGTAATATTCTTTTAAAGAAATTTATACTTTTATGAATCAAAAGTGCATATTAAGCAGCTCAAATGTTTTCAACATTGATAATAATACGAAATGTTTCTTGCGCAGCAAATCAGTTTTACCATCACAAATTAATTTATATATTAAGTAGAAAAAAGTTATTTAAAAATGTAATTATATTTCACAATATTACTTGATTATTTTTTATTAAATAAACACAGCCTTGGTGAGCACAAGATATCTTTCAAAAAACATTAAAAATGACTGATTCCAAATGTTTGAACTTTAGTGTATGTCATACCAAATAAATTAATTTGACTTTAAAAAAAAATATTGTTTAGGCTAGTCTGAAAAAGTTGGGTATTTATTTACAGTACTATTTTTTATTTATTTATTTATTTTTTACAATTGGTGTCCAATAAAATACTGTAAAAACACTCATCTGGATAGGCAACAAACGGTTTACTTATAGGCTACTTTGTAATTTGTAAATACTTTGTACTTTGCTAGTTGTGATTACTTTTATTTCAGTTAAGGGTAGTTAATAATTCATACTAGTTAAATCTGTATTTTGATTAAATATAAATGCAGTTGAATGGTAGTGTAATGTGCAATATGTATTGACAAATTGATGAAAACCCAATGATTTTGGAAATGTTACACCATTGAGTGAAATTTATACAATGAGATTTATACGCCACTTCTGTTAATTGACCCAGTGGGCTTATTTTTCAGCCGATGCTGACAATCTCAAAATGGCATATTGGTATGTAGTTCTCAGTGTCCTTATTCTCTTACTAAGCACCAGCTTGCTGAATTTGGTAACACCAAATACGTAACAGGGCTACCAGGGCTGGCGTAAACACTACAAAGCTTTCTTTAGCTGTACAAACAGTTTCTGGGTGAGCGTTAGGAGCTGCGCTGTGAGTAGGCTATTAGCACAGAGACTTTTAGAAAATTGCTGCAGCTTCACCTGGCACGTGCGCACAGTACTATCCCTCTAAAGACGGGACACTTTAGCAGATCTGGGCGGGCCGGGACAAAGAGAGGGACGAGGGGGAGGGTTAAAGAGGAGGAGAGGTGACAGCAACGGGGTAGAGTGTTAGGATTCAAACACATCAGACCGCAGAAGAGAGCCACCGAACAAATCCACTGAGGGAAAGCCAGCAGTGTCCGCAAACTTTGAAGTGAGAGAAAACTAAGAGCTGAAGAGGCTGCGTTAGTATTTCAGAGAGCACTGTCCTCCAGCAGTCAGAAGTGTGTGTGTGTCAGATGATGGCACCGCAGGTCGTCAGCTCACCCTTCCTGAAGCCATTCTTTCTGAAGACGCCGCTGAGCGTGGCCAGTTCTCGACGGCAGCGACGACACACGTTACCTGCTAGCGAGTTCCGGAATCTCACCCCACAGGACGCCATTAGTGTGTTTGAGATAGAGAGAGAAGGTAAGATGTTTTGCACAGATGGTGGGGGTATATTGGGGTGCTGCAAATAGATTTACCAAAATACAGAGCCAGAAGTACCTAACTATTGTGCAATGAGTGTCAATAATGTGAAAAATGTTTTTAGACAAAAACACATCTAGTTTTAGTTGTCCTGAGTGTGTCAGCAGATGCTGAATGTAGTTTAAGTAGCTCTAACACACTTGATCCCTCGCTGAAGGCATTTCTCTAGGAAATCTGATGGTTGGGTTTAGGTCAGATTTGTGGGCAACAGGTTGACAACGTAAATACTTATTTTGCTATCTACCTTATTTATTTTTATTTCAATTTCTGTAAAGTTTTGGCAATTTGTATGTACTGAAGTACACCACCTTTCAAAAGTTTGGGTACATTATTTTTTTTAGTAATTATAAAATTTAAAAGTAGAAAATAATACTTTAATTCAGCAGGAGGAATAATACAGTAAAGACATAATATCACAACCATTTTGGTATTTTAAATAAATGCTGAATGACTTCTGAATGATCATGTGACACTGAAGAGTGGAGAAATGATGCTGAAAATTCAGCTTTGCTATCATGGAAATAAATACAATTTTAAAATATATCCAAATAGAAAACACTTATATTAAATTGTAATAGTATTTTGCAATTAAAATTTTTAATTGAAAATAAAATACGTTTAAAGTAAGTAATATATGATTTTTTTACTGTATTTTTTATTAAATAAATGTAGCCTTGGTGAGCCTAAGAGACTTCTTTCAAATTTTTTTTTTTTTTTAATTAGGTCACGACTGTTGATTGAAAGAGTGTAGTCCTATCACTAATGCAAAATTAATTTGAAAGAAACAATGGTTTAAGTTAATTTACATCTGGTGCCCCTGAATACCATAAAAATCTCACAAATCCTGTTTAGGACAAATGTAATTACCGCCTGTTTATAATTGTGATTGCTTTTCTTTCAGTTAAGGGGAGTTGATAATTCATACCTGTTAAAAAAAAACTAAACTCTTTAAGAACTTCCCAAGTTCTAGAAGACTCTAGTCAACATGCAGATCTGATCTGTGATAAACCTGAGAATCCGCCGATAAGCTCTTGTTTGCATTGGTATAACAGGGTTGACTCATCCCTGTATTTTTCCCTCTGCAGCGTTTATCTCTGTTTCTGGTGAATGTCCACTCACCCTTGATGAGGTGCTTAGTTTCCTGGGCCAGTGTCCTGAGCTCTCGATGGGATGGTTTGAAGAGGGCCAGCTTGTGGCTTTCATCATTGGATCTGGCTGGGACAAAGAGAAATTAAAACGGGTGAGAAACATGGTTCTTTATTAAAGAAACCTGTTATCATGTAGATCAAGAATATCACCGTAAGTTCACATTCTAACCCTCTTTTGACCATCTGATCCAGGAGGCCATGACCACACACGTCCCAGACTCTCCCACAGTTCACATCCACGTGTTGTCTGTGCACCGCCACTGTCGGCAGCAGGGCAAAGGCTCTATCTTGCTTTGGCGCTATCTGCAGTACCTGCGCTGTCTTCCCGGTCTCCGCCGAGCCCTGCTGGTCTGTGAGGAGTTCCTGGTGCCCTTCTACCAGAAAGCTGGCTTTAAGGAGAAGGGTCCCTCGGCCATCACTGTGGCGGCTTTGGCCTTCACAGAGATGGAGTATCAGCTTGGAGGCCTGGCTTATGCACGACGAAACAGCGGATGTTAGTTTCTTTAGCTCATGAAATCCTGATTCAGGACACCATGTGTAGATTCTGGATGGCTCTTGGCAGTCACAGGCTTAAAGCCCTACTACCACCTGAGTAAGGAACCAGAGACTTACCTATGCACTCATTTACAGAGATCGAAGCAGTTACATTTGGGTATATGAAGGCTAAAGATGTTGGTTGTTTACAGCATTTTTTTTTCTCTTGTACTGCCCAAGATACACTGCACACTTTACTGGTCAAAACACAGTGGTTGCTTTTAACAATTAATAAAGAGATTTTTTATTTTTTTGGAAAAAAAATCACCATATTCATCAAAAACTTTTAATTTGATCAGTCAAAAATAATTTTCTTTCATTTTTTTAACATTTAACATTAATAACATTCTTTTGATAGAAAAAAATTCAAACATTCAAAACATTAGGTCAGAAAAATAAAAAAATGTAATTGAACACTTGAGAAAAAAAATCTTATTATTATTTTTTATAACTTTCCATCCCTTGGAAATGTTAAATAAATTGTTGTAGAATTCCTAATATATTACTGCATTTGTGATAATGTGTTTTGGAAATGCGAAATATGTATACAGTGTATGAACTGATGTAAACTTTAATTAGAATGTCCATAAACGTTCTCTGTGGCATTAGTCACTATCATGCATATCTAATCAATAAAAAAATCTAATAACAAAGCTATATTTTTGTATTTTCTATGCATTTCAGTAACACTTTACAATAAAGTCCCATTAGTTAACATTAGTTAATGCATTCACGAACTCTGAGAGATTGTGGGGGAATCTAAGCCATACTCGTCATCGCTCTCCTCGGTTACCTTCTCTCCCCCCCCCCCCCACCCTCCTTTTGTTCCTTCTCCACATCTGCCGTCTCATTCTCTCCTCCTTCACCGTTCCTCTGTGAAACTGTTCCTTGTTAACCTCATGTCCTAATAATTGACATTTAAAACTTTTGATTTTAATAATTTATTAGTAAATGTTGAAATTAACATTCACAAAGATTGATTAACGTTTTAGAAGAATTTCTCATTGTTACTGTAGTTCATGTAAACTAATGTTAACAAATGGAACCTTATTGTAAAGTGTTACCATCTTCGTGGGTTTAGGATACAATTTATTATCCTTCGTACCATCTTAAATTTAGTTACAAAACTGGTCAGACTGGTTTAGTATAGAAGTCTGTTTCTGCCTCAGAGTTATAAAAAAGTGAGAAAATTCACATCGCGATATACTCTTACTGCGAGATGTAACGTCGCAATTATGAAAAATAGTCACATTGTGAGATGAAGTCTCAACTATGGGAAATAAAGTCACAATTGTGAGATATAAACTCACAATTACGAGAAAAGTCTCAATTGCAAGTTCTAACATTGCAATTACGAGAAACAGTATCACAATTAACATCTCACTATCGAGAAAGTTACCGTTTTATTTATTTATTTACTCTGAGTTGAAATGGGCTTCCTATCTTTACTCTAGTTTAAGGTCTAGTAGACAAGAAAAACAGACACACTTCAGAGGTGCAGGTTGTTTTTAGCTGTATTCTGTAACAAGTGAGTAAATTGGGTAGCTAAAACACTACCCTTTCATAATCAACCATTACTCCATTAGAAGTAACACACAAATAAAAGAATATCATTTGAGTGCTCAACGTGTCACGAAAATATGGCAGTAGTACATTTATAAAGGCACCAAAGGTACAGAGTTTTTTCGTCCCTGGATACTGAGGTCGACTAAACAAAGACAAACCTACCCCTGACATGCTAAAACATAAAAAAGTACAACAATCAAATTGAAGACGTGTTCTCCTTTTGGTGTACCAGTGCTTTTATGATGACACTGCCTTCTGAGACTGTAGTGTAAAGTAAGTTTTCGGGTGAGGGTGACCCTGTTTTTGTATGATTATCAGACACCCTTATCAATAGACTACATAAAACTTTAGAGTACGTTAAAAAGCGTTCTTCAATCTCAAGAGTCCTAAAATCATGGTCAAGAGTTGGAGATCCAACTTGCACTTGAGTAAAAAAAACAACAACAACACAAGCATAATGTCCAAGTTCACAGAAAGGGCTTCATTTGGGGCGAGACGAAGTGCAACTGGATGAACACTGACAGCTGGGGACTGGCAGATGCAGATCAATGACCAATCGAATCCCTCTGTCCCCGAAGCCCCGCCTCTCCCTCAATGGAGGTGCGCATTGAGGTCGTACTTCTCACAGAACTTGTCGGTGAAAGGAATGCAGGTGAGCAGCTCGCACCACTCACACTTGATGGGATACACGTAGAAAAGCACCACGAGTCCCGCGAACAGGCCCACGAACACCACCAGGAAGATGATGATCTGGCAGCGCTTGCGGTACATGTCCAGGCGGCCGAAGCTGATGTATGGCAGGAAGGCGAAAGAGAGGAAGAAGCCCGAGATGAATCCGCAGATGTGGGCGAAGTTATCGATCCAGGGCAGCAGGCCAAAGGCGAACAGAAAGAGCACCACGCACAGTAGCTTAGTGAAGGCCCGCCACGGCTGAGCCAGAATCTGCCAGCTCTGAATCAGCTCCACAAACAGACAGGCCAGGATGCCGAACTGAGAGCCAGCCGGACCCACCTAGAGTGACATGGAGACAGCAAAAGAGGCACAAGCTCAGTGCCAGAGATACATGCGTAAAATACCCCTTTTCCACCAACATTGGTGCTGGTTCTCTTAGCCCAGGGTTATCTTAAACTCAGGTTCACAAACCCCATGTGGATCATGAGGGAGTTGACGACAAGCTAATAATTCAGTTATAAAAATGTACAAAATAAATTATTATTTAAAATAAGTCTAAAATAAAAACAATACAAATATGGAATATTTTTTCTTTTACCATGTCATGTGACCAACACAAATTTATTTTTATTTTTACTGTTGTTACTTGCTGATTCTTTGTAATTATTTGTGAAATTTACTAGCAATTTTTAAGTGAAAATGGTTTCTACACTATTTTTTTAAAGAACTGTAAATGTGAATGTGTTGTTAAATTATTTAAATAATAACTTAAAATCTCAGAGTGCGCTTCAAGAAAATATTTTATAATATTTTAATAGTTTGGCTAACAAAAATTTTGGGAAATCATGTCATAGCCGATGCTCCTAAACAATGACATCAAACAGCTCCCAAACAACTGTCACACTGACAAAAAATATATAAAAAATTGGTGGATTGTAGAAACAATATTTTTTTTGTAAATTTCAGAAATAATTACATTGAAACAGCAAGTAACTCATTGAATTAAGCGTGAAATTGTGAAGTAGAAAAGCTGAGATAGTATTTTCTTGTAAATAATCTTTGTTTTTTACAGTGCGTGTGGGTCAATGACAAAGAATGACGCCCATGATAAAGAAAAGGAAAAATCATTCAAAAATCCAAAACACGAGTACACCGTTTATTCATATGGCTTTGAAAAACCTTTATGCCATTTTTGAAAAATTTTCAATTTAATTCTATTCAAAGAAAGTGGATTCAAATGACTGTATGTATAAATAGCATTTTTTACTATTAGTATTTAAACAGATGAAAAATAAAGCAGTTGTAGCCACTGTGCAACCCAAAGTACACAGGATATCCATCAAATCCACGTGTGTCACATCACCACATTGAGCATTTGGGGTTTAGATAGCTTCACTGATTAAAGTGAGCAACCTAGTTTTCCGTCTGTCTAATGTTAGCGATTTCTAGTTCTAGACCAGCAGGTTTTAGGGGCCGGTTGTGGCACCCTATCGGCGCAAAAGAGGCAAGATGGGTCAAGCGGGCTCACCTCAGCTCTGTAGGGGAGGAAGATGGCACTAGCCAGGTTTCCTGTGATGCCACTCAGGATATAGATGATAGATATTCGTAGCCATCCGGCCAACTTCTCCAGGTCTCGAAGAATTGTCATCTGAAAACATACCGACACCAGGCAATGCAGAATCCTGTTTTTAACAGATGGGAACAGAGAGAACTTTTCAAGCATGTTGTTTATTAGCTGCTATGACATCTTTATGGATTTGAATGCATATTTTTCATTCCCAACACACCACAACGTTCTGACATGGCTACAGCGGTCATAAACATTCCCTTCATACAACATATGATGCCAATGATGTCCAAGCAAACCACCGCCTGTGTCATAATTACACTTCTGTCAGTTGTCTCATAAAAATGTGGCAAAGGCATGTCACAACAAGAGTCTCCACAAATGCTGTTATTATAAAATGCATTGTGCAATGGCCACCAAACACGAACAAATATGCAACAGTAACCACAACAATCCAACTTCAGCAGGTTCAAGGACGTTTGAGAGAGTGATGATAAAGGTGTGTGAAAGAGGCACGTGCAGAAGCGTTAATCTACTGAGCCGTCTTAAGGAAGGCAAAGAGCCAAAGTGCAGCTCAGTGAAGCACTCTCTTTGATTACTACTACAGATCACACCATACTAAATAGCAGCATCTTCTCCAAGTGTCAGCTGTTTCTTAAAGCAGATAATCTTGTGTCAGCCTTTGAAGCATCTGAGATAAACAGTGCAGTATGGGATATGGTGCTTATGGGCAGAGCATTCCAGCATGTGTGCGTAATTAAAACACAAAGGAATTTTTATAGCTTATGGGTTATTGTTTCATAGCTCAGAAGATTTCTTTGTTTCATTTGAGTATGAACTATCAAATAGAATAGAGAGAGAGAGAGAGAGAGAAAAACGTAACTCCTGAGGCAATGTTGACAAAGTAAAGTGAGAGTAGAGCTGTAAAAGGAATATTGACTGCATAGCTCTAACAATTTGGTCTGAAACGATTTTGATGAGAAATTGAGTTCATAATATCTTTGAATTGTCACTGCAGACTAGTAATTTGGCAGTCTGAGCAGTTTAAGGCAGACATTATTTAATATCTTCTGAAACTCTCGAGGAGACGTGCATTATTATATACCAATATCTGTATTGTTGCATGGGCGAGTGAAATATGCATTATTGGATATGCTGCATTAAAGTGAAGCAATGGTCTTGGCGTGAATATCTGCAATGTTTCGCTTTTTTGCTTCACCTGACTAAATGGTGTGGGTTTGTCAATTTTTGCCTTTTCATTTAGCTATTGGTGTGAATAAACCTGTAATAGGTGATTTTCTGCTTGTCGTTTTGTTCTTGGTCTGAACAGACCTTTCGTTTGAATAGTTGAACGTTTTTTTTGTTTTGTTTTGGTGTGATGAGTCTGTGACCATGTTGTCTGTGATATTTTCATTTCAGTTTTGCCCTGTCTGCAGTGTTTCACTGTTTTGGTCTGGGGTAAACAGACATTTTGTCTGCAGTGTCCTAGGTATGAACGATATCATTTGTAAATTTTTGTTTCTCTGATGGTGTGAACAGACATTTTGTTTGCAAATTTTTGCCTTTTCGTTTTGCTCTGGGTTTGAATAGACCTGTCATTTGTCTTTCATATTGTTCTTGATCTAAACAGACCTTTCATTAGCATAGTTTCTCTTTTTCGTTTAGCTTTTGGTGTGACCACGTTGTCTGTGATATTTAGCTTTTTTGTCTCAATTTCATCTTCGTTTGCAATGTTTTACTTTGTTGTTTTGCTCTAGGAATGAATGATGAGTATTTGTGAATTTTTGTTTTACTCCTAGTGTAAATAGATGCTTTATTTGCCATTTTTGCATTTTTCATTTAGCTGTTGGTGTCATTTCGTTTGCCTAGTTGAAGTTTTTAGTTTGGCTTTTGGTTTGACCAGTCCATGATCACACTGTGATATTGTGCTTTTTCGTTTCACTTTTGTCTGCAATGTTTAGCTTTGCCCTAGGTGGTAATGAATGCTGTGGATTTGTGAATGTTTATTTCTCTGGTGGCGTGAATAGACATTTTGTTTGACAGTTTTTACCTTTTGTTTTGCTGTTGGCTTGAATAGACCGGTCATTTGCTTTTGTTTTGTTCTTGATCTGAACGGACCTTTTGTTTGCATAGTTTCGCTGTTGGTGTGACCAGTCCATGACCACACACTGTCTGTGATATTTTGCCTTCTCATTTCATTTTTGTCTTCCGTCTACAATGTTTCACTTTTTTGTTGTTGTTTTACTCCAGGTGTAAACAGAGCATTCGTCTGCAGTGAGATTTGCCTCCTCATTTTGTTTTTGATGTGAACAGGGCTTAAGGGGCACTCACCCAGCATGCAGAAACAGTGAGAGCCAGAGGCGGTAGAACTGATCTGGGACCTCAGGGTTCAGGAAAGGAAGGAGGCCACAAACATCATCCATACAGTGCACCTGACAGGGACAGAGTAGGGGGTTTCTTTAGATTACAAAACATCTAAAATTGAAACATCCTGAAATTTTAACAATAATAAATGAAATAGCATTTTTAAGCTTCAGACATTTAACACACTTTTAGCACTAAGTCTTAAGTTAAAGCCCTGAAGCTGGCACACGCATAAGTCACAGGCAAATCACGGTGTGCCCTTTCAGATGACAACGGATTAGCAAGGCAACCTTCATGGTGATTACAGATTACACTTAGCAGAAGGTAGATTTAAAGTTTGGGGTCAGTACGATTTTTTTTTTTTTGGAAGGAAGTTAATATTGCTTGCTTTTATTCAGCAAGGATGCATTAAACTGATCAAACGTGACAGTTAAGATATTTATAATGTTACAAAAGATTTCTATTTCAAATAAATACTGTTCTTTTGATCCGTCGTTTCATCAAAGAATCCTGAATAAAATGTAGCACAGTTTCCAAAAATAAACAAATAAATAAATAATGTTTCGTGAGCAGCAAATCAGCATATTAGAATGATTTCTGAAGGATCATGTGACACTGAAGACTGGAGTAATGACTGTTGAAAAGAATGACCTTTCTTTTTTTTTTACTGTGTTTTAATGAAAGAAATCACCCATAGTGAGCATAAAAGACTTCATTCAAAAACATTCATCATAAATCTTACCGACCCCAAACTTTTGAATAGTAATGTACTTTCATAAAGACCTGGCAAACAAATTCATTTGCTTTGACAATCATGCAAGATTGATTTATCAGCTCAGATTATCATGACCCATATCATATAATAACAAGGTGTGCAATACATTTTTAGCAGTATTTGCATCTCATCTGCTTTCATTGCATCTTACATAAGTACAGTAATGAATAAATGTGCTTTAATATCACTTATAGCACATCTTAGACATTTTTCTGTGGTTCGCTGGTTCAGTCTTCTTACTTGGGAGCAGAGGGTTGCCTCCTCATGGAAGTATCCTTTCATGAAGTCACAGTACTCCCTCGACGTGATTTCACACCTGCAAAGCAACACACAAGACATTTCAAAAACCCACATACATGTAATCTGGATTACGTAATCAGATTCCAAAAATTAAGTACTTGTAATTAGATCACATTCCATTTGAAAATGCTCATTATCAGATTACAGTTGCTTTTTTATAGATTACATGATGGTGGTAAAGTGCATGTCCAATGTTCCAGTGTTGAGAATGCAATGTGAGAGTCAGTAGTAGCAGTTGTCCTCACCTCCCTTTAGTGCCGATGCAACAGGGCCGGCCGGTGATAGTACAGTCGATATGAGGCAGATTAGTGTGGTTCCCAGAATTATATTTGGTGCAGATCTGTAGTACATATGTCAGGAAAATGTATAACTAACCAACTCTTACAACAAAGTACTGTGGCACTGCCACATCTAATTCCATAGTTCTTTCATATATACTACAGTATATTTGCTGTAATACTTACCGGCCATTTGGTGATATCATCAGGCCACTCATGAGGAGATACTGAAGCCGGCTCTATACATGTCCTGCCAAAAACGCAGTACGATTTTATGTTTGAAATGTCTCTCTGAAAATAGTGAATTGAAGTATCGATTGATGTCGTATTCCCTCACCTGGGGTCCTGATGACACACAGAGCCATACTCCCGGTTCTTCCCCTCCAGCTGAGGAGTGCTGGGATGCTGAGGCCATTTCACCCACACAGCCAAAGTGCTCTGAAATAGAAATAGAAAGTTGTCACTGACCTGACAGCTTCTCAGTCAGGTGAACAAACGTATAACCTTGATAGTAGAATGCTTACAGAGCATTCCTCCTCTGAGGTCTGCAGACAGCCAGAGCGGTCGTTGCGCACACAGCAAGCTGAATTTCGCTCCAATTCACGCTTTTTTTTTATCAGTTTGTGTACCTGGTGATCCTGTCGCATACAAGGTGAGAATTTGGCTCCCAGATGAATCAAGGCCTCCTGATGAGAAGAGGACAACGACGATGACTTGTCTTATGATAGGGTTTTATACAGTTGTTCATGTTTAATGAACTCAGTAGGAAAATGAAATATGTTTCAACATAATCAGAGTTTCACTTTTGAGAAATAAAGCCACATCTGAAGAGGCATAGGCCACCATTCAAAAGATTGGGTTGGTAAGATTTTTAAAAATGTATTTATTTGATCAAAAATACGAAAAAATTGTATATTGTGAAATATTATTATGATGTAAAACAGCTGTTTACTATGTGAATATATTTTCAAAAGTAATTTATTCCTGTGGTCTCAAAGCTGAATTTTCATCATCATTACTCCAGTCTTCAGAGTCACATGATCCTTCAGAAATCATTCTGGTATGCTGATTTGCTGCTCGAGAAACATTTATTATAATTATCAATGTTGAAAACAGTTGGGCTTCATTTTCTCCCGACATCAGAGCCACTGAGGATGCAGTGGATTCATTTTTTTTTTTGATGGTAAGGCGCCACACAAAAAATGGAAGAGAGGGGCGGGGTGAGCAGTAGCTCATTATCATTTAAAGAGACATACACTCAAACAGGTCGCTGTGAACAGAGCTGTTAATTTTGACAAGGTAAAAAGGTAAGGAATAGAATTTTAACCAAAGTATGTTGCAGACATTTCATGAAGACCCTAAGGAATCGTAGCAACTTGTGGAAAATGGGAATCCGGTGTCCCCTTTAAATTATAACTTAAGCTCCTGCACATTGATTTTAGAAAGTAGTGACTCACCGAACTTGGTCCAATCCAAAAGTTCTCTTGCTGCACGAATTTGACATTTTCATAAACGCCTTTATTTCTTAGGACCTTTGTGTATGGGGGGGGGAAATGTGTTGACAAACACCAGATGGTCAGAAACAGGAACAGAGCATCAAACATGCTGGACCTTTTGAAAACTTAGCAGGACTCACAGAATCGACGGTTTCATGCTGGGAGAAGCCCACTGGTGCAATGCCATAAATACACACTGCCAAAATGGTGATGAGTATGTGAACGAACGTTATCCAATATGTAAAGAAAGGCCTGAGAAACAAAATAGAAACCACCTCATATTATAAGCATCTCTAAAAGTCTAATAGAAGAGTCTGAACTGAACTCAGTTCTCATACCTGCGATTATCCATGTCCTCTATCTGCTGTTTCACGTAGCTGTCGATGCGTTTGCGATATGTTCGATTGGTCAGCTTTCCCACCATGCCCAATCCATACGGTCTTTTTTCTCTTGCGAAGAGCTTTTTGACTGGCACAGCTATCCGTTGGCCTCTGCGCTGACCGTTCACACTCACAACCTCCTGCCTCAGTCGGACTTTAGGGGGCGCCTGCATTCCCTCTTTAACCTTCCGCCAGCCGCGTTCTAGAGGCCTGTTTGAAGAACAGCATATTTATAGACCTAGAATAATATCGGAGCCCAATTAATTAATAGTTTTCCATTTTAAGATCTTAATCTCTCCTCCTTCTAGCTTGTAAAAGTTTGGACAATAATTTTGTTATTATATTTAAATATTATTTAAATGACATTTAAAAAAATTTACATATTAATTATGAAAACATTAATATAAAAATATGTAATGACTATTTTGAATGATCAATTTAAAATATTTCTACAATTAAATTGTATCATAACAGATATTTCAAACTGAGAATGAAAATACAGTTTCTGAAATACCTCTGCAGCTAATAATTATCTACTGTAAAATATGTTTTGATATCCCAACACAATCATTGTGGGTGGAAATATGGCATCATGTAAATGTGTTGTGAATCTCACAGCATTAAGTGACTCCTCTCCAACTCGCTTTTGTCCAGCGCGCTGCCTGTTAGCTCCGACTCATCCAGCTGTTTGCTGTCTACATCCTTCATGGTGGAGTCTGATGGAGACTCAAACACCTCATCGTGAAAGGTGGACATCTCCTCCTGCATCAGGACGTCCTGAGGCCAGACACACCGTAAACACACACATGCTGAAAAAGTCTCCCAAAAGCAAATGTATGTGTGATGTGTTTGGTGGAGTTTGCTTACCCTGGCGAAGAACGATGTGTCGAGTTCATCTGGAAAGTCCACAACATCTTCCTCAATAAAGCTAGCAGGTGTGAAGCTGCGCCTGTGAGCTCGTCTTAGCGTGCCTTCACGCAGCGAACGACCCTTAAAATACAGACAAACAGACACTTTATCAGCATACTAAGCGGTATAAAAAGTACTTGCTATAAATACCATACACTATTTACTAAGAATAAATCACTAAAATGTACATCAAAGATGGTGAATAAAGAGACTGTGTTGTGAGACCTTTGGCCTGTATATTTTGCTTCATGTTACTGGCAATTTTTAAGATTGAATGTGCACATTTGATTTATCTAACGTGTCCTCATGAACTCAGACAACCTCAGATGACCCCTTCGCTAAGCCCCACATTACAAATGTTACTTAACAATCATACTTAGCAGCTGTTCTCATTCGACATTATCAGACAAGCTTCTGCTCTGTTCTAATGTAGGTCTGTGGAGAATCTGTGCATTTGTTCAGGAAATTATCCCAAAATAATGTTTAATGCAAAATAAGTGTGTAGGCCTTCTTGCATTATTATGCTGTTACATTATGATCATATATATTCAGTGGCATAAAATGGTCTTTAAAATGACAATAATATCGCTTATCGCAATCATTTCTGGGGCAATATATCGCACAACAAAAAGTTGTTATCTTGACAGGCCTAATTGAATTTTAACGAGGCTGTGAGGGATAGACTTACAGTCTTTACAATGTCACGTATAAAGATAGTAGATCAGGTAATTTTCACAACTCAACTTTTAAAACTGTGTTATGGAGTATTTGTCTAATGTAGAGCAGATCCTCCCTATACGCAAAATATGCAAGCTGCGTTGGGCCCCCGAAACACCAGGGGGCCCCTATGCTCTCAAAGATGATTTAATTTAGTTTTTGAATTTGGCCAGCGGTTATGAAAATATGAATGATAATTTCTTTTAATGCGGTGTGCTGTCGCCCTTTCTACGTAAAAATCTTGTCAAATCGTGTAATGTGCATGTCGTACAGTCTTGCTCGAGACTAAAAAAAAAGAGTTGAAAGCGTACAGAGACGCAGAAGAGACACTGTTTCTAAAAGGCTCTCCGCGGGCGCGATTCAAGACAGAGTGAAACACGGACAAATGCATTTCATTCATTCATTCATAACCACTCACACCCCCACTCCACCGCCGACACAGTTTCGCGTAGGGTCCCCAGAAGTCTATGATCGGCATTCGGCACTGGTCTAATGAGAGCTTTTTCAGAAAGATGCTTTGTCAACTGAACAATCAGTGTATTGTTAAACAACAGTACAAACCATTGTCAAAAATGAAAGATGGCATTATCCTAAGGCCTATTATTATATCATTTTAAGTAACAAAACATTACATCTCTGCATACTTTTTTTTTAATATAAAGTAGGATATACTCACACAGGGCGATACACACTATATAGAAAATCTAAACTGCTTGATTGCTTGTATCATCCCAAAATGTAAACTATATTATCGGCCAGCTCTAACCTGCTAAATGGCTAAGAAGGTATGAAAACATTAAGATGTTACAGACATTAACATCATGATTTTCTGTATTGTGAAAAGCGCTATACAAATGACTTGACATCTGGTCATGTGAGACATTATTTAGACCAAACACTGCTCTGTTATTTCCAGAAAAGTACCAAAATTATTCCAAATGTACAAAGTCAACTGAAATCCTGAAATCCCATATCAGTCACATCTGATGATGCTCACCTTGACCAGAGCTGCCGCCGCCCTGAAGCTCATCTTGGCCACAGACTCACGCTTGCGTCTGCGTGGGATGCGGTTTAAGCCTGAGCGTGAGCTGTTGAAGGACCAGAGGGACGCACCGCCGGGGGTGATGGGAGTTTGAGGCACACTGTAGCCATCTACCTCCTCCACCATGCGAAACGCACGCCCTCGTGCCAACGGGTCCACAATCTGAACAAAGAGAGCATCGTTAAAAAGAGGAGCAGGTGCACTTAAACTATTCCAGTGACAACTTCTGGTACTGTACCTTCTGCATGCCATGCTGAGATGAGGGCACGTATAGAGGCGGAGGGGTTTCTGTGCTGGTCAGGGAGATGTTGTCCTGGCTGGGCAGCTCCATCTCACGGATCACCTGAGGTTTCAGCTTGCCGTAGCGCAGGCTGCAGTGTCGCAGGCTCTTCCTCTGCCATTTCTGCGTGGCGTCGCCTTCCTTACTGACCCCGAACCAGTCCGCCGTGCCCCTGAGAGCGATCGACACAACCCATGTTCAGCTTGAGCTCACTCATTCACAGATCACATGCGATCCCTGGCTCTCTCGTGTTTCCCTGCAGCTGTGCACTATACCATGTTCTTGCACAATATCTGGACGCTGTGGTAGTTTCCACAAATGTGTGTCACACCATCTCCTCCCGATTGTGTACAAATGAGATCAAGGAAATTTAAGTGAGGTAACTGTAACAAACTTCTAAGGAAATAGAGACGGGACATGCCCAGGCATGCTTCAGAGTAAAAAATGAAACCAAGCACAAATACACACTGAGAAACACTAGGCTGGTGTCCGACCCGTCTGCACAGCTGCTTGGCTGTGCCATTAAAAAAAAAAAACTAGGGAAACATCTGCTTCATAATGTCAAATAGCTGACATGTTTTTAAAGTTCAACTATGACTCGTGTTTTAGTCAAACAGATAAATCGATTTCAACCAGTGTAAAATAAAAACACAGAAAGTCCAGCAAATTGCAGACTCACCCACAAAAATAATCCCATTTTAGGAAATAATGCCGTACAAAAACAAAACAGTACATACTCTGTGGTGGTCCACTACAAAAATGCACCATGGTAACCATAGTTTCTGGCAAAATATCATAGTTACTAGAGTTGTTGTTACTGTCATGAATCCATAAATAGATTTGGATATTTTCTGAAGCATAGGAGTGGTGTTGAGATACAGAATTCATCACCACAACGCTATCTATAGTCAGGGCCTAAAACGAACATTTTACCACACCTGCCGAAGGCCAGTGACTTGAGAAAATTTACCAGCCATAAATATTTTTTTACTGACCATGAAACAGCCAGTTTCATGGAAATTATCCTAATTATGCTTAAAAAGTATTACTTTTCACCCTCTCTTTAACAATCTGCATCAGTGCAGGATTAATCAAATAAAAAAAATATGTGTCAGAATCATTCTGTCGTGTTTTATTTTATGTTTCATGACAGCGGTGGTTGACATTTTTTTATATCAATAAACATAAAATATTGGCAGAAATTAAGGTTATCAAAGTATGTTTTTTAAAGTGGTGTGTTATAATAAGCTCCTGAGGACTGGAGTATGCATATATGATGCATGATATATGATTTAAATCATACATATATGTATTTCCCTCCATTTGAATATGTGACTGTAAAAATATTAATAAATACTAAGGCTGACAAATCGATTAATCGCATCCAAAATAAAAGTTGGTGTTTACATAATATGTATGTGTGTGTACAGTGTATATTACACACACACGCACACACATACATATTAATTTAAGAAATATATCTAATATATTTATTTACATTTATATATAATAAAAATCATAGATATAATCCTCACTACACACACACACAATATATATATATATATATATATAACAGTGTGAAACAAATTCTTTAGTCAGCCCCAATTGTGCAAGTTCTCCCACTTAAAACGATGAGAGAGGCCTGTAATTTTCATCATAGGTATACCTCAACTATGAGAGACAAAATGAGAAGAAAAAAAATCCAGAAAATCACATTGTAGGATTTTTAAAGAATTTATTTGCAAATTATGTGGAAAATAAGTATTTGGTCAATACAAAATTTCATCTCAATACTTTGTTATATACCTTTGTTGGCAATGACAGAGGTCAAATGTTTTCTGTAAGTCTTCACAAGGTTTTCACACACTGTTGCTGGTATTTTGGCCCATTCCTCCATGCAGATCTCCTCTAGAGCAGTAATGTTTTGGGGCTGTCGCTGGGCAACACGGATTTTCAACTCCCTCCAAAGATTTTCTATGGGGTTTAGATCTGGAGACTGGCTAGGCCACTCTAGGACCTTGAAATGCGTCTTACGAAGCCACTCCTTCGTTGCCCCGGCGGTGTGTTTGGGATCATTGTCATGCGGAAAGACCCAGCCATGTTTCATCTTCAATGCCCTTGCTGTTGGTTTTCACTCAAAATCTCACGATACTGTACATGGCCCCATTCATTCTTTCGTTTACACGGATCAGTCGTCCTGGTTCCTTTGCAGAAAAACAGCCCCAAAGCATGATGTTTCCACCCCCATGCTTCACAGTAGGTATGGTGTTCTTTGGATGCAACTCAGCATTCTTTCTCCTCCAAACACGACAGTTGAGTTTTTACCAAAAAGTTCTATTTTTGGTTTCATCTGACCATATGACATTCTCCCAATCCTCTTCTGGATCATCCAAAGGCTCTCTAGCAAACTTCAGACGGGCCTGTACATGTACTGGCTTAAGCAGGGTGACACGTCTGGCACTGCAGGATTTGATCCCTGGCGGCGCAGTGTGTTACTGATGGTAGCCTTTGTTACTTTGGTCCCAGCTCTCTGCAGGTCATTCACTAGGTCCCCCCGTGTGGTTCTGGGATTTTTGCTCACAGTTCTTGTGATCATTTTGACCCCACGGGGTGAGATCTTGCGTGGAGCCCCAGATCGAGGGAGATATCAGTGGTCTTGTATGTCTTCCATTTTCTATTAATTGTTCCCACAGTTGATTTCTTCACACCAAGGTGCTTACCTATTGCAGATTCAGTCTTCCCAGCCTGGTGCATGTCTACAATTTTGTTTCTGGTGTTCTTTGACAGTTCTTTGGTCTTGGCCATGGTGGAGTTTTGGAGTGTGACTGTTTGAGGTTGTGGACAGGTGTCTTTTATACTGATAACGAGTTCAAACAGATGCCATTAATACAGGTAATGAGTGGAGGACAGAGGAGCCTCTTAAAGAAGAAGTTACAGGTCTGTGAAATCTTGCTTGTTTGTAGGTGACCTAATACTTATTTTACAGAGGAATTTACCACTTAATTCTTTAAAAATCCTACAATGTGATTTTCTTGATTTTTTTTTCTCATTTTTTCTCTCCTAGTTGAGGTATACCTATGATGAAAATTTACAGGCCTCTCTCATCTTTTTAATTGGGAGAACTTGCATAATTGGTGGCTGACTGAATACTTTTTTTCCCCACTGTTTTTTACAGTGTGTATATATTATACACACATGTACATATTTATGCTGTGCAATCTTTAGCCTCCTTGTTAGTGCGTCCGCCTCCCATGCCGGAGACCCACTCGGAGCGAGAACGAGGTGTGGCGGTGAGGACCCGGGAGAGAGGGGTTACATTTGTGCCGTGACCCGGATGGGAGTGAGGGTTAGGGGGGTGAGTGTAACTGAGGCCAGCGAGTAGGTGCTGTGCAGGTTAAACCTCACTCCCTTGATCTCAAGAGACGCACTAGCGACTGACGCTAGAAGCTGCAGTCTTTAGCCTCATTGTTAGTGCGCCTGCCTCCCATGCCGGAGACCCACTCAGAGCGAGAACGAGGTGTGGCAGTGAGGACCCGGGAGAGAGGGTTTATATATACATATAAATATACACAGTACACACACGTATTACTTAACTTTTATTTTGGATGCGATTAATCCATTTGACAGCCCTAATAAATACTATAATAGTATATAAACAATACTAAAATAACACTGCTTTGTAATTGAATTTCCATTGTAGTTCAGAACAAACGGAGTTCTTAGTTGGGAGTCTATAAATAGGACACTGTTCACTAGAACACCTGGACCAGCATCACACAGAGAGCAATCTAATCTCATCTTTCTGACTCACTGGGGATGGCAACAAACATGACTCAAATTGCGGCTTACTCTGTTTCATCTGCAAGAAAACAAATAAAGCCTGCCAGTCTGGGAATAGTGTCAAACCACGCAAAAAATCTGAAGATGAATGTGCCGTGGGCTCATATAGCAGTATGAAGTATTGGAATGTTTTCTGTGATGAGCTCAATTCAGATTAGAAAAATGGCAACAATGAGCCATGTTGAAATCATAACGGTCAGAGACAGTGAAAGCATGTCGTGATAAGAACAAAAGACTGAAGTCACGAAAGGCATGACAACCATGTGAACATAAAAACAACCCAAAAAGATTCAGTGAATTAAGACAAAGTCATTCCCAATTTAACATGCATTGAGGGAGAATGTTACCAATAGCATATGACTGTGGTGTGATGAAGTATATAAAGTTTTATAAAGACAGAAAGACTGTAGACTTAAAGCGCACAATGGGTGACCTCTGGTTGTTTCTGGCTGGAGGTCTGTGAGGAATTAAACAAACCAGAAAGTGACCAGTAAACAAGGCTGTACTGTATGTGGCAGCCAGTGCTGTCTTTTAGCTAATCCTAAGCTCTGACTCAAACATGAAGGACCATGTGTGCTTTCAATTACTTTTACATATATTTCCATTCATTACAAGCCTAAACCCGATTAAAAACCTCAAGACATACAAAAACTGTCACAAACCAGTCTTAGTTTGTCTCATTGCTTATTGCTAAGCTAAAAAAACAAAAACAATATTTAAACAAGCAGTAAAAATACACAGCATACACATTTCTTATAATGCAGTTCAAAAATTTGGGGTCAATGTGATTTATTTATTTTTTAAAGAAGAGGTGAAATAGTATTACAATTTTATGAATTACTCATGCTTATTTATATATATATATTTATTTAAACCTTAAACTGTCTATGCCAATATTTTCTTTGGAATCAAATACAACTTTTCCAGTGATTTGTACTTACTGAATAAGAGTTTTTAAAAAAGATTTTGCAGATTGGACTGCACTCACAAACAGCATTTTCATACAGGAAAGTGCATATCCACTATAGAAATTTCCATTACTTTTTTAACAATTTCTTAAGATTTTTTCGGCCTGACAATAACTATTTTAAATTGTAACTATCAATATTATATTATTATATTAAAATGCTGCTCAGCAAAAAAATGATACAAAGGCTGTCACTGGGGCTATACCCTTTCAAAAGATACACCGTGGTACCTTATTTACCCATAAATGGTGCATATTAGTGCCTTAAAGCTACACATTACTACCTAAAGTGTACATATTAGTACACAAATGGCATACATTAGTTAGTGACAGATTGTGTGCCTTATTTTCCTGAGACTATGTACTGTAAATGTTAATAGATGGTGTTTTACATGGCAACAACTACTATTATTACAACTCTCACACCGAAGCTGACTGAGCAGGAGATTGTACAGTGCCACGTCAACATGTTCCCCTGCATAGTGTGTGTTGTGTGTGAGAGCTCCCCCGCCAGGCCTCCTGTGCTCCGCTGTACCTGAGCAGGGTTCTGGAGAGGGACTGATGCCTTCTGAAACCATGCCGCCCTGCACGTTGACCCTTAATGGGCACAGTGTTAATCCTCTCAAAGTGCACCCTCCTGCTGCTGTGGACGGCCCGAGAGGACGGAGGACGGGAGGAGAGGAAGAACAGGACGAAGAAAGGAAGCAGAAGAAAAAGAGATAAAAAGAAAAGAGTGAAGGAGAAGAACTGGAAAACAGATCAACAAGAGCCAGAGAGCAAGATTAGCAAATTGAGCAAAAACAGAGTATTCCAGCAGGAGGGTTATTATCAGTGAACTCGTGTGCAAGAGTTAATGAGTAGCATATGAGGGAGAGACATGTGCTAGTCACACATACACACACAGATGCACAGAAATACACAAAACAAGGCTGAAAAGTGGCGTCGTCCACACAGAAACCATGTAAACAGGCGCACAGACACTGGTTCTTTTCAGATTTGGTTTATCAGCCATGAAATGAGGAATTTCAAACCCTCCGGCACGGGGAATCACATGCACATTCCTATTACATCTCAGCTCAAAACAATCTCAGCAAACAAATCATAAAAAAGCCTGGCAACATTCGCTTGCAACCAAAAAGGTGCCACAGTGTCGACTACAAAAGCACACACGATTCACAGATGCAAGATCAAGAACAAAGTATGCAAGATCATGGGCCACATTAATGCGCATCCATCCAATTAAAACTACTACAACAAGACTAAAACGCTATGAAATGAATGCTGGTGTAGTCATTTAGCTTTGTTCCAAAATGTAGTGAGCTGTATTCTAAGGAATTGGTTACATTCACTGTTGTTCGACGAATTTTCGCATACGAAATCCAGTCATTTCAATAGGAATACATGTGATCGAAGGACGAAAGATTTCCCCTTACAGATTTGGCAATGCATTCAATCTGGTCGTGCGAATTGCTGCGTTGTTACAAAAAGCTGCTTGGTTTGTTTAAACTGTGCTTCATACTTCTCTGTAGTGATAATAGAAAATATACCTTTTTTGCTTGTGATTTATTGCTAATGTACCTTAAGGTAGCATCCGAACTGGGATAGAACTCTTTTGGTGAGTTGGCCTACAATTGTTTTTAATTTGCTTTTAGTTTGATGTTAGCATGTTGCTAAGCTAAAACAGTGGCACTCTAAAAGCATAACATAAAAACAAACAAATATTAGGTAAAACAGTCCATTTTTTATTATTTTAAACTAGTGCTGTTATACGATTAATCGCAATACACAAACATACATGTATATATTTTAAAAATATTTAACATCTCTATATATAATTATATTCATTATACTTTATATTACATATAAACACAACAGATTTTTCTTCTTAATTTATACATGTTCACAACTATTTTTTTCTTAAATATACACATGTATGTTTGTGCATTTATATATACATAATAAATATATACAGTACACACATTATGTAAACACAAACGTTTATTTTGGATGCGATTAATCGCGATTAATCATTTGACAGTCACAACACTAAATATATTGAGACATTACTCTTGCTTCATCCACCATCTTGGATTAATATTTTTAGTGAGGTTGTCTCATTGCATTATGTAATGGACTTCTCAAATGACACATGCAATGCTGCAAATCTTGTACCACCATTTGGAACAGTCTTGCTATACAGTGTCTATTTATACAGCCTACTAGGTTTTTGAACAGAGTTTGACCTTTGGTAAAGACATGAATCTCAGACCTGATGGGTTTGTAAGAGTCTATGTGAGTAGCAGCCACATGTAATGCCTCTCCTACCTCTTGATGGTTTGGGTGATTGAAGACTGACGCTGGAAAGCAGCTCGACGGGGGTCAAAGACGTCACGTGGAGGAGAGGGGAGATGAGAGGTTTCCACAGGCATACTGACGCTGCGATGGAAACCATGTCTCTTCACGGGCTGCAGAAAGAGAGACATGGACAGGATTGGAAACCAGAGCTACACTGTGTATGAAATAATGGAATTACAAAGTCGGTATGAAGTGAGAGATAGAATTAAAATGAGGTAGACAACAGTGCTTGTACCTGAACAAAAGCTGGAGCTTCGTCCACAGACACCTGAGCGGTGGGAATGTCCAGTTTTAGCCATGGTGGCTTCTTGCGCTGCAGGCTGCTGGTGCTGTCGCGTCTGGGTTCAGCCATGCTGCCTACCTCTCCCTAGACCTGCCAGCTACAGAGAAAGAGGGAAAATGAGATGAAGAGAGAGGTGAATTCTCAAAAGTATTGCACAGTGTGCCATTAAATCCTAAATGCAAACAGGTAATCCTCAAAGTTGAGGCTTTGTTGTACTGATAAGTTTCATGACTAATGTAGGGAATGGGACACTAGCGCATTGCTCACTGCATACTGCACACTATATGCTGTATACTGCCTCAGGGCTCATCAATAAGGATTTTTTTCCCTGATGGATTTTTCTTGTCAATATTGTCATGAGCGCCACAACAACAACAGCTATTTTTATTAACACATTTCTATACATGTCACATAAAAAAGTGCATTTAATTTTTCAGTAACACCAAGTTTGCTTAAATTGTGGAACTTGTATTTAATTATTATATATTTAAATTTATAATTATTGTAATTATTTATAATATACTGTACACTAGATAATTTTGAAAGAAGTTTATTATTAATCAAAATACATTCAAATCTATAATACTGTGAAATATTACAATTTGAAATAAACTTCCATATATTAATATATGCTATACATTTATAAAACCACTTTTGCATACAAACATGTTTGTTGGTTAGAAATCCAGTACACATATCGCTGCATACTATGCACAATATATTAGTATGCTATTCTGAACACACCAAATGTCTAATTAAAAGTACTTGCTAAGCCACCAGATGGCAGTCTAAAATCACCACAAGATGTCTGAACGCCCCCAAATTTAATAAACCCTCCTGCTGCTAAGGAGGAAACCATAAAATGTAAATAAAGAGCAGTTTTCTCATATGTTTGCATTCACTCAACATACTCAGCTCCACTTAACTGACTAATAAACATTTGTACTTTGGGGTGGAAAAGTTTATTGTCAATAGATTAAGCAAAAAGCCACTGACTTTACACTACCCTCTCATTAAAAGTGCTGTTTTGTGGCGAAGAAGGAATTTTGTGAGAGGCCATCATTATTGTGTCTTCCCGCTGCATATTCCCACACAGCCTGAGCAGAGTGTTTTCCAGATCGCTGCAGTATGCGACCAGCAGCTGAAGAGCACTAAACAGACACTCTTTCTGCTTTTCTCCATTCACTGAATACTGCTTGTCAATATGTCAGTTCAGTGCAGCCTGTATGTCTACAGAGTAGAGATCTGCCACCCGACCTGAGACTGTTTGTGTGTTTTTGAGTCGAGTTCAGGTCAGGTCTTCATGCTATTATATATATATATGTGTGTGTGTGTGTGTGTGTGTGTACAATGAAAGCAAAGTCACTTTGGATAAAAGCATCTGCCAAATGTAAATGGAAAGTGAATCATTTGCAGTGCACCACGAATGAACTGCAAAATAAATGGACTGCAAAATATATAATTTTAAAATATAAATTTATAAATGACGCAGAAAATGACTCCTGATTGTTATAAAAAATACAATTAAGCAAATATAGACAAAATTAAACATAATTCTGTCGAATTTGCAGAAATATGTTCCTAACTACATAGTAAATAAAACAAAAATACTGATTATAATTTATTAAAATGTTTTGTTGTTGTTAATTTTTTAAACACTTGTATGTATCTTCAACTACACATTGTCATATAGAGTAAACATCCAGTCATCAATGAGTCAGATGTTAAATCAATAACTGCTCTGATGGACTTAACAAGTAATTCATGAGTAAGACTGAATCATACAGTAACTTGTCAGTTTGTGGGTCTTTTCGACTGAGTAATAACTCCTATTCACATTCATTATTATTGAGTCAATTATACATGACTACAATGGTCCAGCTGTGTTTTTGCTTTTGCATGCAGCCAGTGAAGACAAAACAACAGAAAGACAAGTTTAATGTCTTTGTATTCTTTCACATATCTCATCACATTCAATTCAGACTTCAAACTCATAAATCAGAGGAAAAGACAATATTCTTCTGCAACCCATTTTTTATTCAGAAAACCCTCGCTCTGTCTAGGGAGTGACATGGAGGCAAAAGCAGTCATTCTGGGATATATATTCACCCCTCGGGAAGGCCTCCAAATCTGTTCTTGGTTACACTTAACAAAACAGGTTTAACACAGCACACCACTCTTTTAAGCTCCCATGATGGGTGATGATGAAAGCCTCTGTGAAAAATATAAATCACAGAAACACAGAGGCACACTGGAGTTCATAAACCTTGAATCTAGCAGAACCCAACTTGAAAGTTTAAACTTAAAACTTATCAAATTAGTCACTCATCAGTGGCACCATGCAAGAAAGAAGCCCTGCATCTGTAGCTCATGGTGGAAAGTTAAACACTCTCCTTGTCCATGAGAAAGTTTCTGCCCGCTGAAGAGGAATGCGGACTGATAACATCACTGGCCTTTCAGTATGTGTGCCGTGGCGTGTGATGACTGTGAGATTACAGAGCAGACAGGAGCAAAGCCGCAGCTTTGAGGACACCCCTGTCGGGCAATGCCAATGGTTTTCCACCACAGGCGAGGACTGGGCGATATCGGTCAAAATATAATCAGTCTCATGAACTGAACAGTTTGCATCAGTCTTTTTGAGTTATGACAACTTCTAATGAAATGATGTTCAACCAACAATCAATTACGTTCCTCTCACACTAATAAATCCTCGTTTTGTAGTTCTAATTCATGACTGGTGTTTTGATTTGCTCTCTCTGTGCGTACGCGCTCATTCACTTCTTACTTAAGCTTACCGCTATTTGCCTACGTCAACACTGGAAGACCACTCCTCTGGTAATGCGCGTACGACAGTTAGTAGGAATCGGGCGAGATTATGGTTTATAAAGTTTTAAATATGGACATACAATGTACATTATCGATTAAGGCGGTGCAGGGTTTTGTTTGCATCCATTGGTTGTTGATTGGATTTTGAGATGTGAAAGCACATCTGAATGAGAGTTGTTTGTAAGAAAGGGGCAGTGGATTAAGCAGACTAAATGATTGGAGCAGTACGGCATACGTCACCAGAGAGAAGGCACATGTCATGTTTCAACTGAAGATCAAGTTGATATTTTGATTAAAATTTACAAGGTCAAAAAAAAAAAAGTATCGACGAATCGTTCATAAAAAGATCAATAAAATGCATTTAGAGAATTGATGGTGATTTTTTTTTTTATAAAAAAAGTCAACGAACTTATCGCAAATATTTCAAAAACGATTTGATATATATTGTCCAGCCCCACCACAGATAGGATCCACCTGTCAGGTTCAATATCCGAAAACAGACGCATTACAGAAATCTAATCCTGACATTCAAGCATGTCAGAACCCAAATTGGCTAATTCTGAAAGGCAACGATTATGTTTGACACAGGAGTCAGAAATGAGAAGACGCAGTTGTGCTGTGTGATAGACCGCTGGAGAGGCCTGAGGGGACACACATGAAAGCTTCCCGTCAGCCCTTGAGCCGGAACAGACCACCGTGACTGTTTAATGTCTGTATCAGTATCCATGATCATTTTATTAATCTGGCTACTAAATCAAAGGACAGGCTGATTACTGACTGCATGAGAGCCATCAGCCTCGGGTCTGCACATTTTGGGATTGCGGTGATTATCTTCTACACCCCTGTCATTTGACTCGAACCCCTACAGCAGTGCTTCCTGAAAAGCTCATATGTAGCATGTGGCACAGCCTGGGCTTATGTTGCAGATGCCTAAGGTTAGTTTCAAAGAGCACTGAAGTTACATCGCCAGCAATTAATTGCCTTCAGCTTTACTGTCACATCTTAAACATTATAGCACCTGTCAATCACAGAAGCATGTTTTGGGGCTAGACTTCAAGCTGTTTCTCTAGCCTGTGCATGCATGGACACTGTGGCATCCGTCACAAGGCTGCACATGTCAGAAATCCCCAGGAGAACCATGGGAAGAACCACACAAGGCCAGCTGTGTGTTTTGCAACACTCCCTAAACTATCAGCATGTGTGTAAAATACAGGGCAGCTGTGTTCAATGCATAATGTAGATGTGATGAGATATTTATCGTTATTTTTGTATACAGTTATATTCTATTGACAATTCTAACCAAAGCGATTTTTACAAGGACAGAACTTTAGAGTAAGTTCACACTCAAAAATAAAAATTTGTGTCATCTGTTCACTTTCACTTCAAACATATGTTTGTATTTCTGTGGAATGCAAAAAGAGTTATCTGTAACACTTTATCCTTTTTAATTCACACAACTTAAAAATAAAAAAAATAAAAATTAGAATACCATTTAAAAGTTTGAGGTCCTTTTTTTAAGGAATTAATTATTTTATTCGGCAATGATGATTTAAATTGATCAAAAGTGACAGTAAATAATTTTACAAAAAATGATATTTTATATATATTATATTTGGATTTCTTTTGATCTTTCTGATCAAAGAATGATCTTTTGATCAAAGAATCCTGAACAATATGTATCACAGTTTCCAATACTAATCAAAAATATTAAGCAGCATAACTGTTTTCAACATTGATAATAGTAAGAAATGTTTTTGAGCAGCAAATCTGCATATTAGAATGATTTCTGAAGGATCATGGGACACTTAAGACTGGAGTAATGATACTGAAAATTCAGCTTTGCATCACAGGAATAATTAAAATATATACTGAAAGAGAAAACAATTATTTTAAATTGTAATAATATTTCACAATATTACTGTTTTTGCTGTATTTTTGATCAAATAAATGCAACTTTGGTGAGCATAAGAGACTTCTTTCAAAAACATTTAAAAATCTTACTAACCCTAAACTTTTTAAAGGTAGTGTGTCTATAAATTAACAACAATCAATGCTGTAACTGTATTTTTCATTGTTATTTTTCATTGTTATTTCATGTTAGTTACTGCATTACCTAATGTTACATAACATACAGAACTTAAATGTGAAGTGATTTATCAAAATGTCCATGCCGCTCTTTTCCATTCAATAAAAGTGGATAGGGACCAGTGGAAGTTGTGGTCCACATGACTCATGCACTGAAGTCGTTTGTCTTTTGAAGCCATGCGATAGTCTTGTGTGAAGAACGGATTCAAATTTAATCTTGAATGAAATTTCATTTTTGAACAATCTTTTTAGGTGCCCTGTTCAAAGTCACAGTGCTGAGAGTTTGATAGACATAGCTCATGTGAGGTTTGAAAATACAGCCTTTCAGTCAGCAGCCCAGATCCTGACCCATCCACATCACACAAAGTTATTAATTAGGGTATTTTATGAAGGATTTTTTAATATCCTCTAATGTGTTTGGCAGGTCATGGGAAGGATATCCTTGAGGAGGGATACCATAGACTGAATTCTACACATGGCTGTCATCCAAAGGATATGAGACCTCTTTAAAGGTATTCATTCAGATTTATGCTTCCACATAAAAAAGGAAATTGCCCCTCTCAAAAGCTTCAAAAAGATCACTAGTTATGAAAGTTACAAAGCAAGTGAATAGTATCACATCGAGATGTCAAACATACTTTTGAGGAACGCTTGTCTGAACAAAACTTGCATTTCAAGACAGCTTGTGCTAATGGGACAAAATCTGCATTTTAGCGTTCTCTCTTCCTGGCTGAACCACATGTGGTGTCACTCAATGTTTTTCTTTAAAATCCAAGCTCTTTATGTAGCCATGTAGTGATTTGTTTTGACTGTCCGATTAGATCAAGAGAAAGAAAATCTTGGCTTTCATCTTGAGGTTACATTGTTCCTGATTAGCTTCCTGCCCGTGTGTTACCCCAGGCAAAAGCCTGCCACGAGCTAAAACTTCCTGTTTTAAAGGGGTCATATGATGCTGCTAAAAAGAACATTATTTTGTGTATTTGGTGTAATGAAATGTGTTTATGCGGTTTAAGGTTAAAAAAACACATTATTTTCCACATACTGTACATTATTGTTTCTCCTCTATGCCCCGCCTTTCTGAAACGTGTCGATTTTTACAAAGCTCATCGGTCTGAAAAAGCAAGGTGTGCTCTGATTTTCCAGCTATCCAGTGCGTTGTGATTGTCCGAATTCCTCAAGCGTGACGGAAATGTTACATCCCTTACCAAACAGTGACGCCTACGGCAACCACATGTGACGACCCCAGGATGGACTCCGCTTCGTCCACGGTGAAAAGCCGATCCGGCGATCCACAGCACAAAGTTGAAGTATTTCCTCAGCGACCAGCACGGTTAGCTCTAGGGCATGACAAGCGATATCGCCTCTTTTGGAAGCTCAAACAAAGTAGTTTCGCTTTCACAAGAAGCACACAGCGCCTTCACGACAGGGCGGCGGCAACAACAATACTACAGCGAAAATAAAAGTTACGCCTTCTTTCTTTGCGTGAACATTTGGGCGGCGTTATGCAAACCTTCCCAGATAGTGACGTAGGTATGTGGGAGCATGTTAGAACGAGCCGTTTTAGGCAGGCGTGACTGACTCTTAACTTTTATAAAGAATATCTATTTGGATTTGAGACTTTAGTCTTTGCAACTTTACAGATCTTCTTTATGCACCAAGAGCTTGTAACACCAAAGAGAAAGAAAAAAATTTAAATCTCATCATATGACCACTTTAACGACAGTATCCATCTAAACCTTTAAACACACTGGTATTTACAGAAAACTAAGTGTTGCTAACGAGTGCAGGTGCAGTATTTACAATAGGGAATTCAAGACATAGGATAACATGCAAAAACAGACTGACTGTTGAGTTTTCTCTCACTGAGACACGAAAGTCTTTTATAGGGTCTTGTATTTTTCCTTTGTTTTTTTATGATCTGTTCACACCACAACAGAATACAATAACTGGTTGAATGCGTCTAGTCATGCATGGCAGGTTGTGTAGTAATGGATAGAGCAACAGTTAGAGTGGGTGAGAGTTTAGATGCTGAATGTGTGTGTGTGTGTGTATTGGGGTGGTGAACTGCTGAACTGCACATTGTGCATTTTTCAGCAAGCCTTCTGTTTCCACATCTCAAGCCACTCAGGACAGACCCTCACCACCAGCAGACCAAATGGAAACTTCCTCTCTGAGATTTTCCACCATTTGAGCCTAATATAGAAAACCCTGCCAAGCCAGATACGATTGTTTTTGGAGAAATCTATCTGATTGGATGACCTGCCACTGCCAATGTCTAACGGCTGATAACTCTGATGTGTGTGTCGAGTTTCATGAAATTCTAAGCATGTTAAGAGCCTCAAAAACACCAAAGAAGAGTTTTAAAGTTAGATGTGTTGCCATGGCAACACTTTTTAAGATATCAGTAATCCTTTCACAGTTTTACATCTGCCTTGTCTTGATATTATCCTGATGAATATGAAACTTATGAATATGAAAGGTTATGATATTTTCATCCATAACTGTCTGGTTTGGTTCAGCTACCAAATCAGACATCAAGAGACTACAACAGACAGTCAGGACTGCTGAGAGGATTATTGGTGCCCCTCTGCCCAGCCTCCAAGATCTTTACACCTCCAGAGTGAGTAAAAGGGCTAAGAAAATCACTTTGGACACCACGCATCCAGCCCACTCTCTCTTCGAACTGTTTCCTTCTGGTCGGTGCTACAGATCACCGACCACCAGAACAGCCAGGCACAAGAACATTTTCTTTTCCCACAGGCTATATTCAGCTTGAACAATTAATCTTTCATAATTATACATCGTCCATCACAACTAACATAGTTATATTTATATTAAACTGCACACTTTGTAAATAACATCTGCACACTAATAAACATATCTGTACATTTATCTAAACAATAAAATTTTTTCCTATACTTCTATTTCTGTATATAGTAAATTATTCAATTTTTCTTTTTTTCTTATATTAGTTTTATATTACATCCCTACTGTGTTATTCCTATGTATGTCTGCACTATCATGTATGTCTGCACTATGTTTGTACTTTCTTCTACACTGGAAGCTCCTGTCGTCAAGTCAAATTCCTTGTGTGTGTAAGCATACTTGGTAATAAAGCTCTTCTGATTCTGATTCTGATTCTGAAGTTTAAATCACAAATCGTGTTACTATATATGATGCTTTCAAAGCATATTGAAAATGACACACTTCCTGTTGTCAGTTGGTGTTTCTAACCTTTGATCAGCCTCCATCACAAACAAACTGCGAAGTTCTCTGGTCAATGCCCATTCTAAAGTTATAGCAAACTTCTTGTTTCAGTTTTTATTTTCACCATATATTTATTGCCTCGCCATGGCCAAACCATTCAAGATATCAAAAATCCATTCGCAATTTAGCATTCTCAATATCTTGAGATCATGTTGACCGAGTTTGGTGGCAATTGGATGAAAACTCTAGGATTAGCATATCAAACTCAAATACCAAATTTCATGCTTTTTTCAGCAAATCCCTGAATAGCCAAATTCCTGTTGGGTGGAGCATACGAGTTGCACTTTGAAAGTTGTTCAGGTCGATGAGATCTTTATATGTTTACAGAGTTTCATATGTAAAAACGCATGTATGTATGATATATGGACCACAACATTTTAGGACATTCTGCGCCCCCTATGGGCTTGGGCCCTAAAAATTGGTCTGCTTCTCACAAAAAGCTGTGTATCACAATATATAATGACCACTTTTATGGTGCTTTTTTTGTTTTTTAAAGATCAGCAGTCCCAGTCTGCATTCATTTTCATTGTATGGAAAAGATAGAAAAGAGCAGCTTGGACTTTCAGCAAAATCGCTTATTTCGTGTTTCACAGAGGTTTGGAACATATGGGTGAGCCGTGTGAATCCTTCATGAGAACAATTCCTCTAGAAAGCACTTCAGACTCATGTAAAGAGGAGAGTTCAAGCCAAGCCGATCTTATGAGAAAAACATAACTATTTTATGAGGTGAATTAATATGAATTTGTACAATGTGAATCAAACAGAAACATACAATTTTTAGAAAAAAAGTAAGCATGAAGGTCCACACATAAACCCTAATTGGCAGGTCACACAAAAACGTATGAATGAATTCATAAAAATTCAGCACCAATTGGCCAAATGGAAAACAGTTAAGTATTGCAAATTGCTTGTTGGTTCAAGCAGTACAGATGGACACTGTGTTGTGTGCAGGTACTCAAGGCTTGCATGTGTTTGTGTTTATTTGGGATAACAGGGTTTGATTAAAGAGCCCCGGGCCAGAAGGAAGAGGTTTAATGAGTGGATTAGGAAACACAGTGATGGATGACTTCATTTATTTGTGTGTTTGAAACAGTAGTCACTTCCTTTCTAAAGACTGAACATCCTGGCTTTCAGGAAGGCTTCGCTCTCTCTCTCTCTCTCTTTCAGTCTCGCTCCCCACAATCTTTTTGGTCCCACAGTTCTCGTACACACAAGCGGCCGCTCTACTCACAGCATTTAAGCTCCCCCAGTTGCACACATACCACAAAGCAGCCAACAATGTTATTTCCGCCCATGCCAAGCTGACTTCTCCTTTCCTCTTGTACACTACCAGCAGTGTGCCGAGAGGATCTGCTCAGTCTCAACAAATCAGCCTGAAAGGAATTCCCCCTTTACTCCCAAACATGGAAAGACTGACAGTTGGACTTTAAACTGTAGCATTGTGTAACTATTTCACTGTGCAAGTCAATGGTCATGATTAAAAAGATACACACATGGGAAGTGTGCACAATCAGTGCGATCATGATTCACAAAAATCAATCAGTTGATGGTAGCCATTGTCTTCCATTCTATTTCCATAGTATGGAAGTCAGTGGCTACCGTCAACTGTTTAGTTGCTAACATTCTTTAAAATTTCTTCTTTTATGTTCAACCGAAGAAAGAAATTAATACAGGGTTGAAACAACTTGAGGATGAGTAATTTACAGTTTTGGGTGAACTATCCCTTTATTACAGTGTGTCAATTGTTCCTCTAGTTTAGAGGAACAATAGTCACACTATTAAAAAAAACCTTTTTGTAAGAGGAGGGGATAGATTTGTGACTTTACATTGTACTGTACTGTACATTGAATAACATTTATTTTAATTACGTTTGAAATAAAATGGCAAGAGTGAACATCTCCAATATTTTTCTAAGTACTTTTAATAGAAACTAAATAATTCATGGCGAAGCTTGTAATTTCTGCACCACTAGAATTACCAAAAAAATTCAAAAAGGTAAACAGAATGCGCTGTTTTACAGTTGGTTGGCCAAACAGAAAATGTTCAGCCAATGCTATGTTTCAGGCTGGATGGATGAGGTCTCTGTGGATGGAATATGAGAAAGCATATTTACAATATAGGGCTGGGTGATAAATTGATAACGATAATCGATTTAAACTAGTTTAAAGCCAGATGAAACAGCGCTGACAATAAGGAGAAAAAACTGCGCAACGAGACTTTTCAATCTACAAATCTCCATCATTTACCATGGGTTTACTGTAGCAACACTAACTGTACCATGCTATTGTGGCATAAATGTGGGATATTCATATAAAATTTTATTATATTATTATTGTAGACATGTATTAAATGTATTAAAGGAGTAATTGAAAATAATTACAGTATTTTTCTGTGATTAAGCTATGGCGTTTGTGAACAATCTGCAGCCAAGCTACTCAAGCTAATACTACTGTCAGCTCAAGCTACTGTCAAATGTGCATTTCTAAGAGACAAAATTTTTTTATTATTAATATTGCAGCCTGCACTGCAAGCTGTGCTGAAGATACGCATCATAAAAGTCAGTCAACACAAACCTATTTCATGATTTGAAACAACATCACTCTGAACATGCATAAACTAAGAAATACATTTTTCTATTAAGAAAAATTACTGGAAAAGTGTAGCTTCCAAAATTGAATGTTGCTATTTTCTGACAATAAAGAGTAGTTTAAAACCACAATTAATGGTCTGGTTTCTTCAACTTCCACACGCAAAAAACTGCCTTTAAACTGGAAAGAAATAAAGATTTAAAATATCGTGATTTTTTTTTTGGCCATATCGCCTAGCCCTATTACAAAATCTGCAAAAATACATTAGTAATAGTAATTTATTAGATAAAACAGTTGAGAAATCCATTATCTCATTCTCCAGCGCTACAAAAGAGCAACCTAAGAACAATATGATCTTTCTCTGGGTGTATGTTCTGTTGTGTAACTCCAGCTCATCTACAGTCTGTCAATCAGTGCAAGTGCAGACTCAGACTTTTTTTTCAATCTTTTTATAGCTCACCAATTATGAAGCTGACAACAGCAGGGGAGTTGCTCAAGCTTGGTGGATGATTCTGGACAACTTTTGAAACAGATTAGGAGTCTAAAAATAAAGCCCATCATCTAGGAGCAGAGAAAGCCAGCTGACTGTGCTGCTACTGCACACTGCTGCCAGAATGACATAACCAACAGTAGAGCGGCACGCTGAGCCCATGCTTCGTCTTCTTATGAAGGACAAGCCGGTATGACAATTAACCATACTTCAGCAGAAAGAAGTTCTGAAATGCTTCAATATGAAATCAGAATTCTTTTTCTTTCCTAATATGTAATCCTGGTCTTACTGTGCACAATTCACTGTCAATCCCAAAGGAAAAAAGTTTTATAATCTACCATAACTCTATGCCATAATGCTGGGGTGTTGCGGGTAATAGCTATGCAGAAACCTGATACTGAGTCCCAATTCGCATACTATTCATCCTAAATATTTGAAAACAGATTTAGGGGCCTATCACACAGAACATGTCCTTGCGTCTAAAAATGCGAGATGCAGCGCTCAGGAATGGTTTGATAAAAAAAATGCAGAGAATGAGACACAAGGTAATCTGACAGCATTGCATTCAACCCTCCACCAGCGCCGTCTCTCATTGTGTTGCTAGTTAGCCTCTGGTTTGCTTGTCATGTGTTCATGTGTTTTGGAGGAGGCGTGGCTTTGGAGAGTGATTTGTTGGGAGGGTGGGATCTTATGCTTTCAAAGCTAGCTTGCTATTGCTAGCCTCTCCGGAATCGCCTACCCTACCTTTAACTCGACATTGTGTCTTAACAACGCAGTGCTCATGTGCAAGATGCTGAAAAAGATGCGAGACGTCACACAATCCGTCTAGCGCCGTTTACATAGAAAAACAATAGAAAAGTAGCGAATCCGAATGAAAAAAAGTGTTCTGTGTGAACGGCTCCTTAGTGTGTCCCAAATCCTATTAGGAATGGGCATTTTTCAAAAATATTGTATTTGAATAGGCTAGGTTTTTGTCACCATTTCTGAACAAGCTTATGATTAGACATTGTACACAACAATGTTCTACAACAACGTTACATTATATCTCAAGTTTTTATATATATATATATATATAATATATCTTATATATATAATATTATATATACAAAAACAAAAGCATTTCACTCGTACAATCAACTTGTTAACACGCTCCTCAGCGCAACCCAGTGCATTTAGTTATAGCTGACTTTTAATTTGCGCGCTTAGGATTTATCATGGATTCCCTGCACTTATGGCCAGCAAAGCAACTTGTAGTAACATTTTTGAATAGTGTTTTTATTTTTCGTATAATAATTACAGATCGAATATTCGACTATTTGTGCACACCCCTAAATCCTAGTATGTTAAATTAATTCCAAAAGTATTGCCCACAATGCATTGCGAGTTGGACGCGGATTCGATTAGATCTACAAGCATTAACAAAAAAAGTGTTAAAAAACTACAAAAATCGACATGCATGGTAATAGTTTTGTGCTGATAATACTTAGAGTTAGGGGGTTGTTCAAATACCTAATCGCAAGTATGAGCAATAGTAATAGTTATGCGAGCACTAATAATATCATGACCATCCAATAGCAATCCAACGATAAGCTGCTGGATAAATTCAAGTCCCACCCTTCATTACTTCCAGATGTACAATCTGTCTCACTCACATTACCGAAATTAAATGCATTCTATGTCATGTTGTCTTTATAGGAGATGGGGGAGGGTCGATGGTCTGTGCAGCAGGCCTTACATTCAGCATCCCTTCTCATCAGACGGAAATACTCTGCAGTCACCCATCAGACTGCATACTCCTGAGCTGCTCGCGACCATTACGTTTCTGAGTGCAGACTGACACTGTGACATGTGACAGTCTGTCACCTCGAACCATTTCATCCAACATTAAAAAACAAACACGCACACAGGAATACCCTTTGCAGCTGACTCTCTGATCATGTATCAGGGCAGCAGTGGCCAGGACCGGCTCCGTTTCAGTAGTGGGCGGAGCTTCTGCCGCTGCCCATGTTTGCTCAGCATGCCTCAACAGCACAACAGGGTCTTTGCAGGGGAAAGTAAACACTTCAAAGTGACCAACTGCAATCTATGAAGTGAGCTTGCAACATGTGTGTCGTGCTTAAAGTGACAGTTCACCTGAAAATGAAAAGTCCTGTCCAGAGTGGGTGCCATCAGAATGAGACTCCATACAGCTGATGAAAACATTACAGTAATCCACAAGTAATCCACACTAATCCAGTCCATCAATTAATGTCTTGTGAAGTGAAAAGCTGCATGTTTGTAAAAAACAAATCCATCATTAAGACGTTATGCCTTTAGATGGTTGCTTCCGGCCAAAATATGAGTTCATAATCCATAATAACGCATCCCCTGTTTTTCTCTCCTGATTCAGTCGAGACAATTTTTTCACTGGAGAAAACAATATAATAGATAAAGAACTCGTATTTAGGTTGGAAGCAATGGTTTGAAGTTAAAAACATCTTAATGATGTATTTGTTTCTTACAGACAGGCACTTTTTCGCTTTACTGAAATTGTGTGGCTGTTTGGATTCTCATTCTGTTGGCATCCATTCACTTCCATGGAAAAAGAAAGTCATACAGGTTCAAAGCAAAATAACGGAGAGTAAATAATGATAGAATCTTCATTTTTGGATGAACTATCCCTTTAACCTTCTTCAAAGTGATAGCAGAGTGCATACTATTAAAACATGAGAAGGAAGCATGATACAAATTCAAATCAAGTAAAACACTGAATACCAGACAGTCAGTTCAATGCATAATCATCTGCATTCACAAACCCACATTCTCCCTCTATATCTCACGGTCCTATATCTGCAGCACTGTCTCTGGCTGCATTAAGCCATGTGGAGGACTGATTTAATTATCACAAGCAAATTACTCAGTATCATCAGCGGTTTCTCACTATGATCCAGAGGCCGAAGAATCCAGCTCTGAGTCACTGCTGAAACAACCTCCACTGGTTTTGTAAGACGTGAGGCCACATGCACCATATTGTTCACTGACCTTTAGCTGCTCACAGTATTGTGCAGACTTACAGTTCTCAACACTCCCTTCCAGAAATAGCCTCATATATATTTAACAATCACTCGGGGGCCTTAAACTGCAGTAACAGGCATGCCTCCCTACATAAGTGCCACTCAACACTTCATGCTGTTCAGCTACACCTCAAAACCACATATAAATGTCACAACACTTCAGTATTTCACATAAAAGACTCCAGAGAACCATAGGCATTTGCATAAATGTACAAATTAACTTTCTGATTTAAACATGGCAGGTATAGGAGAGTACGGCTCTCATGTTTTTACAACACGAACCTAATACATTGGAAGTCAATGGGCTCCAATGTTTTTGTTTCCAATGTTCTTCAAATATCTTCTTTTGTGTTCCACTGAAGAAAGAAAGTCATTCAGGTTGGAATGTCATAAGGGAGTAAATGATGACAGAATTTTCCTTTCATTGGTGGACGATCCCTTTAACTGCAGTTAAACGGTTTGGTTTTTATGTAGTTTGTCTGAAAGTACTGCAGGGCCGAATAATCAAACGGATCAATTATTTAGCAATGCAACATCCTTGAATAATTCACCACCTCTTTTTGTTTTTGGAGCACCTAAACAAGTCTTTCTGGCACCTAAACTAAATGAGCAGAGAGCACTCAGAGAGTCTGAGAAACTGTTTTCTCTCGAAACCTGCAAGACAACTCCAATGGCAAAACAAGATCTTGTCTGCATCACTGCAAGTACAAGAACTGTTAACCAAAGAAAAGTTTATATTCATTCATCTTGCAGACATTTTTATCCAGTGCGACTGAGATAAACTTCACAAGCAGTTTATTTATAATGTATGCAAAGAAACAGATGTAAAAGTTCTGTCAGGACCACTATCGTCAAAGATGATTGACAATTAGCATACAGTTTGGACTGGCGGTATGGTTCCGTTCTGGGCAAGAACTCCCTGCGCATCCATGCAGCCTAGCATGGATGAGAGCAGGGAGAGGGAGCAGCGATAACCCCCCCAGCAGGTAAACAGAACAGAACCAACATAAATGTATTGTAGATATCGTTAGAGTTCAATAATGTTATGTACAAATTTTAGAATTAGTCTGATTCAAAGGAGAATCAGAAGGCTGAATCCTGACTGACAGAGGAAGAGTTGGGGATGGAGGAGGGTAATTAGCTATTGAGCAATGCGAAAACTGTTGATACTACTGCAGGACCTTATATATGAATACTTAGATAGGTGTCGTATTCCCATAGGTTGATGGGGATCAGCTGAGAGTCAGCTGATGCGAGCTTGACTAACGTGACCTGCCAGAACTAACGCTACGCTAGATAAATACAGAAAAACAGAACAATATATTTTGTGTGTGCCTCTGCTTGTGGTCATGAATGTTTGCAGAAGAGGTGTGTCTTCAGATGTGACTGTCACAGCGGATCATATGCCTGAAAACCACAAGTGGAATTTTTCAATTTTGCGTTTTCTGATTTGATACATTACAGTACAAACAATATTATCAGCATCACAATTTGAGTGAAAAGCTACTCAGAAAAATTAACATGAATGTCAGAATGTCTTATTTAGAATGTCAGTATTTGGTCTCTCTTCTGCTTTAATGGCAGCAGCTCTTGAGGAACTTCATAAGCTTGTGTAAAACCTGATGATCATGCTCTCCAGCATGATTTGAAAATGATCCAAAGAGCATTTTGAGCTTCAGTGGAAGAAGAACATCTGTGAGTCTGTACAAAGAGTGGCATGATGTCATGACTGACTTTTTTGAACTTCAGTATTACATCAGATTTTGGACCTCGCTATATATTTAAATTAAAAGTATATTCTTATCAAATGACAAACTCTGTATAAATTTTACTGACTCCATGATGCCCAAAAATTAATTGCAAACTTACAGTATGTTAGCTATGACAGCATTTTGTAAAAACAGAGAGGTAATTCAAGGTGGATATTTTAAAAGCGTCAGCTTCTATATTTGTGTCTAGACCATGTTGTTTTACTATAGAGTGGGTGTACTTGACTACAGAGGGTCTGAAGCGTGTATGAATATGAGTTCCTGTGCTGCCTACTACAGCCTGTTTAATGTGTCCGAAGAAAATAAAATAGAGCAGGAGGCTTCCATTGTAGTGAGACCAAAATCGCAAGACACCCAGTTTCAATACTCAGTCTGATACACCTAATTAGAGTATTTACACATTTGTGGTTAAAGGAATCGTTTTCCCACAAAGACACATTTGCTGAAAATGTACTCACCCTCAGGCCATCTAAGATGTGGATGAGTTTGTTTTTTCATCAGAACAGATTTGGAGAAATTTGGAGTCCAAACAGCTGATAAAATCTCACAATAATCCATAAGTAATCGACACGTCTCCAGTCCATCAATTAACGGCTTGTCAAGCGGAAAGTTGCATTATTGTTAGAAACAAATCCATTTTAGACGTTTTAACTTCAAACCATTGCTTCCAGCTAAAATACATATTTCAGCTATGCATTTTAAACATATACATAGTATTTTACAAATATGTATGGTAAAATTCATACATAATCCATAAAAACACTTTAGTGAAAACGTCCATTCCCTGTCCTTGTCTCACATCAAAATCTACCAACATATTTGGACCTGTTTTCGACCGTTATTGCTTGTAAATTATGCTTGATTCGTGCATATTTCTCTCATGATTTAGACAAGATGATTTAAAAAAAAATATATATACTGGAGAAAGCAATATTATGGCTAGAGGACTGGAATTTTAGCCGGAAAAGAGTCTTGATGGATTTGTTTATTACAAACACTAAGGCTTTTCCACTTACAACATTAATTGATGGACTGGAGTGGTGTTGATTACTTGTGGATTATTGTGATGTTTTTATCAGCTGTTTGGACTCTCATTCTGATGGCACCCATTCACTGCTGAGGATCCATAGTTGAAAAACTGATGTAATAATTATAATTTAATTAATCGGCTCTGATGAAGAAACAAACTAATCTACATCTTGGATGGTCTGAGAATGAGTAAATCGTCAGCAGATTTTCATTTTTGGGTGAACTATTCCTTTAAACTGACTGATTACAAATGCATTATATGTAAAAATATGTCTTTTTTCCACCGGCATATATTGCAGGGATCACTACAGTGATGTTATGTCATGCAGGACACTGGATATATGCGCTGCTTTGATACGAAGCTACACAGACCAACAAAAGCAGCTTCATTTCCATATAGGCAATACTAACTATAGTGGACATACAGAGAAGAAAAACAGTGAGAGAAAGTTTTCAAATGACCATAACTGAAGAACATGTGTTTTACCTTCACAAGCAGGTGAGAGCAAACGTTTCTCAATCACAGCAGTGCACAGAACTACATTTACGCATTTACAGTGATGCCTACCAGAAACCCAAATGTCACTAAATCATGACTATTTTCATAATGACTGAAAATGGTAGTTGCAAACAAATTCACGCCATTGGTTAAGCTTCCCTAAACACTAGTTTTATTTATAGGGCAAACAACATACTAATTGTTTAGCATTAAAGGATTAGTTCACTACCAAAATAAAAATTTCCTGATAATTTACTCACCCCCATGCCATCCAAGATGTTCATGTCTTTCTTCTTTCAGTCGCAAAGAAATTAAGGTTTTTGAGGAAAACATTGCAGGATTTTTCTCCATATAATGGACTTCAATGGGACCCAAGGGGTTGAAGGTTTCAGTACAGTTTCAAAGGGCTCTACACGATCCCAGCTGAGGAATAAGTGTCTTATCTAGCCAAACAATGTCATTTTCTTAAAAAAATAAAAATGTATATACTTTTTCAACCACAAATGCTCGTCTTGCACTAGCTCGACATCACGCATCATGTAGTCACGTTGGAAAGCTCACGCTTGATGTAGGCAGATACTGACCCAGTGTTTACAAAGCGACCGTGCAAAGAAAGTCAAATGCCCTTAAAGGTAAAACAACGATGTCAGACGAGTTTTGAAGTTGGAGGAAAAAATTAGTTTTTTAGATTAGAGTTTTTCGCCCTACCCTAACTTTTTGAATCCAATACATAGAAGAGAGCTACGCGCCGCGTACCTTGCCAGTGTGATTATTTAATGCGATGAATTTGCGGACGTGCATTTGTGGTTAAAAAGTATATACATTTTTATTTTTTCAGAAAATGGCCAATTGTTTTGCTAGATAAGACCCTTATTCCTCATCTGGGATCGGTGAAACAGCACTGAAACGGCATTTTGGACCTGCAACCCATTGGCCACCATTTAAGTCCATTATGTGTTAGCTGCATTCAGTTAAAAAATAAATAATATTATCTGATATATTATCTAAGAAATATTATCTTAGTCACATATTATATATATCACCCTAAAAAAAATAATAAGAAAACAAAAACAAAACTCATGCAATGCACTATTCAAAAGAAATAAATCGCCGTTGGAAAAATTTTTTTTTTTGTTTAATTCTTTCAGTTAACAACGGTACATTGGACCACATTGTTACAGACTTTCATAAATGTGCCGTTTCCGGAATTAGTAACGAGGCTTGAGCTGCACTGTGTTACTTCAACGTTGAGATTGATCTGTGCAGTAAGGAACGTATTTCTGCACAAAAGAGGGTTTTTAAAGACACTACGTTGTTGTTTCTTATGTATTTACACACGTGTGCCATCGAACTGTTGTCTAAAGCAATATCACCCTCGGAGCAGTGCTAGATGCTGTATCTCGGCAGCTTTGATTACCTACGCCACTCAGCCATGTCCGATATACAGCATAATTGCACTGCTTATATATAAATAATATATGTATATATATATTCAGTGTCGGTAGTTACTTTTTGTTAGTAGCTTGTAGTGTAGTTATTTTTAAAAAAAGAAACAAAAGTGATTAGCATTACAGATGACGGCAAATGCAATTTTTGGATGGACTTTTCCCTGTATTTTTTTCCTTGCAATGATGGGCCCATCTGCTGACCTTCTGTTCTGCTTGATGCTCGTCAGGCTCATACCGAAGCAAAATAAGAGCTTCTATGGCCTGATTCAGGCTGATATCATGCTGGAAACTATTTAGATGGGGATCACATGTTTTTGGGCACGCTGTGACTGAGAGTCTGCTCTTAGCTCGCTTAACAGGAAAACGTCTGACCTCCAGCAGACAATCAGTCACTTGTTTAGCAGGTTGGAGATGCAGCTTGGAGCCTCTCTGTCAGAGAGCTGCTTAAAATATGGGCTGTTTCGCTGTCTGTAAAGCTGCTCTCCTGAGAGGAAACTCAGCACAGCGAGAGTCAGATGGAATGAAAAGAGGTCAAATGTCCTGTCAAAATGCTGCCACAAACTGAAATGTTGACACTATTGATCCTTTTGACATCTGTAGTGGTAGTTGCCTTCACGTCCATAGAGTTGCAGAGACATTCTACCTTGATTCATTGCAGTGGCAGAGCCAGAGGGGTGTACAGGGTGGCACTGGACACCCCTGAGATCTGAATGGCCACCCCGGGTGCCACCCCAAAATTTAATATGCCACTATTTAATTTTCTTTGTTTAATCATACTGAAAGAAGCATTTATTTTAGCATCAAACTCAAGGACGCGACACGTCTGGTGTGTCGCATCGTGCTTCATGTCATCCGGTGTACCTTCCAGCTTCTGCTAACGGTCACGTATTCAGCATTCAAGTTCTGTTCGTTTTATTAAGAATTTCAAACTATTAATACAGTTTTGGAGCTCTTTTTTCTGTTGTTGTTGAAGCAGGAGTGCATTATGATTAGCACAAAACAAACATGAATGAACATCCGACGGCGTGTTGAAAGGTATAACTTACTGACTGTATAGTGTCTCATGTAATCACTCAATGAGTGTTTCAAACGCACAAAGCCAGCAGCTTGAAAACACGGTCACATGAAAATCCATTGTGTCCATAAACTAGCAAGAAAAATGTACACTAGAGGAGAATTTAGCAAAAAACAATTACATTTATTATATTTTTACTCATATAATTACTCTTTTTAATTATAATTAATAAAAATGTATAGATAAAACATTATTATAAAAATGGTCAAATATGAACTGGTGTATAAATCAATTATTACGTTTAACCTTAACAATAGGGTTCCCTGTATAGTTTAGATTAGAAAAATTGAGGAAAATAACATGTACTTATCGCAAGCTTGTTACTATTCCTGAATATTTCACTCTAGGCTAACTCAAAAGTTTGGCAGCCGGCTGTTTGGATAATTGAAGTTTAGGTCCAACTTTCAAATTCACTGTAGGCTATAAGTTAATGTTAGTCTGTTTGCTCCACCCGATGGTTAATATATAAAATTGAAGACACTATGATTAAATCTAGCATTTAACTAAACATTTACTACATCAAACCTATTTATACACTTTATAAACCAGAGATTATTTAACATTTTCTGAACAGGCAATCAACGACACAACAAACACTTTATGTATGATTATATTATTGAATCCTCCATTATATCGATATATTAAAAATGATAATATTAATTTTTTAGGCTTATAACATTGTGCTAAAAATAAACAAAGAAGATTCTGGACTATATTAGCCTCTAAACTTCAGAGTTTATCTTATCTGCCTCCAAAAAGGCAGCAAACCCAACAATAGCCCACAAAGAACAGCAAAGATTCCTTCACATCACATCCGCCTCAAGTGAGGTAAGGGTCAGAGGTCAGAGTTCTGCTTATTTGAGGAGCCAGGGAAGGAAATGCAGTGCGGAGGAGCTGATGAGATCCAAATGGAAGAAGGAAACACACTCATGTCTGGGACTCTTCTCTGCTTCCGTCAGCCACATTTATGGAAAAAGCACAAGTCATTTTTGATATGCCACTGATAAGCCTGTGACATGGCTGGCTGTATGAGATTAACCAGGCAGAATATGGCACCTGTCTATTCATGGCACACAAAATAAGTCTTGTTATCAGGAATTCTAGCAATGTGTCATGTTTAGCACCATTGGCACGCTTGTAAACCTGACGGGGAAACACCTTTACATCACTTCCTGCCATCATCACAACTTTTTACAGGCTCATTGTTACAAAAAAGTCCCAGCTGTCATCATGATGTTATAGAAAAAGCCTTGTTCCTCCTTATTGAATGAGTGTTTCTATGTTAAAACAGGGTTGTTATCATTAACTAAACCTAAAACTATTAAAACATTTCTGTTAATTGAAATAATGCTGAAATAAAATAAAATATACATATTAGATGAAATACCTAAACTTAAAACTAAACAAAAATTTATAAATTGTCGGGCAACTAAGTTGAAGCACTAAAATTACTAACTGAAAATAAATAAAACTAAGTTTAAAAACTGACTAAATACCAAGAAATAAAAATACATGAAACCTAAATAGTAGTAGCTAATATATTTGGGTTTATTCTTTTTTAAAGATATAGTAAAAATCCATGAAAATTAACCAATTAAATATTAAAATAAAGTAGTAACATATATTACTTTGTGCTAACGCCCGCACATGACTTCAGTGTAGCACAGCGCTGCACTGAGCAATACGTCAAACCCCTCCTGCCTCGTACTCCCACGTACTTTGTTAATTTTTGATATAACTACGGTCAGGAACATTTTTGTTAATAGGCCACACACAGCTCGGGCATTTCTTTAGGCTCGATCCTATTTCTGACATGGTTTTTGGCACATCTGGTCTTGCTGGAATCCCCCCACACCCCCCCCCCCCCACCACCACCCCCACCCCCCCCCCCAAGCCCCGATGGCAGAGATCATGGGAAGGAAATGATCTTATCACCACAAGCCCTCCCTTTCACGTGCATGTCCGCAAATGCCAAACAGTGAGAAGTGTTTGACTCGCACAGAGGTGAATCTCGTTTCTGAAATGATCCTCTGGGAAGTAGGCAGCAGGGTTTGAAGGTGCAGATCTGGTTCTTGAGGTTTAGAAAGATAGTCTAACCAGGGGCACAAGAATGTGAGCTGATGACAGTTTCACTGTCTCTTTCGATTCTACCGCACTGACAGTTGAAAGGAATTATTCTCACCCCTCATGTCGTTACAAACCTGCATGACTTTCTTTTTTCAGAACACAAAATGAGAATTTTTGAAGAATAATCTGGGCTCTTATAATGAGTGTGGTAGAGAATAAGAAGAAAGCCCAATAAAAGCATCATAAAAAACACATCACAGCTTATGCACTATAACCTCCTGACACCATGGAGTTTTGTTCTCTGTAGAGGACATTACGTTTAAGCGATTTCTCTGAGACGTTACATGTCACAGTTTTAAGTCTGGATGTCCTTCAGAGATACCAAATATAAGTTTCCCCATGACCGCTCCCTCTCCTTGGTCTTTAATATGGCTGACATTAATTTAGTGATCAAATTTAACACCCTTATGGAAATATGATAATATTTTGTAACGATCATTTAAATCGGACTAATTTTCTAATTGTTTGTCATAAATCAACATCTCAGGAAAAAGTTATGGGGATTCAAGTCAAAATATGACTTTCTGTTACGAAACAGGACATTGATTGACACCAGGACTAAAAGCATGTTTATTACACATTTTGGTAGACACAACAAGTGCACAGGGAAAGAAATTATATATCAATATTCCTATAAAATATAAGATTATTTTGAAAATCTTGCCAATTATTACTACCATTATTACACTTCTTTTTTCAACATGCTGTCCCAAAAGCAAATTAGATACCGTGTTAGAAACATGTATATACAGTGGGAAACCCCATTTATGGCCATTTTACACACATAATGCATAAAGCAAAATGGCATATCAAAATGGTATATCATATCATTCTGTTATATCTTTCATAATATAGTTTGGTATAAAAATGTTTATTTATTGGTGATTTATAAAAAATTCAATGTTTTTGCCTTTTCATGTCTATTCATGAGTCCTGGTGTGCTCTATAGAGGACATAGAATAACATATAAATAAAATATCATTTTTCAAAAACGTTATTTTTCCTTTTTTTATGCTCTAAACAATGTAAAGACATGAAAAAAAAATCTTCCTAAACATCTTTTCTCGGGTAGTTCTGAGTATATTCCCAAGTGTTCTGAAGCCAACCAGTAACAAAATTTTAAATCCTCACAGTTTTTAATCACATGATCCAGTAACAAAAACAGTTTAAATGATTTATTCAGGAACACCAATCCTGGCTGACCACCTACAAAACCTAACTCTAACCCAACTGCTAAAAAAAAAAAAAGAGGAGTAGACAAAAAGAAACTCAAAGATTTGCAACAATTTGAGGGTGAGTAATTAATGACAGAATTTGGGTAAACCATCCATTTAAACATTATGGGCCAGATTTACTAACAGCTTGCGCCAGCGCAAACCATCTTTTGGCATTAGAAAACTATTGTCAGGATTTAATAAAGACGTGCAGTGAAGAATTAGTGCTGATTACTGGTATTTGCGCCATTATTTAAAGCTCCAAAAAAGCATGTCTGGTTCTGTTCAGCATTGTTGATTGGATGGCGGCAGATCTGAATGTGAACTTGAAGTGAATTGTAAAAAAGGGGCGGAGTTTATGCTCACAAAATGATTGGAGATGTCCAGAATATATCTGTTGTATAAGAGAAATGAGAAAAATTATTTTTGAATAAAATTACAAGGTAAAAAAATTTAACAATACAACATGCATGAATGAATTTATCTTAATGAGATCAAATCATGTATTTAGAAAATGGATGTTAAAGTCATTCCGACTAACAATATTCTTCAAGCTGCACATAAACTGCCTCAAATAGTGAAGGTTTTGCTCATGAATATTCACATTCACATGATGTCTGAACAGCAGTGTGTTTCAGCCAGAAGTTACTTGACTAGACATTTTCAGAAATTCAATTTTGCATCGAGCAAACGCAAAGGAAGTGTTTTTGTGATTAAAACATCTGGTGGAACCGAATGCAGGGGTCTGTTTGAAGAACCATTTTATAAATGACACACTCATGGCATGAGATGCTAAAAAACAGTACACACTCGCACCGCTGCACCCAAATAATTTCCTGGCTGTACATTTTCAGTCACCCACAGTCGCGACTTGCGAGGTCTAAGCAAGTGGCCACTTCCATTCACACGTCAGAATCATTTTGCTGCTTTTGTGAGCGCTCACGCTAGAGAGCTGAGAGTAACCTTGAGCAGTGTTGACAACACGCAATTACAGTGCAGGGAGAGATACGTAGTTGGGCTGGGAGAGAAAGAAGGAAGAAGAAAACAGCAGGAGGAGAGCAGCATGCCTCTTACAAACAGGGAAAAACCGCAATCCCAAGCAGGCAGGCTTAGTTTCCTTCCTTCAGACCCCGCACACACACCAGAGAAGGAGCATGTGTGAGTGTGACACATACTTGCTTACCATGGCTGTGGACAGGCAAGACAAGAACAGAAAGAAAGTGCTCTTGTCAGCGCTCCACATGGGAGTGAGCGGGCCGTGATGAGTCTGCAGTTGTGCGTACCACGCTTGTGCAAGAGTGTGAGCGAAAAATATGGGCTGCATCCCAGAGCAGCGATCTAACAGCTTCTATTATTGCTTTGTTTTTATCATGATGCTCGCCCGTCAAGCGTTCGTTTGTTCTCTTTTTCCTGTTTTAGTCTCCCAAAAGAAGAGGCCTCATGCGGCACATGCTTCTTTTCTGCGCTTGATCCACCTCCTGCATATTTGAAAGAGTTGACATAATTTGGTGGGCACATAGCCGTGCCATGTTATGACTAATGGAAGGGAGAGTTGGCTGGATTGCATCCACATAGTTTCATGCTAGGTATGCTGCACACCCAAAACGACACATCTGGTGACATAATGTTCAGTAGAACACGGTTTTTCAAGTAAAATTAATAGGAAAACCATTTTTAAAGCCCTTCTCAAACCATGGAAGCTTGTGCAATGCGTTCACAGTGCGCTTACGGGAATCTTGTCTGTTATTATTAGTCATCGTGCATCCACCTACTCCCAAAAGGCCACTGAAGGCCAAGTCACAAAGCACCACAAAACACGCCCTCGGTTTTCAGTTTGAAGTCTAGACAAGTTTGATTCCGTCCAGACTGCACATGACTTCAAGTAGACAAACAGGGTCGGCAGCCTCCTCAGACTCATGCCACACTGTATGCTAAAGACAGAGACAAGCGAGCTGGCCGACCTATATAAAAGTGGCCCTTCATCCTCACTGCAATAATATCAGCACACAGGCATAACTACAGATGAGACCGAACAACAGCCCAGGACCCAATGTAAACTACTGCCTGCTGGATTATGCAGTCAGTTGTGATTTTCTCTGTATTTTGATGTCTAAAATAGCCTTTTTTACATTGCAAAGGAAGAAGAACTAAATCCACTAAATTCATATGCAGACAGTGGTGGGGAGGGAATTTAGGGAGCTGGCTGGAAAGAGTTACCTGCTAGGGCACGATAAGCTGCGTTCAAGTCCTACTTACAAATTCTGAAATCATAAGTATGTGGTTCGGGCAAGTATGTGGTATGTATTAAGAGGTAGGGAAAATTACTTTTTCATGTACTGTATATTTTTCTCTCATTTTGCTCACTAACAGAATTTGCCATGATTCTTTAATTGAAACACCCCACACTTGCAAAGTCTGAGCTTAAAGTCAGCAAAAAATCCAAGAAAATTATATTTTGCAAATGCATGTTATTGATCTTATTGTGAACGATTCATCGATGTATATGTTCAAGCTCGCATTCATTCTGAGTGCAATGCAAAATCCAATAAACAGCCGATGGATCTTCACCCTATTTTGTTAGTAATAGTAATTTACACTGGAATGTATGTCACAATAAGAAAGAAAAGATTTGTCTTTACTTCCATTTCATTGTGACTTTAAAGAAAGTATTCTTACTGTTAATTGCATTCATGTGTGCTCAGCCTGTAGATAAATACATTTCGGCATTACTTCAGTGCACTATTACACTTGGTGAAATCCCCTAAAACTGCGGTCAAAGCTTTTTTCCCTTTAAAATCTTTGTATATTTACTTTGTATCTAAATTTGGCTTCGACAGCAAGTCAACCAGCCCACCAGGAAGCTCCCTATGGTCACTCCATCCATCAGCCTGATGTTCTCCACAGGCCTCTAAAAGTGAAGAGATTATGAGAGCAAGGCACACAAGATGAGGAAGACACGTGCTTCATATGAAAAACATAAAAACCTAACCTGAAATATCTCACACACTAACCCTCAATGCAAGGAGTATAATAAAAAAGCCAATATTCTACAATAACAGATCGAAGCAGCTGTGTAAAAGTAAAAGGGCTTTTAACAGCATGATCGCACTAGAGGGAAAACCTCAATGCAAGACACTACTGATCAAAGCCCTTCCTTTGGAAACACCCACAACATTATCAAAGCCCTCCAAAATTACACACTCACACTTACGCATCATTTCACACCACCAGCACTGCTTCTGGACTTAATAGTTAATCTCACTAATCTAAAGCATTACGTCATACATAGTTGCAGAAATAATGTTCAACAGCATGCCACAATCTGTCAGATTGAACCAAATCAAACAACACCTGCACTTGACAAGACACACTAAAGATACATTTTCAGAGTACATGATTTATGCTCCAAAACATAGGCAAATTATATGTAAAAGATCACAACCTGTTTCCATGCATCTGACTATGATCCAGAGTAGAGCATTTTTGCTTTTAAAAGTACACTGAAAAAATGACTAAAATGTGCTAAAATATATGATAAAGGTGCGAAACACAGCTGCACATTGTGCCTAACAGTGCCTTTAGAAATACAGCAAAGCCTCTCCTGCCTTACTAACTATGCATGTTACAATGCTCCATTAATTTATGATTGTTTATTCACATAATGACTATGATTATCTGTGTTTACCTTTTGTGCTGCCACATTTATAACATACAAGCAGGTCATTTTTAGATAACGTTAATATTAGTAGTTAGTGCCTGATTAAATTTGAGGAAACGCTGCCAATGAAAATGCTGAGTTCATCTTTACTTTGAGGACAAGCTAATCAAGTCAGTGAAATCAGCAACTAAAATGAAACCAAATGAGATCATGTTACTGTTAATACATCCTCTGGCTCAGAGTTGCAATTATAATTTGTTAAAAAAGGTACATTAACTTCTTTCAGAATCAGAACCCAAATAGCGACTGTATATTTCTAAAAGTGCATATGATCATCCAAAAAAAATTTAATGTGAGTTATTAATATGTAGGCTAAAACTAATTAAACAAGGTGATGTATTAATAAAGTTTTATTTCATTTTAACTGGATAAGCTTGAAGAAGACTTTTTTTATTCTATGTGCATTGTGATTTTTTCCCCCTCAGTCCACTACTGAATAGGGAGGTGTGCTGGTGGGACGTTTCAAGAGCTCTGACACAATTCTAATACCGCTTCTTTGAAAATATGAAACTTGATGCATTAGAGCTGTGGGGAAAACGTCTGACCCGTTTTAAGCTTCTTTAAGTGACAACAGAGTCTTTTCTTTCAAAAGTTGTCAAACAAGTCAGTTAACATGTCTTTCTCTAAGCGATATTGTTACTTTGAATTTACTTTTCAACATAATGTGTCCATTTTACACATAACAGGAAGAACTAGGTTAAATAAAAGGGCAGCCTTTTTAAAATATCAGCACACTCCATTCCCTTCAAACCTTCCTAATTGTTCTTTTGCCACCCCTTTTACAGTAAACCACAAGACCATTGGTGTACTACAGAAATGGTTAATGGTTCGCTAGGTTCCTTGTGTGTGGTGACAAAGGACAGCCTTGATGTCATTTCACAACATGTGCTCAATCTACAGGGTGCTATTCAGACCTCAGATGAGCTCTTTCTGACTCACGAGGAACTGGTACAAAAATTACTTTGATAAGAATTTCCTTACTTATTTTTGTCTATATAGGATGCATGTTCATCTCACAAAAAGAAACGAAGAGCCACACTTTTGAGTTTGGTGGCCAGACTGCAATAACACCATATAAACATTAAGCCTTCTGCTTTTTATAGCAACTGAAACTTAAAGGGCGTTCACACTGATAGCAAAAAAAATCACTTGAGGTCACCAAACTCTGTGGAATATTTTTTTATGTTTGTAGCCATTCACAGCTTTCACCATAAATCACCAACTCTCATTAGCTTTGTTTACATTCAACTAAATAACCTGCAATAATTAGATTGATGGCTCAATTGGACTGAACAATCTTAATGTAAATACCTCGGTCGATCCAGCTGAGCTCAATCCTCAATGCTGTAGACCTGAGATAATCTGATCGATAGGAAAAAATAAGCATGGAAATACTTGAATGCGACTATTTTCTCAAATGGATTCAGAAATACCTTTCACATACAGTATATGCACATGCACATTACATATGTTTTGCATCTTACGAATGTGCAGATGTTTATTTACATCTCACGTCTGGCCGGTGGAAAAGAATGAATACTAAATATTTGCAAAAAAAGCTCTTCTTGACATATTTGTCAGCTTTCGTTTTAGATATGTCATCAAGGCAAAAATGACAATTACAGTAGCTCCAGTGACATTATTGCACTGGCTTTCTCTGGTTCCGAACACAACGACTTAAGTATGAGCTTAATTTTTCTCACAAATACATGCAATGCACATATAAAAGAATATGTGAATCAGATTTAAATGTGTAGGGTCCATATAAACTAAGCTTTCAGAATCTCAACTCAGATTGGGATTCGGATTGACAAAAAATAGTGCATATAAACATGCCTATTGAAAATCAATGACTTCAGGTTGCTTTGTCGCTAAAAACGGCACATTTCATTGTTCAGCCTTTTGGTCATGCAACTGATTGAGCCAGTGTTGTTATATCCGACCCAGTCGGGCCATTACAACAACCGCACTGCAATCTGGCATCGCAGAAATTACCCATTCCACTTTACTAAACAATTTCTCTACCAGAAATTTATTTTAAATAGGGAAGCTTGATAGAAAGCAAAACCACTTGTAATGAAAGCAATCCACTCTTGGCAAGTCAGACAGACACACACTGCCGTGTGACTCATCCTCACATGACCATGCTTCTCCATTACAGCCACCTGCGGCATCAACCTACTCCAGCACTATCCTCCCCTTGTCCTTTCCTCTACTGTGCCGACCTAGAGCCCAGTTGGAGTGCACCTGCAACACATAATGACGACAGTCGATCGAGGCCCTGCTTAATCGGGCTCGTTACATCACCATGAATGATGATCCCCTGAATGAGATAATGTTTCGAAAGCATTGCGAGCACAAGCTGGTGCGGGACGTGGCGACGGGCCAGGGACGCCTTGCGCAACTGCATTCCCCACAAACTTTAGAACAGAAGTTCTCACTCTCCAAATAAAATAATTGCTTGTATTCTTGAATATCTCTTGTCTATATGCATGCAAAACATCACCGATTATGTTTCACAGGGGTACTGATTTGAATACAGGCCAGTAAATGCCTCTTCAAAACACATAAGCCTGGCCTGAAGCAACACACAGACTAACATGCAGGCTGTGTTTCAATACCTGAAAAACACTGCTGTCACAGGAAGCATGGCATAGAGATGCATCTCAGTTTATACGGGGGGGGGGGGGGGCATTCATTAAAGGGGAAGTCGTGGCCTAATGGTGAGAGAGTTGGACTCGTAACCCAAAGGTTGCGGGTTCGAGTCTTGTACCGGCAGGGATTGTAGGTGAGGGGAGTGAATGTACAGCACTCTCTCCCACCTTCAATACCATGACTGAGGTGCCCTTGAGCAAGGCACCGAACCCCCAACTGCTCCCTGGGCGCCGCAGCATAAATGGCTGCCCACGGTGCGCCGCAGCATAAATGGCTGGGTGTGTCTTCACGGTGTGTGTGTGTTCACTGCTGTGTGTGTGCACTTTGGATGGGTTAAATGCAGAGCACTAATTCCAAGTATGGGTAACCATACTTGGCCACATGTCACTTCACATGTCACTTCACACTTTTTAAATATTCACTTAGCTGTGTCAACGGCTCCCCTGAAACTGGTTTAGATCATTAGATATGACATTATGGTGCCTTGAATGCCTGTCTGAAACAAGTTTATGAAAACGCTACCCGTGTATGATGTTCCATTTGTGCCTGAAATGAGTCGACTGCTTTATACTATACATTTGTCCATGTCTATAGTCACTGTGTACTAGTATATGTTGATGTGTTGTGCGTTCAGTTCAGTTCAGTTCTATGCTTTATAAGTTACTGCTCTTAGTGAACATCCTGCAATGTATTTGACAGATATCCAGGCAAACAAATAGAACACTTAGATTTCTCACCATCTTTGAAACACTGAATTTGAGAAGCACAAAGATGAACCCTAAGGACTATAGATTTATTTACGTTCATTTACGTCTAAACCTTCCATTTGTTTACCAAGATAACAAGTCTCTCCCTGAGAGCAGTAAATTGGCATAAAACTGAGCTGAACACAGGACAGGATGACACAATAACAGTTGTGCCCCAAGTGACGTACTATAGAACTATACATTCATACTATGCACAACCTAGTGTATTAATTATATAAGTTTATTTTGTCATTTAACATTGATAGATTTGAAGTGCACTTTTTCATTTTGGAATTTTCAGTGTGAACACACTACTCTATACTATTAAATAAAATAAAAACGGCATAGAATAGTGATGTGTGAACTGGGACACACATAAATATTCCACACTTCATTTTTTCCAGTTAATAAGAGCATCATCCAGGTATTTGAAATCAACTTTTTCTTGTTTGAATTTTCATTGTGAACACACTACTCACACCATTTATAGGCCTACTAAAAAACGGCTTAACAGTATGCAAAATGGGATGCACCTATAGACAAAGGTATTGAACAAACTAAAGAATTCCACTATTTTTTTGGGCACAAATGAAACAAGATACTTGTGTAGTCAGTTTAGCTACATTCACATATTCAGTGTTTGGAACTGACAATCATATTTATTAACAGACGTGAATTTTTACAGCTTACATGTGTGCTTCAAATACATTTTATTCTCGAGATAGGCTAAATTACGCCTGTAACCATCGTGGCAGAGGACAAAAAAGTTATTGCTTGAGTTAATCCATGAAATAGTATTTAACGGACAGCAGCTTTTTTTTTTTTAATTAAAGTATTATTTTCGAATTTGTTATTAGCGCTCAAAGTCTGACTGCGGCTTTACCAGAAATCTCCACATGATAAACGCATGATAAGCATGCGTTTAGTACAGAGTGGCAGCGGCCTTTGGGTTTGAGCACACTGAACGCATCTGAAACACAGGTAGGCTAATCAACAATCATCTGATAAAAATCACTATAGAGGAGGGGCATCGATAACTGTTGAACTGACGGCATCACATCACCGTGGACAGTGTAGGAAATAAGTGAATTACTATTATATACTGAAGTATGCATGGAAAACATACAAACACTAACGCACTATATATTCGGATCAGAACGAGTGGCCATCTGACAACAAATGCAGCGTTTGACAGACATATCAGACCTGCAAAATCAGCAAGAGGTTTGAAATATAAGTGGATACTGCGATGAAGCATATATCAAGTAAACCGGAGCGCATAAAGGCTATGGAGGCTGAAGTCATAAACACGGAACAGCACTCGCGCCTCCAAGACATGCCAACGTCTCGTGATTAAAAAACACTCAACTTCAAGTTCGGGTATTTAAGCATTACACATACTTAAATACATCAATGATACGGTATGAATATTCTTTAAAACTGTGCGATGCATTATAATAACACATAGATGCATCGATCTGATCTCACGACTCACCGGTATGTTCATTGCATCGGCGTATATTAACCTACACACCAAAAACAGAAAATGAAACGTTACGAAAGAAACGATCACCTACCCTTGTTCGAATCACAAGCACTTCGGGACGGGGGGGGGGAAATGTTAACAGCTGAAATCTCCAGATCCCTGTGAAATATCGATGTGAACAGCCTATATTTATTTCATTTTGTCCAACGTTAAAGCTGAGCAAAATAATAAACAGCTGCATATGTCAAAGTCTCCCCGTCTTGAGGCTCTCGGTGATACAAATCCAATGTTAAGACATTGTAGAGCAGTTTATATGATTGTTCCCACGCAGCTGCGAGTACATTCCCACGCACGCACGACACACGGAGAGACGCGATCGGCTCGGGTAAGTTTAGTTTTGGTCTGCCGGTAATTCAGTTTCATAGACCTGGAGCCCCGCCCGTGTCGACCGAGACTCGGTCAAGTGCGTGGCCGATTGGTGCGCGTACACACTCACTGGGAGGCGCAGAGACTCATACAGTGTGTGTGTGTGTGTGTGTGTGTGTGCGCGTACAGCCATGACTAAGCAGGGAAGTCTTCAGCAGGGTCTGTTAAAGACAGACACCGAGTTTGTGTTATGTTGTGTTCCCCTCGACTATTACAGTCGTGCGATATTGTTTGGGACTAGTTGTTTAGTTACTGTATGGGTTTAATATCAACAGACAGCCTGATATGTTGACTGCGGTTTGTGACAGAAACTCATTTAGATAAGAAGATGTGCATGAGTGCATGATCAGAAGTTCAGACCTCATGACACACTTGTGAAATTATGCTTTCTTTCTTTCTTTCTAGTAGAAGACAGAATATTACATTTAGTTTAATAAAATATTACCATAGTAGTAGGCTACTATTTCAGCTATTTTGTATTTTATAAACTGTAAAATAAAAGTATGCTTCATGTGGTAAAGTTTATTGCCTGATTTAGTCAAAAATATTACTCTACAAGAGTTAATTCCTGTCTTCGAATTTGGTCGCCCAGTGTTGCAAGAGTCCTAATATACAATCAATCCAACAGCACTGGGCCTTTTCTGTTTTTGTATCTATATGCCTCTCTGTGTTTGCTTCAGACTGACTGTCAGTATGTATATTAATCGTTGAATTTTTTGGTGACTTTTTTTTGCTAGTTCCATTGTTACACCAGTAGGGCCCTGTTTACACCTGGTATTAAGATGTGTTTTGGTGTATCTGATCACAAGTGGACAATGCTAAATACAGGTGTGAACGGGGTGTAGTGTAAAACATTTTGAGCTTGTCCACTTTCGACCACTTCCAGAGGTAGTCGAAAACGCATTCGATCGGATTACTTTCTTATGCCGAGTTCACACTGCACGATATTAGCCCGATTTTTCACTCGCCGACAGGTTTTGCGAAATCGCCGACAAATGCCCGGCATCGGAGGCAAATTGGTGCTCGTTCACGCCAGTGACAATCATGCAGTGTGGATTATCAAAGACGCGATCTGACGAGTTTGAAAATCGTGCAGTGTGAACTCGGCATTAGGGTGGACTCTCATGTGATCGGATGTGTTCAAACAGCCACAGTAGGTGCCTACTGACCTAATTCTAAAACATTACGGAACTTGTTGTTGAAGCATGTTAGCCAGACAGGTTTTAAACTTTGCTGTCTGAAATCCTAAATTTGGTATGAAAAATTTTAAATTTGCCTTACCAGTCCTGATTCTAAATCAAACCCTCTCTGTATCATTTTCCATTGTCCTTTCACAGTCTTAAGTAAATTGCTTAAGCATATTTCGCAATATTAGTTCGAAGGATCAGAAAAAGCCCATTCATACACTCGCAAATAGACCCTCCCCTCAAAATCAGGACAGAAATGGCTGAAAGTGGACAAAAGTGTTGGATTAAAACACCAGGTGTAAACAGGAATGTATCTCCCTTGTCTAATTGTGATCCAATCAACCAAAACGCATCTTAATACCAGGTGTAAAGAGGGCCTAACTGACTATATGTGACTAGTGTCCGACTCCGAAACCATATTTAGTCCACTCATTCAATTCTGTAATGCACCACAATAACAGGTGTATCGCTGTGTCCTGAATCCAAATTCATAATATTCAAAAAAACGACTTACCACTTCCGCCAAGATTCTAGAGTACGCATTTTACTATCATATGAAGCCATGGGAGAAGAGTTTTGAATGGCAGTGAAGTGACGCAACTGATGTAGGTCTGAACTGAACTGGTTGGTCATGTGACTTTGTGACTTTGACAATAGTACATCTAAATTTCATTCATACTACCCATATTCACGCTGTATAAAACATAATTTCAAACGAAATGTAGTACCTGCTATACAGTATGCGATTTGCAGCATATAACCCATGTACCCACAACACACTGTTTTGCCAATTGAAATTGTGTATGTGACAATTATTTTGGCAGCAGCACCACAGACAGCACCATATATACAACAATGTCTTTATTCGCTCACTCATTTTCATCCATTCCTTTCTCATGTAGTGAACTATTTGTCATCCACTGTAATAGGGAATACTGAATGAGGGGGTGGGGGCAATTTCAGACATAGATACTGTCTTTATTTATTACTGAATCATTGACTCAACTGATTAATTCAAACACTGATTAATTTAGTAACACCATTATTCTGTGTCGCTCTGAGATGCTTGATGGTTAATTCTGCTGTGGAACATTTTCGAAGACCCTGTGAAGATGGTCTCTATGTATTTGTTTTGCATACTGCATACTGCTTCATGTAAAAAAAATTTTAAACTTACATATAATATTCCAAACATAGTACTGGCCTGTCTTAGGGGAAAAAGAAAGGCACCCATTTCTTTCAGGCACCCATCCAGACTCATTTACAAGTCTAATACATTGTTTCTGCAGTGTATTGGAATGTTACACACCTCATTTCACTAGGATTTTTTCACAAAGTACTTTACAGCACTGTCAAAAGAAATGTAACAACATGCATTAGCAGCTATAACTACCATAGTTATAGACTATGAAAGTCACCAGGGAAATATAAAATGGGACAAGGTTTTGTTTTGAAAAAATATAGACTGGATTTAAAGAGATTTATAGATATGAAACTACACCCACAAGCCACACACTATCTTCACTGAATGTTTTAGTAAATGATTAATCAGGGGAGCATTACTGAAATACACAGACACACCCTAGTTACCTTAAATTTGTCAAGAATGCAAATACTAAAACATGAAACCTTAACAAGAAGAAAGTATGGCAAGAAGCATTTGTAGTTGCCTTGATGTGTCTTTTTGGAAAAGGTCAATTCTGATGTCAGTTCCCTCTCGGTTCTAATACAGCAAAATGAGGCAGAGATGGCATTAATTCTGGACAGCAGGTTCCTCCTCAAGTGCAGAGTTCAAACTCAAGACAAAGAGACTTTATTGACATGCATAGCATTCCATTTTCTCATTCGACATTGTTGAGATTCTTCCCGTATTTTCCTTCGGGGACTTTCCAGGGTGGTTGTGAGGCTTGTGTGTTCAGTCATCCACATGACCTTTGACCTGATTGTCTGGTCACATAAAACCAAGAAGAATATGATTGTAAAGGCTATTTCAAATATGTATCTTGATATGATCAGTGCCTGCTTCAACTATGGGGACACCATCACTTTTATTGCTTACATAGCTTACACTGTAAAAAATAAGTGTAATTTTAACTGTAAAATTTTGTAAAAACGCTACGGAAAAAAACTGTTAATAGGTTAACAGTAAGTTCCCGTACTATATACAGGGACAAACTGTAAAATATCTAACCAGATATTTCTTGTAATTTTACAGTAAAATGCAGTAAAAATGTACCGTTTTTAGAAGTAAAAATAACAAATCAATGTATAATTTACAGTCAAAAACTGTAAACTGATATTCCCAGAATTCCCTGCATGACACTCCACATTTGAAAGTATTTTGTTTAAATAATCATGTTTTTTAAATAGTTTTTGTTATTAGTTATGTATATTTGGGCTTTATGTTACATCTTCTGTTGTTTAATGAAAGTTTAATGCATTATTTAAGTATCATGTGTGTTACCATGATGGTGTTTAGTGTTTGCATGAATGACTCTGTGCACCTTCTATATATTAGTATATACTTCTGCTTGTGGCGAAGCTGTTTGTGATGAGCTTTGATTCTTCATGTGGCTTTCTCTTTTACCACCTGCATTATTATGGTGGTTGTCAGTATGTTAAAGGTACAAAACAGATTTTAATAGCAGTGTGCATTGTTGAATTTACTGGTTTACATTCAAATTTTCTTGTTTGTAAATTACAGTTTTATACTGTAAAATGTACAGTTTTGGGCCGTAAATGTGTTTACAGTTTTTCTGTATTTTTTACAAAATTATTCTGGCAACCACAGCTGCCAAAATTATTTTGTAAAAACTACAGAATTTTTTTTACAGTGTAGGGTGTAATTCATTAATAATTCTACTGTACGGGAGTGATTTTCACCAATTTATACAGAAAACAAAACCAGTTTTTGGTGCATATTAGTACTTTTGAAGTACAAATATAATACCAAAGTACAACAGTAAATAATTATATATATATTAGTAATTTAAATAAATATGTTATTTCTTGTTTTCTAGCACAAAAAGCTTCTTAGTGGTGTACAACTTTTTTGTGCAATTTCATATCCATGTGACTGGAAAAGTTTAGTTGCTAAAAGGCAAGAGCAGGATCCATAGGTTTCTCAGGATATTGCAGTTTGGCATGAGTTTCTGTTCCGCTTCTAGCCGAAGAAGATCCTCTCATGATGACTGTGTCAATTTTCTGCCAGATTGCGCCTTTATTCTTGACCACAGGGAATATGGCAGATATCAGCAGGTCCATCAACAAATACTCGACCTCAGACAAACTTAAAAAAGGTTTGGGTGTTCGAGGCAAACACTGGGTTTGGGCCAGCCATTCGATGTGACAAGCAAGTCAATGCGGTGTGACTTTGGTACCACAAAGGGCAACCTTTCTTGTGCTGCTACATTACATGCAATTGTGTTCATAGTGGGAGGTTAATTTCAGAGTCATGTGACAGGCAGCATGTAGCCAGACAGTATAATCCAGGGCACTAAATCATGACCACAGCCTCACGGTGTGGAAGTACATTTATAGGAATAGTTAACCCAAAATTAAATCATAATTTACTCACACTCATATTATTCCAAATCTCTATTGTATTTTTCTTCTAAGGAACAAAAAGGAGACATTTTGCACAATGTCCAAGCTGCGCTTTTTTATAAAACACATGTATGAAAATCTATTCATTCATGCTTTCATGCATTCAAACATGGTTTTCAAGACTTATAATGCTAGGCTTTATAAGTCAAAGGTTACTGGTCTTGTGCATCTTGGGACCAATGCAAACACAAATTAGATTTTAGAATTAGATTTTTTCAAAAGGAGAAAGACTTTGAACTGAAATTCTTTTTCTCACACAAAGCTATGATATGTCTTTAGAAGACTTGTATACAATTACTTGTATTTTTTTCTCTTTTGAACCTGGTAGTATAAATCACCTTCCTTTTTCTGTATGGAAAAGAGCAGCTTGGACATTCTCCTTTTTTTGTTTTTGAACAATGACAGAGTTTTCTTTTTCGGGGGAAACTGAATCTTGCTGAACAAAAATAACACAGACAAAACCAAAATACATGAGCCCATAACACTCAGTGTGATGTAGGAGGCCCACGAGGAACATCTGATTGCTCTACCATGGGCCAGTAGTAACGAATAGATTCTGAAATACTCCTATGGGTCACAGAAGAGGCGGGGGGGCTGAGGCCAGGGCACGGCCTCTGATTAGACTGCAGTAGTGAAGCTAGGAGAGCACTCAAGCTCTGCTGAAACCCCATCAGTCAGTCCAAGATAAAAGACCTGAGCACAAGCCCTGTGTTCAACAGAGGAACAGAGAGTCAGATCAGCCATAAAGGATTTCCTCTGGTGTTAACCGTCCAGAAAACTGCAGGAGCAAATCTCAGTTCTGAAGTGTTCAAAAAGGCTACGGTTGGTCCTTGGTTACTGAGGGCAAAAAGAAAGGAGATATGGAGAAGAATAGCTCAATATTCTTCAGACATCTACACTGCAGGGATTGAAAAAAGGGCTGTGTAAGAGGGCAGATGCATGTTGACAAAAGCTTTTATTAGCAGAACACAAAATAAAAATGAAAGTATTTTTTGCATATTCTGCTTTTTGCATGAATTGCTTTTTGCATATTCTGCCTCTGTTGTGTCAAGCACAACATAATAATAATAATCAATTATTATTCTCAATAATTATCAAAAATAAATCTCCATCAGAAGATTTATTAAAGATGTATTACAATTTTATGCTAATTATCAAAAAATGTTAAATTTTAGTCTGTTGTACTTTGTATGCTAATTCTAGTATTAGATTGACTAGGCAAACAATCTTGACAATCTGTATCTGGTCACTGTAAGTTTAAGAAAAAAATAATAAATTGTTTATAATAGAATTCTGGGAGTCTGACTTTTCAGACAGCCCTGATGCAACAGCCTCTGGTCCTCTTCAGTCACATGTTACTTCCCTCACACACCACTGGCGTGAAACCATGTCATTACGGTAAAGCTGCAACCAAACACAAGAACAGCCGTTTACATTCCACAGTCACCGTTTTGTCTAACCAAACCTCATAAGCCACATGTTTTGAATATGAATTCATCATGAATGTTATGTCCAGCAAATCTGTATTTTGTATCTGTAAAACAAGCAAACTAGGGTTAGTTCACCCCAAAATGAAACCATGTCATTATTTATTCACTCTATTTCCTCTGTGGAACAAAAAATAAGGTATTTTGAACTGTTTTTGCCCATGGTGTCCAAAACATTTCCCTATGACCCCATTAACTTTCACTTTATGGACAAAATCATTGAGACATTTAAAAATACGTATATGTGTATCCTCTTTTATGTTACGCAGAAGAAAAAGTACGTAGAAGTACACAGGACTGGGATGATATGAGTGTATAATAATGACATAGGAAAATTTCATTTTAAGGCTCATCTTATTGGTATAGGAAAATGCACTGTGAGATGTAAACAACAGGTTAAAGATGGAGGTGAGGGAAATGTGTTAGTTACACAGACCTCTTTCTTCAGTGAGACAAGAAGAGGATCAGTAAAGTCCAGACTGCTCTATCTTCCTGCTTAATTGCAGCTGTCTAATGGCAGAGCTTCAGGCTGCGGTCAAGGAGGCTGTTATCAGAAGCATAACACAGCATGGCCAGAAAGAGAGGCCTTTTTTCATGGCACATTCTGTGGTCAATCAATACAATGTGTAAATAATCTCCTACAGATGCATGTCAGGACAGTCCAGAGTAGAATTTTTTTTTCAGCCCAGAAATAAAACAATCTGTCGTCATTATTTACTCACCTTTAATATTTTCAAACCCATATGCTGTCATTTTTATGAAGATAAGTATTATAAAAGTAATCCATATCACTTTTAAAAATAAAGTTTTTTTTTTGCAGCGGTTCCACGGAAGAATGATTTTGGCTCCCCAAAGAACATTTTTCGCAAACAGTTCTTAAAATAATCACTTTTTTTCTTAGTGTGAAGAACATTTTAATAATCTAAGGAACCTTTTTCAACTATGAAAAACCTTTTGTCCACTGGAAAGGTTCCATGGATGTTGAAGGTTCTTCATGAAACAATTCCAATAAAAAAACCTTCATATATCTTAGAGTCAATGATAGACAAAAAAGAACATCCAGTTTACTGCAACTCTCTTTCTCTATCCAATCCCACATATTCAAACTAGCTCATTGTGTTCAGTTATGACACGAAATAAACTGATGTTTTGTGATGTCAAACAGGCAATATGTAAAGGCACCATTTTTGAATCTGAATGTGATTTCTGAGCTGAAATGGCTAGAATTGTGGTCTGTTCCTCACATAACGTTATTGAAGGGCTTCAGAACATAGTCAGCCAATCAGAATCCACCTGACTTTAATGAGCTTGAGCATTTAAAGTGGCAGATGAAATAACTGTAGCACGTGCTTATAATAAACAGAAAGTTATTGTGCTTTGGTGTGGACACTATTGTTATTGTTATCTTTATAGTTATCATTCTTAGTGTGAACAGGCCTTTAGACCTTTTTGGAAATGTATAGAAGAATGAGGTTTCAATTTGTGTTCTACATTAAAAAATATAACCACAGGTCTATTAAAAATTACATTTGAGGAAATAACAGAATTTAAATTTCTGAATGAACTGTGAACTGTTTAGGAGAATAACAGACATAATAAGATAAGCAAAGCCAATTTTTTTCCTTTCTGGTCATGTTCACCTCATATTTCTGCACATAATGTTTGACCACACATTCTTGAAATAGCTTTTATCTCCTTTCCATTAGGAGCCCCCCACAGATGAATGAATAAGCATGAGTGTGTCTGCCAGCTGTTTGGCTTTCAGAGCAGGACCACATGAGCTGTGAAACCCACCCTCAGAGTCTCCCGAATAATCCCGCCTTCTCCCTACCGCAGAGTTGCCCGCCCAACACCTGACACCTTCCCACACAACACCGCCAGGGTCCCTTTAAACATTAATGAGCTTTAAATTACGATGGGTTTAATTAAAGAAATTAAGTTTGACTGAGTAGAGATAGTTCCCTGGAGGGACCTTTCATCCCGCTTCTTTAACTGGCTTTCAGTGAAGAGCATTTGCCAAGTACAGTTATCCCACAATGCCAGGTGGTGAGAGTGAGAAAGAATAAACACTATCTTTTGGCATGATGACTTGGAACAAAGCGGGAAAATAATGGCAGTGTACGCTATCAATACGGATCCTAATTTTGCCTCCTATTTATTACAGCAACAAAAATGGTTACAGAGAACAGAACTGAAAGAAAACAGAGGATGTGGACGTTTTCACACTGCGTTCTAATCTTAAAAGCCACAGACATTCCACACCTACTCCATCAATGTGGAGAGCAGACCCTTTATGTTAGTATGAACCTTACAAAGGAAAGCAGTTAGAAACCACTTATAAAGGTGAAGTGTGCCATTTTTGTCCCACAAGTAGCTCTAAATGGATTTGCAAAAAAGAAATTTTTGCTTCAAACAGGTTCCCAAAAGCTTCTAACATCCCTTCTGAAGGAAGCAAAGGTTTGGTGTATTTTTTCACATTTTGCTCTTATACACTCTTAAAAATAAAGGTGCTTCACGATGCCATAGAATAACCTTTTTGTCTAAATGGTTCCATAAAGAACCTTTAACATCTGAAGAACCTTTCCGTTTCACAAAAGGTTCTTTGTGGCGAAAGAAGGTTCTTCAGATTATAAAAAGGTAAGAAAGACATGGTTCTTTAAAGAACCTTTGACTGAATGTTTCTTTGTGGAACCAAAAATGGTTCTTCTATGGCATCGCTTGAAGAACATTTCGAAGCACCTTTATTTTTAAGAGTGTGCACAGTATTTGTATTCAGTGTTTGAAATAATACACTGCCTGGGCCAAAAACACTGCCTAGGTTTGCCGCTTTGATTTAAATAAAATTTAAATTGAATAATTTTTGCAGTGATTAATATGTTTCTGGCAAGTTATGTGTTTTGTAACGATTATTTTAAACCTAACTGATGAAGTGTAGATATTCATTTATCAAACAACCATGTTGGAATTTTTGTCAATTGATATACATACAGAGGAGCTGGCAGAGAAGAGACATGATTCCCGACTCTCCTGTTTTGTTTCTTCTATTCACAGTATTCTGGCTGTCGGGTCTCTGGAGCTGGGACCTGCAACATGTGCATATTCCAGGATGAGAATGTCAAGATTCATTGAACCCAAACTGTGAAATAGTGGTTCAGTGAGCATGAGGAAAAAAGTTTTTAGGATGTGCTGGAGTCGACTTCACAGAGTGGTTCAACTATCCCATGTCGATTCAAGATCTCGGCCAAAAATTAATGCAACTCATATTGGAAATAAATCTTGTGACTTTGCATAACATTGTCGAAACAATGGCACAGCAAAAGCATAATGTTATCAAAGCTAAAAGTGGTTCAACGAAATATTACAGTGTGCTATTTTTTCTTTTTCTTTTTTTGGACAGGCAGTGTATATCGCAAATTGCAATGGCTTGTCATAACTGAATCATTTTAATACTTCTAAAAGTTGTGAAAAGTCAAAGTTTTAGTTGGATGCAGACAGAATACACTGGGTACATGACGGTTACTGGCTTGTGCAAGTGTTTGTGTGAGCTCCCAAGGCATAGCCGCAACAATCAACAACCCGTCATGCTCTCATATTGAACTAAGTCGTGCAAGCAAGCCACTAGAGAAAAGACAATAAAAGGGAGGAAAGGCAGTGAACTCTATTTCAGGTGTTTTTGTTTACCAGAATGGAAGTTTTCAGGTTGATATATTTACTATATATTACCAAGCTGAGCAAAGAATTGGTGGTATTTAAAAAGTTTTTTTTTCTGACATTGTCAGATTTGCAACCCTAAATAGTATCCATTCTGCTTTCTACTTATCTAACAATTCAGCAAACCAAATTACAGTAATTTGGTAAGAGGCTCCACTGGAAAGCACTCTGATCACAATTTTTAGTAGATGGTGAAATCACCAAATTAACTTGGATTGAAACAGGATTTTTTCCTATTACAATCACAATTAGTGTTTGGGTTGTAGTTTTTTGTACGACCGACTTGATTATTATCAATTATTACGACTTGGCTGTTAACATGTAAATGTGGGTGGTCATGTGTCAAGTATTCAAATGTCTGACATCTGTCTAAAGTCAGCAAGTTATAGAAGTATTAAGGATATTTAATTTAAAATTTTAAGCCATTTCTGCAGCATAGACTCTAACAATACTGAACAAATTGCAATGTTCATGTCCCCATTTCCGCTGCAATAACAGAGATGCTCAACCAAGAAGAAGATATTTTAGACAGAGTACTACTTCAGGAGTCTGTGACACAGACAATACAGCACCTTTGAACTTTTTGAATAAAAAAATGAGCTATAGGAAAGGAAACACAAAACAAAATGTGATGAGTTAGAGAGTGATACAGTACATGAGTAAGACAGCGAGCAGGTGGTGGAGGGAGAAGCAGAAGGAGAGGGAACAGCGTATGGAAAAGCGCCAAAGAAACTATGGAGGCTCTGATTAGTAACGCCTGGATCCATGTCAGCTGACAAAGATATCAGGTTGAATTTAGCAGAGGTTCTGTGAGGCAAACAGAGTATGCCAGAGAAAACAACACTCCCACAGTCTCCATTATCTGACCTCATATTTCAGCCAGAATTTCTTTGAACTTACTTAGCCAGAGGCTGGAGTAGCTTACACTGTTTAACATTTAAAAGCATTTCCATTTGACACAAAAGGAAGAGGTTTGCCCAGAGGAAATGTCTGCTGGTCTGCACGTATCTTCCTTTATAAGCAGGATGCCAAGTGTTTTGTTTCACTGAGGCTCAAGCAGAAGCTCTTTTCACTCTCATCTATTTATTTTCCCCTTATTAATTGCAGCTCACAGGACATTTGTATATTCCCTGTCGACCACCGTTTAGTAAATGTTTTTCCTTAAAGGGATAAAAATATAAATTCTGTCATCATTTACTCATCCTCATGTCATTCCAAACCTGTATACTTTCTTTCTTCCACTGAATATAAAAAGAGAATTACTGGTCATTCTTTTAGTCCCTATGGGGACAGAAGCTTTCAAACTTTAAATGGGCACAGAAGTACCATAAAAGTACAAAGGTCCATATGACTCATGCGCTAGTCAGTCGATAGCTTTCTATGATGAAAAGACCAACATTTTTATTCACTGATAATCTTCCCCTCCAGTGAGCTTTTAACCGATGTGACTGTGATTGTCAGTGAGATCTGATTTGTGAATTAATCAGATCAGTCTGATTCGTGAACGAATCCTTCACATCAGTTTTGTGAACTAACCAAATTCATTGAAAAGACCTGACTCAAAAGAAAAATTAGTTCATGAATCAGACATCTCAACTTTGGTCATTTTGATCGCTTAAATTTGCTTAAAATTCTGATGTTTTATTTCACATGCAGAGCTAATAGTTTTTGGGTGACCTACATCTTGGCCGGCTGCAGGATGGAACACAGAACAATGAGGCAGATACGGATGCAAGCTATATGCATGATTTAGAAGTAACACTGAAAATTATTTCCCGCTGTCCCCCTGTGAACTGCTGTGCTAAACAGGTGCTGCTGTGAAACTATAGAGGGGAACAATCTGCCTCTTTAAATATTTAGTAGGGGGATCTGCATATAATTACCACATGAATGTCACGGAAACAGACACCTGCAACATCAAGTTTTCCTTTCCTAACAGTCAAAAATATATACATACAGAAATTGAATATCACCTAGTGCAGAACAGCTGCTTTCTTTGTTAAATTATTCATCAAAGTTTGGTAGACCTCACTTAAAATGTATAAAATTGACAAAATCAATGTTTCATTACATAGATTTACATACATACTGATTTACATTGATAGAATATTTCATTTAAAAGGTAACCAATTACACTGCCATTCAAAAGTCTGGGGTGGAATCAGTAAAAGTATTTATTTTATTGCTATTATTTTAGATTTTTTTTTTCCTTCATCAAGGATGCATTCATCTGTGCAGAGCACATGCATTCTGACAGTCAGTTCAAAAAGATATTCAGCTGAAGTTTCACTTTTTGTTTGTAGGGCATTTCCCACTTATCATATAATCAACCAGATTTATTCTTGTGAATCAAAGCTGAATTTCATTCACCATTACTTTGGTCTTCAGAGTCACATATCCTTCAGAAATCACTGATACCATGATTTGTGTGCTCGAGGAAAGAAATTTCTTATTATTGTCAATGTTGAAACAGTTGTGCTGTTTAATATTTTTATGGAAACTCTATAAAAATATAAAAAATAAATTTCAGGATTCTTTGATGAATTCAAAGTTTAAAAGAACAGCATTTATTTGAAGTAGACATTTGTCACGAATCCGGTCCATGAGCTTCCAATTTCATTGACTCTCGCACTACACGCTGTTGCACATCACCCCGGACTACATTTCCCATCATGCATTACTGATTGCACTCAGCACGAATTGCCTACACACCTGTTTACACTGATTGCACCCAGCTGTTTCATATCACTCCCTCACTATTTAACACTCACTCTTATCCCTTCCCTCTGCCGAGTATTGTCTAGCGCTTATCTTCCCCCAGATAGCTACATTACGGAGCCTTAGCCTTAGCCTTAGCCTTAGCCTTAGCCTTAGCCTTAGCCTTAGCCTTAGCCTTAGCCTTAGCCTTAGCCTTAGCCTTAGCCTCGGTTCTTGATCTTCGCCTGGTTTCTTGGATTTCTCCCTTAGTCTTGTCCCTTCCGATTCTGTCTGCCCATCGGTGTCTTTCGCTAGCCCTGTGACTGTTCTTGTGTTTTTCCCGCCATATACCTGTTTGCCATTATCTGACCCATGCCTGTCTTATGACCACGTCTCTGTCTAATAAAAGCTTGCATATGGATCCGCACGTCTCACGTCTCGTCAGCCCTGTTACAACATTATTTGTAACAATGAAAAAGTCTTTACCATCACTTTTGAGCAATCAAATACATCCTTGCTGAATAAATAAATCTCAACATTGATTTCTTTCAATAAATAAATAAAAAATAAAAGAATTTTGAATGGAGATAGTGTATGTGCTAACTGAACTGTGATTAGTCCTGTACTTTTTGCATATATTTAACAATTTATAGATGCCTGACAATGGCAAAGCCACTCTGATTCAGAGTTTCTACACAAAAACCAAAACCTAAAACCCATGCTTACCTAAACCTTCAGCGCTAGAGTTGTACAGCATTGCAAGTACTAGTATTTCCTAGGAAATGCAAATCTGGTTTTCCCTGTGGTCCTGCTATAAAAACCCTTTACTGTTCTAGGATACAGTCCTTATCTTGCAAATAAATCTCTCTGCTTCAGTTTCATACTGAAAATAAATGAACAAGATCGTCTCCACTTGAAACGCTATCCATTCAAGTGATATCTTTTCCTGCACATTTAATCTGCCTTCTGCACATATTTCCTTCTATTTGCATGGGAGCAGCAATGCACACTAGTTTATAGGAAACAATGAAACTCAGATCAATTAAGCCTATCTTTCTATTTAGAGCTGCATGAAAAGACATACAAGACAGAAAAACAAGTCTTTCTACCTTCTTAAAGTGACAGCTCAGTGTGAAGGGGCTGAAGACTCATACTGCAGTAATAAGCAGCGAGCTTCACTGAAGCGTGACAGTAGAGAGCATCCATCTGTGTGTCACAGACATGTCCTGCTGAAGAGTTGGGGCCGAGCTGTCTGTGCCAGTCATCTCATCACTAGGTGATGATAGAAGTCTTTGCCAGCTCACCTCATGACATGTACGTGAGACCAAAGCCAAAGCACATAATACATGACACAGCCATAGTCAAAGCATCTCTGGCCTTTAGTAACAGCCGTGTCAGGCCGCTTTGTATCTCTGGCCCCTGCCTTGGCTCATCAGACAGACGCGATCCAGATGCCAACCGGCCCTCAGAGCACATACGCTCTGATCAGCAGACAATAAGCATCCCAGCGCAACACTTCAGCACATACTGAGATACTGTGTTACACCTATATGCTCCTCATTGTTCTCCAAATAGATGCACAATATGCTGGATCATAACTTTTGGCATGAATGACACTCTTGAAAAGCTAATGTATAATCGCAGAGTAATTCTCACATACAGAACCGTTCAAAAGTTTGAGGTCAGTCAGATAGATATTTTTTTAAAGAAATTAATATTTCTATTCAGTTGATCAAAACAATTCAGTAACAGTTATTTAAAAAACACAGTCAAAACACGGTTTAAAATAATGAGCTTGTATGTCTTTGTTTTAAGTTTTTCTTTATTATCATTTCAACATCACATCTACTAGTAAAGTAAATGTTACATTTGTTAAATGATTAAATTCGGGCAGATTATTCAACCCAAAATGTTTATTCTAATGTGCCGATTTACTGCTTGCTTGGGAAGTCTTTTATTATTAGCACAGTTGCAAATGGTGGCGCTGCTTAATGGAGTGTGGAAAGGCAATACAGTGTCTGTGTTTTTTTTCAATAGCTGTCTTGCAAAGCCTTTAGGATATTTGCTTTTATTATCAGTCTCATTGTTCTGTTGAAAGAACTGTTGTTTTGAAAGAAGAAAGCTAACTGGATATAAGCAAGTCCAGATTCACAACAAAATAATAAGTATATAAGATCACACAGGTGATCAGAGACCCTGATCATCTTTCTTCTGGTAGAAAGGTCTCTTTAATGTCCTAAGTTATTGTAACTGCCCATGAGAAAAATGTATTGCTCAGTGGTTGCTTTTCCTAAGCTCAGGAGACTTAGATGAGATTCTCATATATCTCTCATTTTAGTACCAACAGCATTTCAGATGTTTCTCCTAAAATTCCTTAGAAGAAATGGAAGTAGACACAAATGAGACATGAGAAATATTTGAGAAAAAAAGAGTCAAAACTGAGAATGTGGTGGAAGAAACATAGAATATATCTTTGTTGTCTTGCTGCAATCTCTATCAAGACTCCATTATAGGAATATTTTATTGCTCAGTGGTTGCTCTTTCTAACCCCGGAGACTTAGTTGTTATTCTCATGTATTTCCAAAATAAGCCTTGCCCAATCACAGGTCATCTTATTCAAACTTTGTATGTTTATTACTGATTATTTTCCCAAGTTGTAATTCCATGAATCAAAGCATGATTGGATGATTCCAGGCGAAATCCTTAATAATGATCCCTTCAGTATTTTTGTTCCAGCATGTAGGCCTATTTCAGGGAAATTTATAGTTAGTAGCCTAAATTAGGAAAATTCTGTCAGGAAGTAGGAAGTGTTGAATTAGGCTTTTGTTATTGTTATTGTTTTATTCTTATTGCCTCCCAGCATATTTAATATTCCGTGATCTTACTGTGCTGTAAATTGACAATAAACATATTTCTGTTACTCATACACTTTATAGTGTGTATATGGGAGATTATTAGGCTATATCTTGTATAAACCACCATTTTAGTCTCAACAGTGTCTCAGATGACTCTCCTAAAAATCCTTAGGAGAAATAAAGGTAGACACAATTAAGTAATGAGAAAGTTCTGAAAAAATGACAATGGGATGAGAGTGTGAGAAACACGGGAGATCTCTTTATTGTCTTGCTGTAATCTCTTGCAAGACTCCATTTTAAAAAGGTTCTACTACTCAGAGGTTGCTTTTTTGATTGCAATGACCTTTAATGGTCAGGACTTCTAAAGCTTTAAAGGAGACAAATGTGAGAGATCCAGAGTCTCTAGCTAAGGAGAAAAATCTGAGCACAGTGTGTGATGCTGTTGAGATTTTGTTTGAAACATTGGAGGAGACAAATATAAGACCACCAGAGTCTTTAGACTAGGAGAAATATCTGAGCACAGTGTGTGAGTTGTTGAATCCTTACAACTTAAGGAGACAAATATGAGGACCACCAGCGGATTAGCTAGGAGGGCAATGTTGAGCAGCGTGGTGATGTTGTTGAGATCTCTCTAAAGTTTAAAGGAGACAAATGGGAGAGATCAGAGTCTCTAGCTAAGGGAGAAAAAATCTGGAGCCAGGTGTGTGCGGTGAGATATCTTCTAAGGAGACAAATATGAGACCACCAGAGTCTTTAGACTAGGAGAAATGTCTGAGCACAGTGTGTGATGTTGTTGAGATCTCTTTTAAAGCTTTAAAGGAGACCATTGTGAGAGTGTTAGAGTTTTTGTCTCAGGAGACAAGTTTGAGAAACAGGAGACTCAAGGAAAAAATCTCAATTCGATCTTAAAGTAACCTAATTTCTGTCTAGGAGAAATATTAGAGATGTTAAAGAGATCTCACTTTTGATTTTTCTTTCCTATGTGTGTGACCTTAATTGCGTACCAACGGAAAATCTTAGGTCTAAGGACCGGTAATTGCAATAACTGTTTATGGTTTGTTGCACGCATGCAAACATGTTACTAACAGTCTACAGAATTATCTTTAAAATACAGTATCCTGAAAAAGGGACTTTTTTTTGTAATGAGTTTATATAAGTAGTGAGAAGTGGCCTACAAGACAATGACACCTGTGAGAAACTTCAGCTGAATATCTTAATACACGCACTACTAGAATGCACAGACGAATGCATGCTTGGTGAAAAAAATGTCAACAACAAAATAAATACTCTTAAAAAAACAAACATTTCACTGATTCCCAAATGAGCTAAAAAACATTATGCTGATTCATTGTAAAGAAGACAGTAGTGCAAATCACAATCTTGTGTAAGATCTTGGAGGTGCAGCTTCTGGCTGATTGCCACAGCACCATAAAAATGAGCCATGAGCATATTTCACCTCGGAATGTTTATAGCATTCTTGAATTACTTAAAGATATTGATTTACACACTGGCAGCCAACAGTGTGCCCCCTTTCTATTTCTGCCACCATTACACATCAGAGCAGCAACGTGTGAGCATCTCAGTGGCTCCCAGACCTGTGACCTGCTGGGAGACATACCTAACCATACAAGCAGGCAACCCTAGTGCATATACACACTCAAACACGCACATTAGCTGTAAGAGTAGGCTGTGACCACTAATTACACACTGATGAACTGAGTTTGGATACCATGTCAAGCAACGGAGGGTCTCCCACTTATGTCATGGTCACATTGTAAGCACTGACAAGTTAAAGCAGTCGTTTATGTTTTTGCAGCTTATTTGACTGTAATAAATGCTTGATGACTGTATGTGAGCTGTTTGGACTTTTATTCTGACAGCACCCATTCACTGCAGAGGATCAATTGGTGAGCAAGTGATGCAATGCTAGATTTCTTCAAATGAGTTCCATTGAAGAAATAAACTCATCGCCTGAGGGTGAGTACATTTTCAGCAAATTTAAATTTTTGGGTGAACTATTCCTTTAAAATGTTTGTCTTGTTTGACTGGTTGTGTTCATCTTGGCGAAATGCTGCTTGCTAGGAAATTCAAATCAATATTTTGTGTCCATTTATTTACTTCTTTGGCAAGTAGCCATGTATTAAGTGGATAATGTACATCCAATGCACGCATTCCTGCCTATATAATATAATATAATATTATTCAATTCAAGTTTATTTGTACAGCGATTTTCACAATACAAATCGTCTTGTGAAGATAACAGCTCTTTTTACTTAGTCCAAATTAAGTTTCTACAATATTTAGTGGGAGCTTATCACGGGCAGAAAGTACTGGAAACAAAATCAATTAAAAGAACTACTTCTAATCACCCCAATCTAAAGACGTTCAATCAAAACAGAACGTATTTTTTATTGAAACACCAAAATAAACAGCAATGATTATATGTTGCGATTAAACTTATAGCAAAATTTGGTAGTTATGTTTGTTGTTTCATGGTTGGCATCATCTGGGGTCCTCTGAGGGGTTGGCATCATCTATAATGTAATCCCTATTTCACTTCAGGTGTTCTGGTCCAGACCCGAAGCTTGCTGGTAAATCTTAGTTACACGGTGACGATGGCAAAAACGAGAAACCAAATCGAGAAATAATTAGAGGAGCTGCTGATTACAACCAAGCAATTGATTTGTGTAACCTAAACTAAACGATAATATGTGCATTTGATCACTCATTATAACGCCCAGTACAAGACTTTATGAGATGTATATAATTTGAATGCGGGACCCAAAGCGGATGTGTCCGCGATATCGAGATTTAAACAAAGAGAGTGCTTTGTCTGAACCCCGAACGCTATTCACGACGCTATTCCAGAGTTGGGAGCCAAATCGCGGAAAAAGTCTACCTCCTTTAGTGGATTGGCTTGTATACCAATAGTTCAGAGTTGTTGTGACTTAGGGATGCTGCATGGGAGTGTTAGCGTGATGGATTGTAGCGTGGTAGAGGACTAGTTAGGTACGCAGGAGCTATCCCATTAAGGGCCTTATAGGCAAGTATTAATATTTTGTAACTGATACGGAACTAAACAGGTAGCCAGTGCAGAGACTGTAAAAATTGGGGTAATATGATCATATTTACTTGACCTGGTAAGGACTCTAGCCGCTGCATTTTGGACTAACTGTAGCTTGTTTATTGAAGATAAAGGACAACCACCTAGCAGTGCATTACAATAAGTCCAGTCTAGAGGTCATGAATGCATGAAATAGCTTTTCTGCATCAGAAAAAGGTAACATGTTTCATAGCTTGGCAATGTTTCTAAGATGGAAGAATGCTGTTTTTGTAACATGGGGAAATATGATTTTCAAAAGACAAGTGGCTATCTAATATAACACCCAGATTTTAGACTGTAGAGGAAGTAACAGTACATCAGTAGTTGCAAATTGTAATCCAAGAGATTCTGTGTACTGTCTTTTGGTCCAATAAGTAATATCTCGGTCTTATCCGAATTTAATAAGAGAAAATTATTGGTCATCAAATATTTTAAATTTTTAACACACTCTGTTAACTTAGATAATTTAGAAGTTTAATCTGTTCTTGTTGCGATATATAGTTGAGTATCATCAGCATAACAGTGGAAACTAATCCCGTATTTTCTAATAATATTACCAAGGAGTAACATGTATATTGAAAATAGCTGAGGACCTAGGACAGATCCTTGTGGCTCTCCAAATTTTACTGGTGATAATTGAGATGACTCCCCATTTAAATGAAAAAAGTGGTAGCGATCGGACAGGTAGGACCTAAACCATCTTAAAGCCTGCCCTTGAATACCTGTATAGTTTGTAAAGCAATGTATGAGTATGTCATGATCTATAGTGTCGAGTGTCTAAGATCAAGTAAAACTAGCAATGATATGCAGCCTTGGTCTGACGCACGAAGCAAGTCATTTGTAATTTTAACAAGTGCCGTTTCTGTGCTATGGTGGGGCCTGAGACCTGGCTGAAATTCTTCATAGATATCTTGAACTGTTTGTTTAGTATTATTATATTATCGCCAACTGATTGCACTGTTATTTTTGTTAATTCATTGTTCTTTTTTAACGTTTAATCATTTCAATTTTTTTAAATTCCTTGTTTTATTGTTGTGATTATTTTTATTTTTATTATTTTCTTTTCTTTTATGTAAAGCACTTTGAATTACCATTGTGTATGAAATTTGCTATATAAATAAACTTGCCTTGCCCTTGCCTAGTCTTGCCTAATATTAATATCATATAATATATAATATAATGGGTTTTGATAATATATGGTTAGCAAACACTACTACTAATAATACAACCTCTCTGCACTCTGCTCTGCCTTACCTATAAGCACAGTAACATATTGTAAGCACTTCAAAGACTTTGGAGGGGGTTCAGATGAGTCATATGGGAGGCCTGTGACAGGCATTTGTCCATCCTGTCGTCTGTTCTTCAGTCTCACCGAACTTTACAGCTGGTGGTTGTGTCCTCTGGGAGTGTCCACAGGCGAACAGCCAGGTGTTTAGGAGTCGGCCTGCTGCAACCGATGACAGACATGCTGGGACCGTGGAGAGTGGCCTGAATCTGTAAGCCCCATTAAAGCCACTGTGCGTCACACTGTCCCTTTAAACTCTTGCCAACTCTGAACATTCGCTTGTGTAACGTTTTAGAAAAATTTGTTATACGTATACATCTGATATCTTAGCCATAAAAAGCAACAGAAATAATGAAGTCCAACTTCACGCAAGTAAAAATGTTCCTGGATCATTTCTGGAACATTCCTATAAAAAACAATCATAGCCCAAATCATGGTTTGCCTAAAGCGAGAGAAAAAATGTTGGTTGATAATAATGTTATTCAAGCCATATAGCCTAACCTTACATATAACCTTAAACCAAACCGAAAATCTGATCAGTTAATATCCCCATGTGGTTCTCCATGAGACGTTTCTGAGCACCACAAACACTCACTCCCTCTGGGCATTCTTGAGGAACGGAGAGTATGAAAGGTATTTTTAAAGAATGAATATACTAAACCACATCTATTTTACTATAATATTATAGTTATAAAATCAGTTTATTGTTATTTCTCTGTTGATTTATTATTAATAGACAACTTTAATTATCGTACACTAGACACTGGAAATAGCCCTCTTGAGGTCCTCTCAAAATATTGGCGTGTGATGAATAACTACTCTTGTTTACGATATATCATTTGTTTAAACACATTTTAAAGTCTGTTTTTATAGAACAGTGTACATGTTTTAATAACTGATTAGGATTTGTTTTTTTTTGTTTTTTTAGAAAATTGTGTTTGTTCATCGTTTGGTGATATGTATTTCTTTGTCATTTTTGTCCTTGCCTATCTTGACCAGGACTTCCTGGTAGAAGAGCTATTGTATCTCAACGAGACCTTCCTGGTTAAATAAGTACCGGTAAATAAATAAATAAAACCTCTTTATGAACTTCTTGAAACATTAATGATTTGGTTGTGCAGACGTTCAGTGGAGGGACAGGAATCTTTCAGGTTTCATTAAAAATCTTCATTGTGTGAACAAAAGTCTTACGCGTTTGGAATAACATGAGGGTGAATAAATAACAGAATTCTCTATTTTTAGTGAGCTGTCCCTTTAAAAGCTTTTCATGCCACAGCTCAAGATTGTCTCTAATGGATTTGGGACTGTTTGTGCTCTTCAGTCATGATATACATTTTATTCACCTTTATAGAACACCTTAGGTGCCAAGGAAACGAAGGAAGCAAATGTCAGTGTACAGTACATCATTTTAAACACTTCCAAAAGTTCTTCACATTTCTTTAGACGCAAATCTTTTTTTGGGAGGAATGGGAAAATGACTTGCACCGTAGTGCACCTGATTTCAACCGAAGATCAAGCAAAACAACTAAAAACCAACAACCCTGCAGTCCTACAACCTTCTGTCCCTCACACATCACTGGCCCTTTAAGAGAGTGTCCCAGAATACTTTGCGTTTGCCAAAGATAAACAAACCCGGGCTAGACTGAAACTAAGCTAAAGGATGAAATAGCTGCTGCAACTCCGTATACTCAATATAAAGACAAACAGTACACACTTTTAAGCGTTTTTCTTCCTCAAGACCGCAGTTAACTTACACTTGTTCAAAATAATCTACAATAACAGGAATTGTTTTTAGTGTTTTGCTAAATATCGATCTAAAAAAAGTGACACGATACATGTATGATCATATGGACGTACGTTAATCTTATTGCGTGCTTTTTAGACTTAACGTTATTTTATTTTGCATTTAAAACTTGCACTGTGCAGAAAAACAGAAAAGTCCATAACAAACCGCTTATGGTTTGGCAAAATATATAACGTTAGCCTAATATTCTGTAATATTTATAATGACAACACGGAAAAGAAAGAAGTCATTGTCACCTCAGTCAGAATCTGCCAGCGATCAGCCTGATGGTGAACCTCTCAAGAGACTCATCCAGTGTCAGTCTGCCACGAAGACCGTGGGTCATCATCTCAGCCCTCATTTCTCACCGAGAGAGTCCATCAGACTGTGCTACAGCTTCTTCAGTCAGCCCTGCGCTGATCTGGCAAAGGCCTTTCTCGGCAAGGTAAGATTTCAGGAAATCATTTCGTATGAAAAGGTTACTGCTGAATTCAGAAATCAGGTGTTCCCAAAGTGTCAGACATTACTGTTATCCATAACTAAAACTATTAAAACATAGAAATATTAGATGAAGTTACTAGTACCTAAATTACTACAACTGAAAAATAAAAAAATAAATGAACTATATGTAAATTGTATATTTATATATTGTTATAATAAACAAAAAGCACATAACAAAATTACTCAAACCAAAATGTTAATGAAGAAAAGATAAGAGCAATTCAGAATACTAATATTAAAAGTAGTAATTGTCACCAAAAATGGAAGATCTGGCATCACATTCGTTCATCGAGTAGCATTGAGTTCCCCAGTATGGAGAATACTAAGCAACTCCAATCAATGGTACCATTTCAATGCTGTTTTGTAGAGATAAAACTACTGGTGTAAAAACAAAAACAAATACAGGACTTGCGCAGACAACTTGAGGGTGAGAAATGATGAGAAGGTTTATTTTTTGGAGTGAGATATACCCTTTATAAACCCACTATATAGAATAATACCTCAACCAATCAATACCCCTAAATAGTTCAATTAGTGGCCCAATCATTTTTTTTACCCCTCAAGATGGCTATGCTTAAAAGTTTACCCCGAGATTACTCTATAAATTATATATCCATAGTCAACAGTGTTCTTGTAAACCATTTTTGCAATCATTTATATATTGCAAATATATGCAACACTTAAAGCTTTATTGTTTAAAGGTCATTGAATTACCACACTAAACAGAGGTTCAAGCCTTAAAATGCGCATTGTGAGTTAGTTTTGGGTTAATAATCAGCAGTAGATCAAGGGTGTTCCTGTGGGGAAAAATATGGCCACCTCGCTGTCCCTGTACTTCCTGCTGACGATTTGGTTTAACTTATTATTCGTTTCGTACGCAAAGGATTTGATCGTATTCTATGACGGAAGGTCTGTCAAAACAAGACAAAATTTCAAATTCACCTAAGAGCGTGTGTTGAGATCATGAAGTGACACCCCGAAAATGCGTGAAGTAAACCCGGAAGACATACTCGCTGCTTGCAAGTCAGTGATCAGAAGCCCAATACTACATATGGAAACAAATGTGGAGAGCTAGGTCTAGTGTAGAAGCTTATAAAATGTGCTGTTTTTAGCATATAAAGTTGTGAGAGACTTTGGCTCCCTATTTAAATTGATTCCGCCATGTTCAAGAGCCATTGTCTACAACAATTGATTGAGAGTGTGAAACACGTGACAATACAAGGCATAACCCCATGGTGGAATCCCGCTTTTGAATATGGTGGAGTCACTCGCAGGAAGCCAACTTGAATCCAGCGCACTGTGTTGTACAGAGACTCGAGTGGAGCCAGCGGCTAATTTGCCAGAGATAATGAGGGTTTAAAATGGATAATGATTCCATAGCGTACAGAAAATAGCCGCATTGCTGCTGACGTTGCAGAAGTTCCTGTTTCAGGTTCAGTTAACAAGCACAAAATATGCCCTTGTTTGTTTTCAGTTTACCAATGTGTAAATAGCAAGGTAGTAATGAGAAGCATGAAAAGCCATGACTCAGTTGAGAGGGCATTTCAGGTTGACCATAAATAGGTTGTTGGAGTGCATGACACCACTTCGCAGAGCGAGACTGCCAGCCCTGCAGCCAGCCTGGAGAAGGTGACACTTGTGGCTTTCACACTCTGTTGAGCTCATTACACAAACGTGGTTCCCAGCGGCCTTGTATTTTCTCAAGCTCCCTTCACGACTGGCTGTAGCAACTTTTAGCGCCTTTTAAGCAACTGTTTAAAGGATATGTGGACCAGATGAACCCACTTTGAATAAACTCAGACTTTAGAGGCAGGATGGCACCCATTTGCATACTGCTCTTTTAAATGGGACACCAGTAATTCCTTTATAGATATACGACAGCTTTATCTTGTTCATTTAAGCCATAAATAAAAGAAGAGTGTTATAATGTTGGGTGGTAATCTAGATTTGTACATTTTATGAAATCAATGATAGTGGTGCTTGCCTGTGCTAAAGCTGTTGCAACGATGCTCGTATGTTCTGAAGTATTTTAGCACATTGTGTTAGTGGTTTCTAGGACGGTTGGTTATCTAGTTTAAAACACGCGTCACAAGTTATTAGAAATGTACACTTTACCTTAATATGGTTTTGAGCTTTTATGCTGTTTTGAAGAAAAGATTGCATTTAATGACTCTAAAAATGTCTTGTAATATATTTTTCTTTCACTTTAAATATACATATAAAACATTATTTTTTAAAAACTTTTAAATCATATTTTCCCCAACTAAATATATATATATTTTTTTCAATTCATAAATAGTTCACACCTCATGACATTTTACAACCAGTACTTGCCTTATCAGATAAAGGAACAAAATTGTAAGAGACATATGATATAATTTTCTCGATGTTTTTTGTCTGTCATCGCAATGTTCTTCCCGTTTGGGGATACCTGGAATTGGATCAGTGGACGTTTTTCAGATATTGTAAGGATTTTTGTGAGGAATATTTTTTGCTATAGACATATCAAAAGAATGCAAAATTATGCCAGGCTGTGTTGTTCAAAAGTTTGTAGTTAGTAAGATTTATTTTTAAAATACATTAATTATTTTGTTTAGCAAGGACCGCTTGAGAATTGATAAGTGACCGTAAGACATTTATAATGTACACTAACACTATTTATAGTTCTACAAATGCTTCTTGCTTTTTTGTATGATCTTCTATTCAAGAATCCTGATTAAAAATCCTTAATCAGAGTTTTTTACGTAAAAATATTAGCAAGTATATAATGTTTTTTTTTTGGACGACATGCTAAAAAGACATGTTCTTGAGCAGCAAATTAGCCTATCAGAATGATTTCTGAAAGATCATGTGCCACTGAAGACTAGGGAGTATGCTGAAAATTCAGCTTTACCATCAGGAGAGAATTTTAAACGTTTTCAATGATGTTTCAATAGAAAAGTTATTTTAAATTGAAATAATATTTTATAACATTAATGTTTTTACAATCAAACAAATGCTGTATTTGAGATATCATTAACAAAATCCACTAACTACTAACATTTGTAGTCTTAATGTTTCTCAGTCAATATAATTCGACACTTTTGCACCACCTGCTGGATGTAAGATGCCTGTACAGACTCAGGGTGTGGAAAGCGTGTGACATCTGGTTTCTGTGTGTTTTAGGTGTTGGTGAGGAAGCTAATTGATGGCACTGAGCTCAGAGGAAGGGTTGTGGAAACCGAAGCATATTTGGGTGGAGAGGACAAGGCGTCCCACTCAGCAGGGGGAAAACGCACGGAGAGAAACACTGCCATGTTCATGAAGCCTGGGACCATCTACGTCTATCCCATCTACGGCATCTACCTCTGCATGAATGTCTCCAGCCAAGGTGAGACTCCAAAAATCACTGTAATTGACCACACGCACATAGGAATAGCGCTTCACCGGAGATTGAGGCGGAAGGCTGTAACCACCGATCCCTCACTGCTAGTTATGCAAGAAACAAGTGTTTTGTTTTGCTGCTGCTTTGCTTCTCTCCAACTGTTTCTCATTATAGGTCAATTTGGCACATTACATAAACCTGGAGAAAGGTTTAGGAGCGTATGCACACAGACACAAGCCAACAGGAAGGAGACGGCATGGAGCCTTGCTAACTACTCTACTATATGTGTGTGCAGGGGAGGGGGCGGCGGTGCTCTTGCGCTCGCTGGAGCCTCTGAGCGGTCAGGATGTCATGAGGGGCCTGCGAGCAGCCAAACGCAAGGCGGGAGCCAAAATCCTTAAGGAAAAAGAGCTCTGCAATGGCCCGTCCAAGTTGTGCCAAGCACTAGATATACAGCGCTGCTTTGACCGCAGGGATCTGGCCACTGACACAGAGGTGTGGCTGGAGAGGGACCCAGAACGAGAGACTGTTAGCGCTGGAGAGGTGGTGTCGGCGCCCCGGATAGGAGTCGAGTCTCATGGCGAATGGGCAACCAAACCGCTTCGCTTCTACTTGAGAGGACACCCGTGTGTGAGCGTGCTGAACAGAGATGCAGAGCGTCAGATGCAATCCTCCATTGATCTTCATAGCATTGCGATGGAAAGGACAGTCTGATCATGAAATGTTGTTTAGTGATGAAATCAAAAGGATAGTTGGCTAAAAAAAGGAATCATTTACTTATGTCGTTCCAAAACTGTTTGTAGTCGGTAAGAAGCAAGAACAAAGAGATGTTTAGCAGAAGTCCAAGGCTTGCGTCTTATCCTCTATTCTAAAGGGAATGGTGGACAGGCACCGTCAAGGTTAAAAAAAATGACAGTAACGCTAAAAGTTACACGACTTGTTTATATTCTCTGTAAATCTTTTAAAGCCCCATGACATGAAAAAGCTGGACAGTGTTTAAAGTTGTGTAAATCAGCAATGTAAGGTTAAATCGTTTCCTCACAAAGCTATCCAGTTGAGAAGAATATAACACACAAATCTGTTGCAGTGCTCGTTTGCAATTTGGAGCTGAAAGTCCTCTGGGGGACTAATACACGTTCACGTACCGGACATAAAAAGAACCAGGACAAAATCCCGGACGAAAAAGGAAAGTCCTTACAGGTGGAACGACATAAGAGTGAGTAAATAATGAGAAATGTAATGTTTGACGATGTAACTAAACATCACGTTGAGTTCTGAAAACGAGTCTGTTTTTGTAACAGCATGTTTCTTTATTACTTAGTCTTGTTATTCCTGGTGCTCATTGATTTCACAGATGCTTGGAAAACCATTTGCACTTCAAGGCAATTACAACCCCCTTTTCTCTTTCTCTTCCCATCCACACTCAGTCTTCAGGGCATGCAGTCTTATGGTCTGGAATTACTATCATGGCATGTGTTTTGGGTCTTGTTTGCTTGAGGAGATGATATATGACATCAGGGAGCGATCTCCAAATAGGTGATGCTTGGGTGAAATACCCATTTTATGCCTGCCCAAGGATGAATAATACATCACAACCCCTGAATCGTTTATTAAAATAAACCACATATGAGGTCAAATCATGACAACATAAAAATCTTTAGTCGATACAACTATATACAGTAGATTATGCAAGGCTCACTACATAAGCCACTTATGAAACTGAGCAGGTATGAAAGCATTTCACTCCTGAATTAGGTTATTTAAGCCACTGATGATAAGCAAATACACACTGTTGGATGAAATCTTAATGATCTGTTTAGTCTGGTGGAGATTGGAACAGAGAGATGATGGGGTCCTCATGGTTGGTTATCACCAAGACACTACGAAACTTATCAAATAAAGTTTTCAGCTGAGAGCGACGCATGTTCTCATTGTACATGATCTCTTCCAGGTGATGATGGCCTCTGAAATAATGCAGCAGCCTAAAGAAAGACGAGAAGACACTAGTTTACATGCACCAAAATAATATGTTTATAACTGGCTCAATCTGACTGAAAATCCTTCATCTAAACACCTCGATCGCTCCGATTGAGCTTTAGCCCGAATGAAATTTCAACTGGATTTCGAAGGGATGGTGTAGATCTAAAATTATCCAAAATAAAATTAACATGTAAATGCTTGAATCTGACTATTTTCTCAATCAGATTCAAAGCTACCTTGTGCACATGCACAAGGCTATTGTGTGTATATTTACATAAATTTTTTTCATTTTATGAATGTGCCTATGTTTATTTAGGCATCAAGACAAATATGACAACTACTTTTTCAGTAGCTCCAAGTAACATTATTGCAGTGACTTTCTAAAAGTTTTCTGAATGTGGCAACAGAAGTATATATTCAGAATACATGTAAAGCACATACAAAACAAATATGTGACTCGGATTGCAACATTTAGGCTCCACATAAACAGAACATTAATAATCTAGAATAGTACTAAATTCATTCCAATTTATGAAAATTAGTGCATGTAATCATACCTACTGTTCTGTACAAAACTAGGTTTGAGATTGGAAAAATGAGCTATAAAAGACACTCCGTCACCTGGCAAACAAGCGTAGGTCCTCTGGGTTCTGTGCTGCTGGGACACGGAGAATGGCCTGCCGCTCATGTTCAGTCAGGCTGGCCAGAAGAGTTTCTGTCATTCTTTTATTGAGTGGAGAGTCTCCTCCAGTCTGGAGCTCAGCGCTTGAGTTATCCATACTGGGACTCGTGAGGGTCATGTCATCGCTACTTGCTGCAGAGGGAAAATGAGAGAAACTCCTGGGACTTTATTTGATCATTAGAGTATATTTTCACTTGTGTGTGTGTGTGTGTTTATGTGTGGAGTTGGAGCTGGCTGAGTTACATACTGGGAGAGCCGAAACTCAGGGCGCTGGGTGTGCTCAGACTCCGGCCTGTAACGCGTGTGACTAGGGGTGGCTCCTCCTCCCGAAGACCAGGCTCCTCCTCAACGGGCAGGACCATCAGACAAACATACGTATGGAGCTGAAACAGCAGCCGGTGCTGGAGCATCCAGACCACCATCTGAATGAGCTGGGCCTGCTCAGACATACACATGATGGTGTAGTTACAGCATCTACAAGCAGGGGCTAACTGACAATGACGATCACACAAATCCTGACCCTTACAGAGATTAAATCAGATCCAAATGCATAAATGCCTTACTTTTCAACAAATATTGGCTAACATCTGAAACAAGTCCAACACTAACGTCACCTTTCTACTATCTTTCAACATTCACATACAATTGTTGCATTTCGCCACCTAGTAGCAGTTGCACAGAACTTCTAAACTGTTTGCGAAGCATCCATTACTGTTTATTCACATGGTAAAATAATGAATGTATAAATATATCCACACAAAATAAATGTTCAGCAATATGTCTGAAGAAAAAAAAAAGTAGGTTTTCTAAGACTATTCAATGCAAATAATTATAAAATAATTATTTCATAAGTATTCAAAGTTTTTACAAAAATGTAAAATTAAAGAGGTCATATGATGTTGCTAAAAAAACATTATTTTGTGTATTTGGTGTAATGAAATGTGTTTATGAGAGTTTATTGTTACCGCGATTTCAAACACATTATTATCCAACCTACTGTTAACATTTTGGTTTTCTCCTATAGGCCACGCGCGGTACGCCGATTTTTACCAAGCTCCAATCTAGGTCTGAAAGGCTGATTTCAGGTTCTAGCTGCATGGCCAGCTGATCCGGTATGTGTGTGATGGTCCGGAATACCTCAAGCGTGTGCCAGAAATGTTACGCCCCTTACCATATTGTGATGCACTGTCCGGCTGGAGCGATGAGACAAAAACATTAAAACCCATTATAAACGAGGCATTTGTTGCATCCAGTGGGGACATAATAACGGATAATAATGATTTATACTGTCTTTTTACACGTTGTGTTGCATCACGCCTCGTAAACATAAAACCATGTCTGCATTTGTGATCGTAGAAATGACAAACAATAAGTGCTACTCTACATTGCTCAAAACTCGAGTTTGAATCGTAAGTGGTAAATTCTTTAAATATAAAAAAAATGTACTTGCAGTCTGTGAGTCAGAAAAAGCCGGCATTGTAGTCTACTCTACCAGGATCAGGACACAGTCCTCCATAAAATGTGCTGCAAACTAATATTTGGGTTAAAACTTGGTTTGGAATCGTGTGTAAATACACTTACCACATGATTTCTAGTTTTGTGTCTCTTGGGGACGTTCAAACCAAAGTGTTTCGCTTTCCAACAACTAACCACAGGTCACACTGGGGCTAGCAGTGAGCACTGTGCGGCTGGGAAGAGATTAGAGAAAACGGCTTTGCGGCCTGGCGGGCTTGCCGCACACCTACAGGTGAACGACCCCGGCTGGACTTCGCATGTCCACGGTGAAAACGCCGATCCAGCGCGACAGCGCAAAGGTGATGTATTTACCTCGCGACACACGGATCAAGCTCAGGATGCCCAGCGGATATGTCCTCCTTTTGGGAAGGCCAAAAAAAGTAGTTTCAGCTTCGCACTGAATCACACAGCGCTCCACGTAAGGGCGGGCCGCAACATATACAGGAGAATAAACAGTTATGCCTTCTTCTGTGCGAGTGAAACATTTGGGCGGCGTTATGCAAAATCTTCCCACATCGTGACATAGACACGTGGGGGCGTGTTAGAACGAGCAGTTTTAGGTAGGCATGGGGTGACTCTTTTATAAAGAATATCTCTTTTTGGGTTTGAGACTTTAGTCTTCGCAACTTTACAGTCTTCTATTCACAAACAGACTGTAACACTCCAAAGAGAAAGGAAAAAAAAATTGAAACTTCGACATCCATGACCCATGTAAACAATGTTTTAGGGTTTTTTATTTACTTTTGATTTCTCGTACTTTTGATTCAGTAAGCATCACAATCTGGTACTGCGTCTGCATATGGTTTTAGCCAAAAGTTAAACATTCTCTGAAGCTTACATGGGATCTGATAAATTTTCTAGCATGACTCCTAGACATCACTCCCCAATGCTCCGTTCCTCCTTACGCAATTCGGAAATTGAGATGAACACTTGCTACTGGCTGTGTGTCGGAATAGTGACAAGGCCACTTTAGACTCTTACTCATGCACTGGGCCTCTAGTGGATATGACCTCAGACGAGACACAGGACAGAGAGAACACTTAGCTAACCTGGAGGGCCGGTCCATGGCCTGGACTTGGAGGCAAATGCCGCAGCCAAAGGCGCATCAGGGTGGGGCGGGAGCCCTGAAATCCGGATAATGTTGCTATTTTGACGGAATACAGATTTTTGCTGAACTCAGGAGCAAGAATTGACGGTGTTTTACAACAGCAAATGCACACCAATGTAGAGGCTTTACGTTTTTTTCGCGACTAGCCCACAATGCAGATGTTTGCATGAGTGGCGAGAGTATACACGTGTGTATCACAGAGAGGCTAGAACTGATATGGCTTTACCCCAGTATACCGCCAAAGTGCAGACTATATGGAAGACTGAGGGAAGCATATTGGAAACATTTTAGCATCAACTGTTTTCACAACCACTAGGGGGCCTGGCCAACTCCCACGGGGCCTCCACGATGACTAAACAAAATAAGATTAAAATAAGGGAAACCATTGATTTAAAAAATCCAGATATTTCGGTTCTTTTTTTTTTTTCCCTTAATTCAACCTTAAACAATGATTTTATTTTTCTTTAAAGCACCAAGATTCCAATTTGTAGAACACCTCGCTATCTGAGGTAGCCTACTTTGTCCTTATTTCTCGACCCTGGATTTCAATTCATCTATTTTTTTCCACTGCCTTTCCATTTCAGGTAGACTGGTAAAAACTTGTTCGTCAATCCAGTTCTTACTTGTACTCCCGCCCCCACCCGTGAGACCTGTAACTTCCCCTGCAGTCCCTTCACTTCTTCCTCCCCTCCCCCCGGCACCCCCCTCCATCCATCACCAACTCACAGCGTGGCACCTTGAAGAAAGCTTTACAACCTTCTGCCCTCACGGCCATGACTTATCCCACAAATAAGCGTGGGGCCCCTCTCGAATCTGTTGTGAGCACACAAGTCCAGGGCCTTGCGTTTCAAGGTTTGGACTCTTGTTGATTCGCTCAAACTAGTTCAGCTCTAATCCCCCATTCTATGTGCTCTGTTGAGTTACGACCGTCGTTTTTTGTGTGTCTGTTTCATAGGTGGACAGTATAAGACTAACGCAAATGCTGTGACTAATGAACTTCCATTTACTCCCTTCCTCACTGGTGGGTGTCAGCAGCACGCATTAGATTGTTGCCCACAAATCCATCCTACAGTTCCACTTTGTCAAACCAGTACTATTTCCATGTGTAACATAAGGAGGTGCAACAGTGCATCTAGTCTTTGACCTTAGGCGGCCAGGTCAGCGTCGTGAGCCAGCGCTGCAGGTTCGTCTCCGGCCTGCGCCGGTCGCTGCGCGGCCTCGCGCGGCGAAGCCGTCCCCGTGGGCCGCTGCGCCCGTTCCGGCCTTCATTATCCGGGCCCCGCCCGTGCGTGCTCCCCGGCCTGCCGGGGGCCCCCCCTCCCCCCCCCTCCTTGCGTTCCCACCCCCTCTGGTCTTTCCCTAGCCCGTGCCGTTGACCTGCAGGACATAGGAAGTGCGGCTGAACCGGCTCCGTTTAGAATGGCCTCTGCCAGCTATCGGGTACCCTCACATACTTCTTCCTTGTTGCCGTCCAAGTTGCAGCCCCCCTGTGCATTCCCATGAGGGGACTCCTGCCTCATCCCTCCGATCCGTCCTGTGCCCCCCTGAGAGCCTTGGCTCCCGTTTTACCCCAACCCCCCCTCCCATCTCCTTTCCTTGCCGCCACCGCACCCTTCCCCGCCTTTTCCACCTCTGCTGGTCTTATCCCCCTGCTACCCCGTTGTCCCATTCCCCTTCGGCTTGTTTTTTTTCAGCCAGCCCTGGCTGCACAGTTGTGCTAGACCGGCCACCCTGGCGGGCCTGTGGACAACATTGAAATGTTGCTCACTACAGCTGGATCTCACTGTAACTCCCGCCTGCCCTTCGGGCTACGTCAAGGTTCTGGTGGATGTGTTCCCTCCTACCACCGATGATTTTGTGTGGCCGGCCGAACCCTGACCTCACGCACCGTTACTTAATGTGCACGGCGACCCTCCATGTGCCGAAGGTGGCAACCACTCAACCTCTCATCCTGACCAAAATGACAACGAGCTGTTGACTTTAGTCTTGTGCGAATATTGAATCTTCCCGCCTCGTCCTGGACCTCCTACTAGGCCCATCTACTGGTGGTTATTAGCCTATGTCCTGTAAGCATGTCATTTTTGGAAACAAACCTGTCAATTCCATCTTCACCATCTTCTTTCCACCCATACTCTCTAGCCTTCTTTCTGCCTTGACCTGCCCCCCCCCCCCCCCCCCCCAGTGTAAATACATTAAACATAAATTCATTTGGTGGTCACAGCCTATCGTTTCGTTTTCTAGAAGCTTGCTCTTGTCCGCCCTTCACCCAAGCCGACTGCCGCCATTATCGGTGGAGAGCCCCAAGAAATCTGCCCCTGGCCATCCCCCACTTTCGGTGGCAAATCGGGACGTCCATGTTGGATTTGGTTGTTGCTTAAGTTCTGCCCTCTCCAGCCCTTCCCGATCGCCTCATTCCAGTTGGCCGACGCCAAATACCCCATTCACCAACATTAAGCTAGAAATAAAAATCCCTCCTCACCCCCCATTGATCAACTTCGACTTCGTCCAAAACAAGCCAGATTACCGCCTCCTTCTACACCCTCTAACTTTCGGATACATGTGCTGTGCGCAAACACTTGTAAAGTTTTTCTGGGTACATACCACCTTCCTTCCCCTCTCCTACAAATTCACCTTTTCCATTACGTCTACCTGGCTAATGTTAAGAGACAGCATTGTTTACAGACCAAAAATATATGATTTACAGAAAAGCTGGTCTATACCAGTATTTTTTTTTTTTTTTCGATGCTTTTATGAAATTGAATAAGCCAGGAAGTTCAATTTTGTTGCTGTTGAGCTAACAACCACACAGAATATGAAAAATATGAAAAGCTTTGGGAATCAGCTGTCCACGATAGGCCTAAACCAGCCAAGGTACCTACACAAAAACATGCTCAGAAAAATATCTAATTATTGTTATTGACAAAATCCCAGAAAATATTAAGATTTCCTTTTTTGTAAACATCACTCACCCCAAACAGAACATGTTCTTTTAGATCAATTATAGCCCTAACTAACCTATTCCTTACTATTAACCATAACCAACCCCTACAAGGGAAATGTGTTGTGTTGTTGTCAAAGCCTCTAACCACAGTTGATAAAGAGTGCTGAGGTTAATGACGTTCAACATAAACCTACTCACCTGTCATAGGCCTCTTTTAGGTCTCTTGCTAATTTACACTTGGGAAGGATCTGGCGAAACGGCGACTGTGGGGTGCCGTCCGCTATAATGAAAGGTGAACAGCTTGGTGAAAATCATGTAACACCTTCAGTAATTCTATTTGCAGGACAAACACCGCACATTTCTAGGGAAGGAGATGTCTCACTCTCAGTCATGGTGGTGACCTCGTCCTGCACAGCCAGCATGAGCTTGGCCTCTCTGGTGAGGTATTGACACCTGCGCTCCTCGTGCTGCAGGGCGATGGCAATGCGACGAGACAGGTTATGCATACAGTTGATGACTGAGGCGTCTGCATTGGCCTGTAGAAGGTAGAAAATAAAGATGAAAGATGGTTATTGTTCAGTTGATCAGTGGGTCAGTGACATGATGCACATTTTTTGCTCTTATCTATTAATTCATTACACAACATTAAAATGCAATAATTCATGCATACAATGACTTGATTGCACCTTTTCTATGATGAGCATGTTTTTAATTTGTATTTAAATTCATTTTGATTAATTTTGAAAAGACTGAAATATAGAATTGTTGCAATAGATATGGGAAAACAATATCGATGCATTGCAAAAAACGATAGTAGTGTGGCATATCTATGCTATTTTTTATTCTTAGATAGAAAAAGATTCAGAACAATAACTGATTTCTGTAAAACGTTTGATTACTGATTTCAAACTATTTTGTTCAAATCAAAATCATGTGTGTTTACAGACCCTATGTACCTTCATGAGTCGTGCGTGCATTAAATTTAACATGTTTGTGTGAACCCACGCAGAAAAGGATTTTCAATTGCATATTGAAAAAACCAACGACCCCAGTAGTCATTTTACGCAATTAGCCGTGTATTTTAAAGTACATGTGTAGAGATTTTTTCCCTTTCCTGGGATCTAGTGTTCTGGGCCATAATCAATTAAATGACCAGATACCGCTTCCACCCACAAAGCTGAATTGTTGGCATTTGTTGGATTTTTGATAGCACCTTGGTTTGTTTAATATTCACAATATTTCACACAGCAAAAGGGGTTTCTTTCAGACGGGGACGAAGTGCATATGCAAAGCACCATAGTACATGATTATATACAAGGACATAAATCTTTATTAAACATATCAAAGAACTAGTCTCATCTGAAGTGCTATTCATCGAATTATATATTAGTAATGCCATTATCTATCTAAGCTATTTTATATTATTATTATAGAAAGGTTATTCAGTTAAAACCACAAGTTATAAACGTTTCACCAACCTACATGACGTGTGTGTATGAAAACAATGATATTTTGTAAATATTAATTTGGTCAGTTTATTGGGTCATGGATGTGACTCTTTTTTTTTGTCTATATTAATTTGTTAAAAAATACATTACAAATGCATTAACTCATGACTTGAATAAACCTCTTCTAATGTAAACAACTTCTGTATTAAAATTAATTTAGATATTTTAGAGGGGGCATAAAGTACAACCCAACCAAAAATACAACCCTTTAGCAACCTAATATTTTATTGAATATTTTCTTGATTCAAACGTGCACATATGGTAAATTTGCAGATTATTGGTGAGCATAGTGATGGAGGGAGTGTACCGAGAAAGGGAGTGGGCATGCTGGAGAACTGATATGAGCGTGAGTTTGCGTTTTCTGCAGCTGGAGCTTTGACTCAGCACTCTGCCGTGTCAAGTCTTGGTGGCACAGGGGTGGGTCTGATCGTGTGCAGTCTGATTGTGCCGTCTCCCTGTCACTCAGTCTGATAGACAGCACACTGGAGACTTATCACAATCTGCACCCTTTCTTTTAGTCACCAAAACTAAAATCTTGAACTCAGATAGCTTCACAAACCACCGATTCACTATACAGTGCCTCCCCAATTATTTAGGCAATGAAGTCACAATTAAAATTGTATACATTTTATTTCAAAATATAACAAATATCAAATCAAATAAGTCTTCAGATACTGTACATTTTTCACCCCAATTTAGAACAAAATAAAACGGTTTAATTACTTTTTGCTTTGTTTTATTACTGTTTTACTACCGTTTTAAAATACTTTGCATTTGGTTTAATATCTTATAGATTTAATGTCATGATAGTCACACATTTTAAGTGTATCTTGATATTTTTGTTGGCCACTGTATCTCAAATGGTGATGCCCAAAATATTTCACCTTATATTCGTGATAATATATGAATTGCTAAACTTTTAAATTGACAATGAAGTCAATTTATACATTAAAATGTAGACATTTTATTGCAATATGTAACAAATATCAAACCAAATGATGAAAGTCTCCAGATGCTGTACATTTTGCATCTTCATTTAAAACAAAATACTATTGTTTTATACTGCATAGCCTACAGCATAGCAAACTGTGTGTTTTGCTGGAAACGTGTGATTGTGTTTTTTTCTTTAAAATAAATTTAATCAGGTTTGGTATTTTATATACCTAATGTCATGACAGTCACACATTTTCAAGGGTATCTTATTAGTTTTGTTGGCCACTGTATCTCAAATAGTGGTGTGCAAAATATTTTTCTCTTCAATTCATGATAGTTTTTTTTTTCTTTCACATATGTATTAATAGATTTGTGTTCATTAAGAGTTTAAATATACTGTTTTCTTACCCTTAATGCAAAAACAACACTGAACAGGATCATGGTGGGCAGTTCTCTTTTGGGGGAGGGGTCAGTTTTGGAGACCTGGTGAAAGGAACATTGTTAATAAATAGAATTAGATGAAGCTCATTTTATTATTAAGCATGTATTTCAAGAAATAATCATGTGATGATAATCTTAGAACTATAAATAATATTCTGCTTCTGCTTTCTTTTAATGTCGTATCATGACAGTAAATTAACTGAATGTTGCATAAAGAGTATTGCAGTTCAGATTATTAAAAAAAGTACAGTCTTATAAGAAACAACATAGTATTTATTTTTGAGAAAATTTGAAATAAATGAACTATTAAGTAAGTCTATGAAGATTATACTTTCATTGTGCAGGTTAGTATAACAGATCATGGTGCATTTTATGGTGCAGCATACATAACAGACAAAGTGTTCTTTTAATAATCTGAATCAATACTCAATGTACTTGTAGCTTGACTTTATTTGTTATAAATCTTAGCTGGTAAATGTTACATTTTCATTCAACAAATGCAGAGTATTTGTCGGCAGGAGGAGTATTTCTTGGTACAGTGGACTAACATATTTTCTCTCTAACAGAAGGTGGAGCTCTTAGCCTGTGATCACGGCAGTCACCAGTGCATTGGCAGTTTATCATTTATCATTATATACATCACACATAGTTTCCTGAAGACTCAAACATTCTAGCTGTTTATGGGAAGAATAAATGGTCACCAAATTGTACAGTTCAAAATAATTTCCTTCACCCTCAGACTATGACCTAACAGCAATACCACATTCCAAAGTTTGCAGTCAGTAAGTTTTTTTTATTATTATTATTTTAAAGAAATTAATTAATACTTTTATTTAGCAATTATGTGTTACATTGAGCAAAAGTGCCAGTAAAGACATTTATAATGTTACAAAACATTTCTTTTTGTCAAATAAATCCTGTTCTTTAGAACTTTCTCTCAGATTTTGGTTTCCACAAAAATATGAAGCAGCTCAACTGTTTTCAACATTGATAATAATAAGAAATGTTTCTTGAGCAGCAAATCAGCATATTAGAATGATTTCTGAAGGATCATGTGACACTGAAGACTGGATCATATTGACGAAAATTCAGCTTTGCATCACAGGAATAAATTACTTTTTAAAATATAATAAAATAGAAAATCTCGTTTTCAATTATAATACTACTTCACAATATTACTGTATTACTGTTTTGGTCAAATAAATGCAGTTTTTCAAAAACGTTACAAAATCTTACAGACCCCAAAACTTTTGAATGGTATCATGTATATCAGACACATCATATGTCGTTTAACTGGCCTGACATCTTTCATATAGACATTTGGCATGTCTCACCTGAATAGTATGTGGAGGCTGCAGTAAGGTTGGATGTCCGACGAAGCGCACATTGTCTATTTTTAGTTCAAACTTCTTGCCGCACATATCAGATTTGGTGGCCAAGATGGTGGCGAGAATACTATCAGAAAACCTTTTAAGGGAAAGGAATAAAAAAAAAAAAGGAATAATTGACAGTGAACACAGAAGAAGTGAAACTAAAATCAGTTAATTACAGTGGTGTGTCTGATCGGCTTTCAAGCTCTAATCTACTCAGCACTGAGAATTATACACTCCAACCCATATTTCTAGGGGATTCACAAGGGACTGGTGATTGGGCAAATGATTTGGTAAAGCCTCTGGACTTTTTGTTTTCTGATCTAAATATATCAATAACCTCTAAAAGTTGAGAATGTGTGGTGATTGGATCTATCTGGCAGAGTGATGAACCTGAACTGTATCTATCTATTTCACCCATTCATACAAGGCTTTTTAGAGAGAATCAAACCCCAAGAAAGCCCATGGTACAAAAGTCGGTGGTCTGATTTAATCTCTTTCAGTGGTGAAATTATTTTGTGAGTGAAAAAATGAAAGGAAAACAGGTCTTTAAATGTGTTGGGTTTACGAACATTGCATTAATGCAGGACCGTCACCTGTTCAGCATTTGATTGAATGACATTTCTTGACTGCTAAATTAACCCAGGCGATTCATTATTGTGGAATAATGTATTTCAAAGAATGTAACAAAATTATAATATTGCTACTTTTTCAAATCTGTTGCTGTGGCCCAAGATTGAAAGTGACATTATGATCTTAGATTACATACATAATAAATAACACACAATTTCTCACAGTTTCCCAGATTACACTTGCCATTTGAATGCATATATATATATATATGTGCACTATGCCAGACGAATTATCAGGGAGAAAAGGTGAACAAAGATGGGGTGCTCTGGAGAAAGGAGAGGTGGTTCAGAATGGTGGTTTAATCTTACCCTGCTACCAACTGTTCATCAGTTAGTGGAGTTTGTTCTCTGAAATGGGAATATGGCCATAAAAAAGAAAGAAAGAAAAAAAAAACGAACAAACAAAAAGGAAAAATGCAGCAGACAAGTCGCCAGGATGCATGACATAAGGGTGACAAAAAACAAACCAAATTTTAAGATTTAAGATTGGTCAACAAGGACAGCACGTTAATGTGGCATCAATTTTAAATTGTGATATTTGTCCTTTCTTTTTTTTTTTGCATACTTTATACATAATATATGAACTTATCATTTAGGTGTCCTTTGTGATAACATATAGTAAAACATGATGATGTTTAGCATTGTTTTTTTTTATGCAGGTGCATTTTTTATGATTTATAATTTATATTTATAATTTAATTTGAAATTTTACATTGTAATAAACTTTTAACTAACTTCTCTTCTGGATCAGGCCATAAATATATTGTGTTTCTTAAATGAATAGTTCATCCAAAAATAAAAACCTGCTGAAAATGTACTCACCCTCAGGCCATCAAAGACGTAGATGAGTTTATTTCTTCATCAGAAAAAACGATTAAGAAATTTACACGCATCACATCACTTGCTCACCAATGGATCCTTTGCATTGAATGGGTGCCGTCAGAATGAGTTCATACAGCTGATAAAAACATCACAATAATTCACACGCAATCCACACAAGTCCAGTCCATCCATTAACATCTTGTGAAATGAAAAGCTGCATGTTTGTAAGAAACAAATACATCGATAAGGTGTTTTTTACTTTAAACCGTAGCCTCTGGGCAAAAGTCCATAATCCATAACAACACTTCCTCCGTGAAAATCACGTGTTCTCCGATCACATCACATCCACCAACATATTTTGTTTAAGAACCTTTTTGGAACTGTTTTCCGGCTTGCAAAGAGTGGTTCCGTTTGGTGCTTATTTCTCTCCTGATTAGAAATTATCATATTAATGAAATAAAATAGGAGAATTGTTTATACAAAAACCCTTAAAAGGGATGTCACCAAAAATGAAAATTCTGTCACATTTTACTCACCCTCAGGTCCGTTCCAAACCTGTATGAGTTGCTTTCTTATGCTGAACACAAAAGAAGATATTTTGAAGACAGTTGGTGGTTGCCATTGACTTCCATTGTAGGAAAAAAAATACTATGGAAGTCAATGTCAACCACCAACTGTTTGATTACCAGCAATCTTCAAAATATCTTTTTTTGTGTTCAACATAAGAAAGCAACTCACAAATACAGGTTTGGAACGACATGAGGGTGAGTAAATGATGACAGAATTTTCATTTTTGGGTGAACTATCCCTTTAATGATGGTTTTTTTTTCTTACAAACATGCAGTTTTTCACTTCACAAGACATTAACTGATGAACTGGATTTGTGTGGATTACTTATGGATTATTGTGATTTTTTTATCAGCTGTTTCATTCTGACGGCACCCATTCACTGCAGAGGATCCACTGGTGAGCAAGTGACGCAACGCTAAATTTCTCCAGAACTGTTCTAATGAAGAAACAAACTATCTACATCTTGGATGACCTGAGAGTGAGTACAATATCATTTCTGGGTGATCTATTCCTTTGAGCAATAGATCACCCAGACCCAGCATAATATCCAGACAACAATCTAAAATCATCCAACACAAAAACATATAGCACAATGGACATAACAAACTATTGGTGAAACTGGCGATCTCTTGACATCATGCCACCATGGATTACTGCATGCAGAAAAATGCTGACAACAACAGAATGCACAGAAAACACAACTCTAGTATAATTTACATCAACAACATTAATCGTTCTAAAGAAACTTACAAAAGCAATAATAAACCCTTAATTCCTGTCTTTGCATAATACCTTGAATCACCATCCTGGTCCTCTACAGAGTCACCTGAGGTATTCAACACATATGGACTCCGCTGTTTTGCTTTGATGGAAGAAAATACACGCATTGAAAAGGACAATTCTGTGTATATTGCATTTGTAAAGTGGCAGTGGAAATACAAAACAGTCTTTTTGTAATGCATCAATTACAGGGAACTGCTGGTGTGGCAGTGTCAGGTTGATACAGAATTACACACAGAAGAAGAGGAAGCAGGAACACTTACATGTTGCTGATGAAGTGTTTTCAGATACCCTCTGAAACGGGTACCGGAAGAGTAGTTTATTTCCTCTGCTGCCAGAGCTAACTAGTATAACACTTATTGGGCTTGTTTTTTCTCCATTTGGCTGCAGGCTGGATTCGACCTGTTTCGGCATCAGCTTCGCATCTGAATTTAAATCTACAGACCACTGCCTGTACATCCTGATGCGTTTTTTTACGTTTATATAATCTCAAGCGAATTAAGTTTGCAGCTGGACAGGTGTGGACAACTGAAGGGTTGCACTGCATGAACATTTACCTGAATGAGTATAAGACACCTTGTGCATTTGTTGAACTGCATCTCAAATAACATGAGGGGAAAAAAAGAAAAGAATTGAACAAAACGAATTTGAGAGATAATAGCAGCATAACAAATTCTGTTAGCCTGCTCGCTAGCCAAAACCACAACACTAACGCAAAACAGTTACTGTTATCAATCACAAGATAATAAATCAAAATGTTTTATCCACCAGTCACCTTCTGGCGCCATGTGAATATGTGCAACTAATCTGACAGTTAAGTTTAGCAAAGAAAGCTGCGTAACTAAATGTCATCCCTTAACTGAGACACAGCATTACAGCAGATCAGTGTTTGGTGTTACACTACGTGCGCCGTAGAAATACGAATGGCTAGATGCAAAGGTTCCGCATACATCCTATCGTACAAAAATGAATGAAAGAATAAATGAATGAATAAATCACACATTAAGTTAAATTAATTAGTTTTACACGTTTTAAACATATGTTTATTATTCAATTTAAAGAGCTTTTTCCCCAGTTCTGATTTTTATTAACGACAAAACGGTGAAAATAACTAATTTGGTTATATTATTTGTCTCTTCTTCTTATTTTATTTACACCTAAAATCTATCTATCTCTATATCTTATATATATATAGAGAGAGAGAGAGAGAGAGAGAGAGAGCTAGGTAGGTTACTTGAAAATTATATTCTGTTACTGATTCCAAATTACATGACAAAAATTGTCAAGTCAAGTCAAGTCTGCTTTTTTGTCAATTCTTCCACATGTACAGCACAAACACACAGAGAATTGAAGTGCTTTATTCTCAGATATACAGATTAAATATAAAATACAACTATACAAACATACAAATAAGGTCAAATGTAAAAAAAAAAAATCAAGCACACAGGCACTGGCAGATATAGTGCACCATGAAGTAAATACATTGCAGATATAATGATTTGTATGCAAAGGGCTTATTCAGACTGATAAAGTGACAAAGCTCAGATAGTTCTTTATTTAAACTGTCAAGAGTATTTGAATGAGTTCATTCAGTGCGAAATGAGGTAGTACAGACATGTTGCCCAAAGTGACTGGTGCGGGCCCAGTGTATTAGTGGAGGGGGGATGGAAGGCCCTTGGATGTGGCAGCTGGGGTGGGGGGTGGCAAAGAGGTGAAGGGGCACCAACGATCTTCTCGGCTGCTCTCACTATGCGTTGAAGTGTCCACACACTGTGTGGCGCCATACCACACAGTGATGCAGCTTGTCAGGATGCTCTCGATGGTGCCTCTTTAGAAGGTGCACATGATGGGGGCCGGGGCTCTGGCTCTTCTCAGTTTGCGGAGGAAGTAGAGATGCTGCTGTGCTTTCTTGGCCAGTGGTGCGGTGTTGTCAGTCCAGGAGAGATCCTCTGTGATGTGCACACCCAGGAACTTGGTGCTGCTCACCCTCTCCACAGTCACACCATTGATGGTCAGAGGAGCATGTTGAGAGTGCATTCTCCTGAAGTCAACAACAATCTCCTTTGTCTTCTCCATATTTAGAGAGAGATTGTTGTCACTGCAGCACCCGGCCAGGCGGCTCACCTCTCTCCTGTAGTTTGTCTCATCTAGTTAGTAACGTAGTCTAATCCATTACATTAACTTTTAGTTAATAAATCAATCTTTTGATTACTTTTAGATTTGCTTTTAAATAGTACATCAAATTTTGTAACCAGAGGGAAAAAATATAAAGAGAAAGGAAATATATTCTATTTGTTGTTATTAACAACATGAAGTGCATTAAATATTACATTATATTATGTCAAGGTTTCCCAAATTGGGGTTCGTGAAGTTACTGCAGGGGGTTCGTGAGTTTAATGAAACGTTAATAACGTTAAGTTAATAATTAATTGCATCATAAAAATGTACAATTAAAATAAAACACTTACTAAAAAAAATAAATAATTTGTTTACCTGCATATCATGTTACCATTAACCAACATGAGAGAACCGTTAACATATGTGATACTTAATAATTAAAATATTTACTTTTGAATCTCAGTGGTACTTCAAGTAAATATAGGTGAAGGGTTTGGCTGACACAAAAGTTGGGGAATCCGTGATTACATGTAAATAGAAATTACCTTGAATTTGTGCATTTCATGTGTTTGAAAGACAACAGCCTTCCAAAGACAACAATAATACATTGTTAAATACCACTGTGTGACTTCAAATACAAATAATTATTGTTTCTTCATATTTTATGCAATTGTTAATCTAATGGACTGGTATTTGTGGAATGTCCTACAAACCAAAGACTTTCGAATGTATTAAGTGTAGGCTATTTAAGAAAGGAAAACTTACAAGATGGAAAAGAAGATGGGGAGATCCATAATATGAATAATTTATTGCTATTGTTGACTACTATGTAATCAATATAAAGTCACTGTGTCTAATATTCAGTGTTGGGGAAAGTTGCTTTTAATAGTAATGCATTACAATATTGTGTTACGCCATAAAAAAGTAACTAATTACGTTACTTAGTTCCTTTTTATGGAAAGTAATGCGTTATTTTACTTTTGCGTTACTTTTTAAATCTGGACAGGGCTTGCTTGTTTGTTTTTAAAATAAAATAGTTTTATTTTTGGCAAATATAAAAGCCTTTTCACACCAAAAGTGAAATGAATAAGCCTCAGGCTGAAGGGAAAGTAAATTTACGTCCGTACAGTAGAATGCAGAAGAAATAAAATAAGACACAAATGTTTGTCTAGAGTAGTTTGTGCTTATTAGTACGCTTGAACTGGTTCATCGAAGGTCAGAAGCAAAGACATTTGGTTAATAGAATGGGATTAAATACATTAAGGATATTTGTGTTGTTTAACATTTAATTATTGCAGGTTTGCGTCATATTCTGAGTTGCATTATTTTTATTCATTTTGAGGAATACTGAATCTGTGTTTTTTTTGTTGGTTTTTTTGTGAGTGAGATGAATTAATGCATATTCATATTTATTTTAGAACTACAGTAACATCTGATTTCTCTCAACATGGGGACAGGAGAGCTTGTCAGTAAATAAATTGGGGAAAAAAAGTAACTTGCGTTACTTATTTGAAAATGTAACTCAGATATTTTCTTGTAAATTAAAAAGTAATGCGTTACTTTACCAGTTACTTGAAAAAAGTAATCTGATTATGTAACTCACATTACTTGTAATGCGTTACCCCCAACACTGATTACAAGTATTTTAAAATGTAATTTAATTTTACTACAAGTACTTAATTTTTTCCAGATTACATGTAATCAGTTACTACCTGTCAAGGTTTCTGTTAGTTTGTATTGTGTTTTCATCCTTCCTGCCCTATTGGTTGTCATGGTTATTCATTTGATTATGTTCAGGTGTGTCTACAGTTATCACGTATATGTTAGTTCAGTTCTGTTTGTTTCCTTTGCCCGGTCTCATCAATGTTACGCTGTGTTTGGATTGCCTGTGTGTTGGATTAAAGACATTCAAAACCTTCATCTTCATCTTCATGCATTTGTTTACAGCAGAGTGTGACAGAAGACTGGACCCTAAAGGGAAAGCATAGCAGTGATTTTTTTGTTTTTGATTTTGAGTGTGAGTTCACGTTTTTGTTTTTTCTGACATCATGGACCTCCCTGCCGTACACCTCCTGTGCCTTGAGCAAGGAGCTTTTTATTTTTGTTTGGATTTTGTGCATTTCTTCAGTCTCCTCAGGCCTCAGCCACTTCTGCTGTCCAGTCATCTCCGTCCCCCATTATCCCAGAGGTTCCATCTCAGGCCTGCTGGGAGTCTTCGTCTCCTGGACCTGAGGAGCCTGTGGCTCTGCTTTAGGCCTCGGATGGCTCCGCCCCACCTCGTCCCAGCATCCAGACACCTGCGCTTGCACTCCTCCCACCCTCGATTCCGGCATGGACCATCGGCCATTCAGCCTCGCCAGGCTCCCTCGGTTAGTCGACTCCACCTGGGTCGGAAATCACCAGAGGCTCCGTCATCATGCAAAGAATCTGCGCAAAGGATCATGGGAGCCCAAAGTGTCCATCAGTTGTACCCTTCGAAATCCTTCATTCCGAAGGGCCCTTTGAAGTGGCCAGTTTTGAGCACTTCGGTTTGGAACGACCCTTCAATATGGCGGCCATGATTGTGTTCACTCTGAAGTGCCCTTCGGAGGGCGATATATCCCGTTTGGAATGCACCGTGGGTTTCCATTCGCCTCCTACTGCTCAAGGCTCCTAACTTGGTCATCTCCTCCCCCTCCACCTCCCTGGAGTTTGTTTGTCATCCTCCTCCCAGTTGCCTGTTTGCACCATCCCTTCCCCTCTCCCTCATCCTCCTCATCATCACAGCACGAGGACACGCCTTCCAGGAGGGGGCGTATTGTCACACATCACATGGACTTTGATTTTAAGTTGTCATTGTTGTTCATTTGATTTAGTCATTATGTTCAGGTATGTGTGTCTCATTATCATGTGTATTTAAGTTAAGTTCTGTTTCATTCTAGTTGTCCGATGTCATCTATCTTGGGTGTGTTGTATGCTACTCAGTTCTTGTGGATTATTGTGTGGACTTATTAAATATTACCTGTTTGCCTTCATCTTCATCTTCCATACAACCACCCGCGTGACACTACCCAGTTATATCATTTTTAATAATACATAAATATTCAGGATTATAAATAATCCCATAGCCACAAACTATAGTTGAAAGAACTTTGCGATCAAGACTGTAAGGGGCATAGTCCCTAGAGATAGAGACGTGGACCAGGGACCCCCAATACAAAATGTCTCAAACAGAATTATATAACCTTCGATATTAATAGAAGCTAACATATTATGATTATATATTTAGATAGATTACTATAGGTTCCCCTAAGTCTGCTTATGAACTTGAGATCAAATAAGATCTTTTGAGTGTTTTAATAGGCTAATTTTGAGTGTAATAAAATATCACTCCATAACCACTGCTAATGCTGAACATGATGGCAACAGAAATGGTGATGCTCATTAGCCAATGAGAAATGCCTAATATCATTTTTGCTATATGCTAAAGTAGTCTAGCTCATTCACTTGACAAATGAAAAGACTCAAAATCCACCCTTGATTGAATGCTTTATTTATATACCTTTTGAAATCTTTAATGCATTGAATCATGATTGAATTGAGGCAGAGATCTCGAGCGGGACTTCAGAAATAACGGCTGGAGAGAGCCGCCACAACTACGGACAGGAATTTCTGCCAGGTGGCCTGAACAGCAGGGCTGAGCGCCGATCCAAATGCGCTCGCAACGACGATGGTGAGACAATCGGCCAACAAATGTGTGAGTCAAGAAAATGTGCATTTGTTAGGCAAGTCATAACTGTATAACGGAGGTGTTGTGATATCGTTATTGGCAAGCTCAAACTTAGAAAATAAAGAAGTAGCATGCACCCTGAAGTTATCTGGATCGACGTTGAGTTTGTCGCAGTGCAGCTGGCTGAGTTCAGAGTAAGTGCCTTTGATATTATCCAAGTTCTTCACGGCTTTGTCCAACGCATTTATCACTGTTCTGCCAAGCTCTGACACCTTTGGATTGCCCAGGATTGCAGTTGCACTGGATAGGTTTCCAAAGGCACCGAAGAGTCCAGGGATAAACAATCAGCACCCTGCCATATGAAACAATGAAAATACACAAATCCAAAGTCTATTTAAAATACATCACTGAATGATCAACCTGGTATGTAGGCCTATATCTCCTTTTACACACTATCAAATTACCTTGCCAGAGCCTGGGGTCCGATTTCATCGACGTTGATTTTGCCCCAGACACTCGCAATAGTACTGCGCTCAGAATCTGACCACTCCACCATTGTGATTATCTCTTTACTTTTTCAACAAGTGTGAATGCTGAACATAGATAGATGCTCGCGGAGTTTTTATTTATACTGCACTCTCCGCCCCACATCAGGCGCTGAGACTGATTGGTTGTGTGGTTGTTCATATTTGGACCCGATCCGAGCTAATGCTACATTTTGATTAGAATCTGCAAAGTTAGATTTGTCAGGAATATATTTCAAACATCACAAAATAAGTATGGATTCAATCATCAAAATCACGAATGTGGATGCTTACCCCGAAAAAAAAGCTGGACAACTTAATCGGTGGCAACCCTGTATAGGAAAAGCTCGTGTTATATCTAACGTTAAATTAACCAAAACGTCAAATTATAGAAGTTTTTAATTTGAACGAGTGCCAGCTCTTTTTGCTTTATCTAGACATTCAGACCCGCTCCTCCCATTTCATAATGTTCTTAATTTGATAAACTTTGATAACCGTGGATGTGCTGTCCTTTTTGAGTCGCTCCACCCTTTAGGTTCCATTTGGTGTCCCCAAATGACCCCAAGCCTCTTTAGCCTACATTCCCAGACAGTACTTAATGGTATCTTACTGTTATTAAGAAACAAACAACGCAAGGCATATTATTTCCACACACACACCAGCACAGGCTTGTTTTTATGGTTTATGGGGACTCTCCATAGGCGTAATGGTTTTTATACTGTAAAAACTGTATTTTCTATCCCCTAACCCTTACCCTACCCCTAAACCTACCCTCACAGGAAACTTTCTGCATTTTTTAGATTTTCAAAAAAACTCATTGTAAATTATTTATAAGCCTTTTGAATTACGGGCGTTTACATTTACATTACATTTAGTCATTTTGCAGACGCTTTTATCCAAAGTGACTTAAATTGAGGAATACAATAAGCCATTCATCATAAGGAGGCAAATAGACACAGGAAGTGCTTGTAATACCATGTTTCTAGACATTGTTCAAATAAGTAAGCTAGAAAGAGAAGGAATAAATAAGAGAGGAATTTTTTTATTTTTTATTTTATATTTTATGTGAACTGACAATGTCCTCATAAAACACCTTCTCGTTGTAATACTTATGTCATACCTATGTTATTATACAAATTTGTGTCCTCCATAAACCACATAAACATGCACACACAAACACACACACACAAACAGTGAGCCTACATTTTCTACTTGTCGCCGTCCTTCAGTAATTGTTTTTTGCGTACTGTATTCTGGCAAATGGTTTTAGTATAGTACATCACTTTGTTCAGTGAGATAGAAAACAGACACATTTTAAGATTTTTCTTCCTCATTTAAAATAAATAAAATAAATAAATAAAAAATGAATAATAAATAAATAAATATATACCATTCAATATTTTTGATCAAATAATGAATGACGAAATGAACTGACTAAAATCGCCCGAAGCTTAATTGTTGGCTGAAGTCTGAGAGGTGGAGCTGGTGAGATGTTGGGTGTGGCAGCACTTCGCTTTATAAAAAGACCCCTTATCCTACACCTAAAACTCTGCTCTTGTGATAACAAGGTGGAAAGGGTCAGAAAATGAGTTTGACAGCTAAGGATAAAGCCTTGGTCAAGGCCTTCTGGGGTAAAATCTCTAATAAGACCGATGCCATAGGCCAAGAAGCTCTGGGAACGTAAGAGCTCTACATTTAAATTTGACTTATTTGACTTCAAAAACTATGTGCAATAAACGGATTCTTCTCCTTTCCACAGAATGCTTGCTGTCTACCCTCAGACTAAAACATATTTTGCTCATTGGCCTGATCATTCTCTCAGCTCCCAACATGTGAACACGGCAAAACTGTGATGGGAGCCATCACTGATGCTGTGGGCAAAATTGGATGATCTTATTGGTGGACTGAGCTCCTTGAGTGATCTCCATGCCACAAAACTCCGCGTAGACCCTGGAAACTTCAAGGTAAGATACTTGCTAATGTGCTGTTGCAGTGTTTCAATCCTTTCACTTAGGCCTACATGTGAATTATTGATTCATTTAAATGTTCATTTACTAATTCTTGGGTTATTTTTCCGGATTCTGTCCCATAACATCCTCGTGACTCTTGCAGTTAATTTCCCAGCTGACTTCACCGCAGAAGTGTCCTTGCGGCTCTGTCTGCAGCCCTCGCTGATAAATACAGATAAGCTCACCATTCCGGGGCTTCTCGTTTATCTGCAAACAGAGGCACTTCAAATAATAAAGCTAAAATATCAGATGTAATTAAAAAAAAAAAGAAGCTGTGTAAATATTTTACTCAGTTAAAAGTAGCCTACAAGTGTCTGGCCAAAAACATACTTGAGTAAAGGTAAAAATAAAAACGAGAGAGGAGATTTAATAATTTTGAATAATCTTCTCGATGCAAAGTGAAAAACAATTGCATAAAATATTTTTGAAGGCTATTTTTATTTTAATCGGTAACGCTTCAAAATTATAGGTTGTTTACAATAGTTTGCTTATTTGTACATAACATGTTACAAAATTAAGTAAATTAACTTTTTTTTTTTATGAATTCATAGGCTAAATATATTTTGTCCATTATTTTCATCCGTTGTTAATAAACATCACTTTATGGTGACTGAAATCTCGACTATTTATACCGACCAATACTCCTAGTAACGAATTAAGACAACTTTTACGCGCATCTGATTGACAATTAAATTGCGTGCTCTTAATGACAATATTGTGGATATTATAGCAGTTTGTTTCGTACATTCAGGCTGGACCATCGTGAAACATGAGGTAAGAGTTCTCAAATCATTTGAATATCAACTTCCTATTTAGAAATTATTTTTTCACTCAAATTAGCGTAATAAAATTATATATTTTTGTACATAATAGAGGACAGTATATGCGTTATGACAAGGGCTGCGTTTCCCGAAACCTTCTCAACGCTAAGTCATTCTAAAGTTATACCTAATATGTGCTTCCCGAAACGTTCTTAAAGTATACCTTCTGTAAGACTAAAACTGTCATTAGACTGATGGTTGTTAGCTTTTTTTTATTATATTATACAAAGTACATCAGCTGGCAAACCATTAGGAGTTTATTTAAATGGAATGATTGTGGTGGGGAGTTTGGTCAAACTATAGCGGCGATACAGCGAATAGTTGTGCTAATATATTTTTCTTTCTTGGTTTTCTTCCCTGATGTGATTTATGTTGCAAAGCGAAAGTAAAAGTTTCACGCAAGTTCGTTGTGTTCTAACAGGAAGTAATTCCGTGTCTTTGTTTATTTAGAGTCAACACTTATTTTATAAAGAACACCGCTTTCTCACATAACGCACTGAAGCAGCCCTTGCATAGAGCCTCTCGAGGCATCTATATCAACCAATTCAGCACCACCGCCATGGACAGCACCTGGTAACGTCGAATTGAACCTTGACCGGTTCAGACTACACGATTTTAGCCCGATTTTGCCACGATTTGCTTGACGTAGGGTGTCGTGGGGATTCGTAAACGACAATGGGCGTCGGGAAGGAAGATTCCATCGTTTCAGCTCGTGTAGTGTGTCATAGTGGACGACAGCCGATTCCGCGTCTGCCATGCTTCATGACATCAGGACAGAAAGACTAGCATGTTTCATTTTTTTTCCTCGTCCACGACGAGTTCTGTCACATTTGTGACATTGACCAATAGCAGCACAGAAGCTCTTTCATACACAGGTTTCAAACATGGCGAAACGAAAGAATTATGAGATGGAGGAAAGGTTCGTGGAGCTGTGGCAACAGTACTCCTGCCTGTATGATGTGTCATCGAGGGACTACCATGACAGAACAAAGAAAGAAAAATGCTGGCGAACTATAGCGGAAGCGCTTCAGCAATGTTTGTGCTCTTGTTTTCGGAAGTCATTCGCTAGTTCCGCCTTCTCGATGACATCACGCGCGTCGTTAAAGACTGCACATGATGAATGGTCGGGAAGCAACGTGTAGTCTGATTCTATGTTTCTTGTCCACGACAGGACACGATTTTAGGAGTCAAAATCATGTAATCTGACACAGTGACTATCGTGACCGACAAAAATATTGTGTAGTCTGAACCCGGCCCAGCCTCCTAAGCTATAGGTTCGGGGAACCGTGTAGAAATATTATACATTTCTTTCGTGAAGATATCTTTAGAGTCATTGTATAGTGCGCCAAGAGACCACGTAGTGCTATGCGAACCGATATATACGCAACTTAAACGAACACGAACAATCAGCAGTTCTGACTGGAAAAAACTAGAACAACCAATAAACCAAAAACCACAGGGAACAAAGACCATCATGACAGGCAAACAGACAATTATTACATTCAACAACTCACAAGGAACTAAAGAAACACTAGGGCTAAATATACACGGGGGATTACAAGATAAGACACACCTTGGAGACTAATCAAGGTGAACCAATGAAGAAACTACAAACTAACTACAAATACCACGGGAGACAGGAAGTGACATAAAAGTCTAAGACAAGGCACAGAGAACATGTAACAAAAACAAGAAAGTGTTGATTTGTGAGAAGAGCAATCATGTTTATTTTCTAAAACCAAAATAAAACTGAACACTCAACACCTCAAAATTGAAAAAAAAATCCTTCAAAACAGTCTCTTCATTATAACGGATAAATAAAACAATGTTAAGTCAAATTAAAAAGTCAAAGCCTTCTTGCACTGCATGTGCTGGGTTCGGCCTCATTGGCCGCTGCATTCATATCCTCCTCTGAACTTATACAGGTGCATCTCAATAAATTAAAAAGTTGTGGAAAAGTTCATTTATTTCAGAATTCAACTCAAATTGTGAAACTCATGTATTAAATCATTCAATGCACATAGACTGAAGTAGTTTAAGTCTTTGTTCTTTTAATTGTGATGATTTTGGTTCACATTTAACAAGAACCCACCAATTCAACAAATTAGGATACTTCATAAGACCAATAAAAAAAACATTTTTAGTGAATTGTTGGCCTTCTGGAAAGTATGTTCATTTACTGTACATGTACTCATACTAATACTTCCTCAATTCGGCGTGGCTTGGAGGTGATCAGTTTGTGGCACTGCTGAGGTGATATGGAAGCCCAGGTTTCTTTGACAGTGGCCTTCAGTTCATCTGCATTTTTTGGTCTCTTTTTTTCTCATTTTCCTCTTGACAATATCTTATTCTCTATGGGGTTCAGGTCTGGTGAGTTTGCTGGCCAGTCAAGCACACCAACACCATGGTCATTTAACCAACTTTTGGTGCTTTTGGTGCTTTTGGCAGTGTGGGCAGGTGCCAAATCCTGCTGGAAAATGAAATCGCATCTTCAAAAAGCTGGCGCAGAAGGAAGCATGAAGTGCGCCAAAATTTCTTGGTAAACAGGTGCAATGACTTTGGTTTTCAAAAAACACAATAGACCAACACCAGCAGATGACATTTGCACCCCAAATCATCACATACTGTGGAAACTTAACACTGGACTTCGAGCAACTTGGGTTATGAGCTTCTCCACCTTTCCTCCAGATTCTAGGACCTTGGTTTCCAAATGAAATACAAAACTTGCTCTCATCTGAAAAGAGGACTTTGGACCACTGGGCAACAGTCCAGTTCTTCTTCTCCTTAGCCCAGGTAAGATGCCTCTGACGTTGTCTGTGGCTCAGGAGGCTTAACAAGAGGAATACGACAACTGTTGCCAAATTCCTTGACACGTCTGTGTGTGGGGGCTCTTGATGCCTTGACCTCAGCCTCAGTCCATTCCTTGCGAAGTTCACTCAATTCTTGAATCGATTTTGCTTGACAATCCTCATAAGGCCTCATATTCTCTCGGTTGGTTGTACATCTTTTTCTTCCACACTTTTTCCTTCCACTCAACTTTCTGTTAACATGCTTGGATACAGCACTCTGTGAACAGCCACCTTTTTTGGCAATGAATGTTTGTGGCTTACACTCCCTGTGAAGGGTGTCAATGATTGTCTTCTGGACATCTGTCAAGTCAGCAGTCTTCCCCATGATTGTTTAGCCTAGTGAACCAAACTGAGAGGCTCAGGAAACCTTTGTAGGTGTTGATTAGCTGATTGGCATGCCACCACATTCTAATTTGTTGAGATAGTGAATTTTTTGTTAAAGGTCAGCCAAAATCATCACAATTAAAAGAACCAAAGACTTAAACTACTTCAGTCTGTGTGCTTTGAATTTATTTAATACACGAGTTTCACAATTTGAGTTGAACTACTGAAATAAATGAACTTTTCCACGACATTCTAATTTATTGATATGCACCTGTATATTGAACATCGATAATATAAAGACCCTTTCCAACAAAGCCAGAGACCCACAGCCAATTAATGTCCTGGTTAAAGCAGAATACTGTTGGTGTGAGGTTGTCAGGTTCACACACTTGCAAAATGAACATACACATACATACATAACCACCACAACAACACACCACACCATATAATATAATATTATGTAATATATATATAACATTTAATATACATATATATATATATATTTGTGTGTGTTGTTTTGTGTGTGTGTGTGTGTGTGATATCCAAGGTTGCGTTTAGTTTGAAATTTTGATTATTTTATAAATGCAGTGAGCCCCGATAAATGGAATTTCTAATATTTCTAAAGTGTTTCTTTATAATGAACATCGCTTTCTCAATACTTTACCCGCTCTATAACGCAGTGAAAGAGCTCTTGTATATAGTGAAAAAATCGATTCTTGAGCCATCGATATCAACCTATTCAGCACCACCGCCATGGACAGCACCTGCTAACGTCGTACGTAAGAAGGTTTACCTTAAGCAACATTCTAAGGTATAGTTCGGGGAACACACCTAGAAATGGTACAGCTTTAGTTAAGGCATACCTTTAGAGTCTTCGTAGCGCGCTAAGAGACACCATTATCGGGAAACGCAGCCCTGGACAATAAGGAGACGACAAAAAGCAAAATAACGGGAGGAGCACGCGCAAATAATCAACCCGGCCAATTCACTATCAGTAATTAGGCTACATCATCTATCCAACCACCACGAGAGAGAACCACTATAAATAATCTTAGCAGCCTTTCCTTCATTCTCTCTAGTCTTCCAGCATCCCTCCACCACCCCGACTCATCACCGTCGACCCATTCCTACCGGGGGGAGCGCTCGCGTTCGGGCAAGTGCCGAGCTAGGAGCCTCACCGACAGAGTGGGAGTGCCCGGGTTCGGGAGAATTACCGAGCTCGTGCCCTCTCCTCGACCGCACTCCAAATCGCCTATACTTTCTCTTGCTTTATTATCTGCAAGGCGAACTCGTGAAATGCAATTAAAACTAAAACACAAAGGATCCGGGGTCAATTTTATGCTTTTAAGTTAACTCGAAGAGGTTCAGAGTTAAACTTCTACCTTTGTTTTAGATCCTTTAAAAACGTTTATGGCAAATTGGCCCAACAGAACTTAACATGGAACCTTGAATGTTGTTTTTATTATTTTATAAGAGTCAAAAGGCACAAAAAACAGCATATTGTTTAAGTATTGCAACTAATGTATCTTATCTAAATAAATTACGTTTTATATATGTGCAAGTAAATTTGCAAACAAAGAAACGAACTGACTAAAAACAATTATATTTATAAAAATAACAAAGAGTGCCAGCTTATTTTGAAACTATACAGCCGCTGGAGGTTGTGATAAATTGTATTTCTTTTATCAATGAATTCAAGCGGTTAACACCCACAGTCTGCACATCTATCATAACTGTCTTTGAAAGGTTTACTTCTAGAAATAAGTTGCTGACTCATTATGTCTAGTCGAAAACTTGCTAAAAGTTAAGAACCCAGCGAAAGTAAGTTGTCATCAAGAACATGTTTCTTTTTAAGAGTTTAATTCTGGTCATATAGACTTCTGGCCAGTGTTTTCTGGAATAAATGGAAGCAAACAACATTAAAGTGCTTTTAACATTATTTTATTGATCTAATTTTATAAGAGTTATATCTTTGTGTGAACAGCTCCCGCAATCTTCTGCAATACAGCTGTTCATTGGTGCTCTAGTGGTATTGTCTGCACAGAGCGGAAACGACAACAGCCAGAAACTTCTGCCAAGCCTCCTGGACGTCAGCAGTGAAACCAGAGGGGCCAAACTTCATGGCAGCGCACACGGTGATGCAGTCAGCCAAAAGCTGTAGAACAAGAGATCGATTTGGTGGGTGTTTTTCGATAAAGATGATTCAACATAATATGAGCACAACAGTTTTCTAATTTAAATCACGCAAATATTAGTTTTATTTTCTCAAACCTACCTTGAAGTTGTCGGGATCCACATGCAGTCTCTCAGAGTGCATCACACTGAGTGGCGCATAGGTGGCCTTGATGTTATCCATGTTCTTGATGGCTCTCTCCAGACCTCCCATCACAGTCCTCCCGTTAGCTGCCACCTTGGAGTTACCCATGATTGCAGCGGGACTTGACAGGTTTCCAAAGGTGGAGAAATATCTCTGAGTCCAGGGATACACGATCAGACACCTTAAATAAACAGAATCATTAAGAACAGCATTAAATAAACTGCGAAACTGACATCATCTAACACGGAGAGAATCTTTATAGAATGTGTCTATAAAGAATGTGATGCAATCGAATGAAATGCAAAGATTTTGAAGCTCAATATCTCAAAACTAGTCGGAGTGCAGAACCTTATAATTCCAAGGGGACGAAATGTTGTTTTGTAAGAAGTCTTATACATGAACAAGCTTTTTTTTCTGCCAAATTTTGCTGATCAAATTTGCACCACGCTAATATTACCACGATATTACCATGAACAAGCGTTCATAACAATAAAATGTAGTCATTTTCAGTGAAATAGCAAAATAGCAAAGCACCGTTACAAAAAGATATTGTGATTATAATGCATGGCCAGATGAATGCAATTATGTTACAAGCGTTTTCAACTGATGATGATTTTCAAATGTATTACTTGAAATTAATTTTATTAGACACGTCATCCTTTCCAAGAATTGCACCATCATTTATCAACGTTTTGGGGGAAAAAACAATTACACAAATGGGTTTAGTTCATTTGAACAATGTAAATTCTGATTCATAAGTATAAAATAGTGATTAAGTGAAAATAAAATATAAAATAACTTAATTTGCATAGCGCGTGTAGGGTGTGAATAGAAAATCTTTATCTTAATTAAACGAGAAGCACAAAATTGGCCCGCTTGTGATTGGACACCACAGGTTGGGGATCAGCAGTAATGCGTTTAAGGGGTGTGGTTTGGACCAACATCTTTTTCTGAAGACAATTTAACTTGAGAAAAAGAAGACACAGCAATGAGTCTCTCTGATAAGGACAAGTCTGCTGTGAAGGCCTTATGGGCTAAGATTGGCCCCAAGGCCGATGAAATCGGTGCTGAAGCCCTCGGCAGGTAATACTGGACCAGGCTACTGTCTTCCTATTTAGGTTAAGATTACTTATTGACAGGTCTATATAGAAACTTCCTAGGTAACTTTGCTAAATAACATGAAAAGTTAATGTTTTCATTTATTCGATTACCTTAAAGTATAATGTTTAGATCACCGAAATTATTATTGCTATTATTTCCTTTCAGAATGCTGACCGTCTACCCTCAGACCAAGACCTACTTCGCTCACTGGGCTGACCTGAGCCCTGGGTCTGCTCCAGTGAAGAAGCACGGCAGTGTTATCATGGCTGCAGTCGGCGATGCCATTTCAAAAATAGACGACCTTGTGGGAGGTCTGATGGCTCTGAGCGAACTTCATGCTTTCAAGCTGCGTGTTGACCCGGCCAACTTCAAGGTACACCATGACAAAACAATAGTATATCACAGTAGTGTAAATAAGTCTACTCATAATGGACATGGTAGTATGATAATGTGTTTCTGTTTCTTCCTTTTCCAGATATTCATACACAATGTCATTGTGGTCATCGGCATGCTCTTCCCTGAAGACTTCTCCCCAGAGGTTCACGTGTCAGTTGACAAGTTTTTTCAGAAGTTGGCCCTGGCTCTCGCTGAGAAGTACCGCTAAACTTCCAGTGGGCATTCATTCATACGTTACACTGCGCGGCACCCCTAAGCAACTCAAGTGTGATGTCTGAATAAAATGTGTCAATAAAAGGCACAGAATTAAACGAGTCATGTCTTATTTTTATCAATAGGCTATGTTTGAATCGATCATATGTGTTTTCAAACCCCTTTGTCGGGATAAACTGAAAGCCTATACTTGATTCTCACTGAGCTATCCATAAAATGATCATTATTTTACCAACTCTTTTTATTTTTTAATTCAAATTTTTACTTACTTTCACATAAGCCCTGAACTCTTGGTTCATTAACATTTTATACTGGCTGTTATCGGTTACAAAAACGGAACCGACCGGGAGCAAGTTCAGACAACTCAAACTACGGTTACATTTACATATGCATTTAGCAGAAGCTTTCTTCCAAAGTGACTTACACAAGGAGAACAAAGGCTGACGTTCTCAACAGAGCAGCGAATCCAGGTGTCACCATGGACGCACCATACTTTTTCTGTTGTTTATTGGCGATTTACATTATTGTGCGTATGGCCACCTGGGCGGTTGTGCAATCGTTTTTAATCTTATCAGTTAAAACTTAATACGTTTTTTATTACTGTGGACAAAAAAAATATGTTGTTTATCTGATAAAGTAAAAAAGAAAGATTGATTAAACTAAAACATCAGTCTGCTTGCAAAGATAATTTGGCTGTATGTTTTTTTTTATATATATTTAAATATTTTGCTTCCACATTTGTTGCTTCCATTTGTTGTGTCTCTTTGCAAACAAACAAACAAACAAACAAACATTTTGAAGAAAATAAATTAAAAAATAGGCCTAAAACAAATATTTGCGTATATATTCATTTTATATAAAAAGTGAGACAAAATCCCGTTTTCGCCAACATCTTTTTCTGAAGATAATCTAACTTGAGAAAAAGAAGACGCAGCAATGAGTCTCTCTGATAAGGACAAGTCTGCTGTGAAGGCCTTATGGGCTAAGATTGGCCCCAAGGCCGATGAAATCGGCGCTGAAGCCCTCGGCAGGTAATACTGGACCAGGCTACTGTCTTCCTATTTAGGTTAAGATTACTTATTGACAGGTCTATATAGAAACTTCCTAGGTCACATGCTAAATAACATGAAAAGTTCACGTTTTCATTTATTCGGTCTTGATTATTAGTCTAAAAGCAACTGTATTAAAATGTCAAAACACTGTAAAATCATTGGTTTCAAATTCAATACATTACAATTCAATATCTGCTGTGTCCGAGAGTATTCAGAGTACATATAGTCAGAATGAGAAATAGGATTTTGACAGGTTTCTTCAAAAATATGAAAAATTATCTGCTGTCTCTTGTTTTCAAAAGTCATTTTAAAAAGCTGAGAAAGGTGGGTTTTAAAATAGGTACAATTAATTATTTTTAGCTAGATACTTTTAATTGCGTAAAAGTTGTGGCGTATTATCTATACTTTACTGAATTTAAGCACAATTTCAAAGTACTTTTTAACCACAAAAACATAAACGAAACATTATCTAAACTGTAACTTGTGAAATGGACACTAACTCAAACTAATTCTTTAGCAGGGCTTATGTAGGATGGACCAGGGATGAGTTTAAACTATTTGAAATGAGCTACTGGCGTGAAATCGCTATCACAAACAAGCACTATGCTTCTGGGGTGATGGCAGAAGCTGCAGTCTCTGTGTACAAATATAAAGAATTTACAAGATAAAAAGCGTGGGAAAATTAAAAACAACATCTGGATAGAGAGGATTGAAACAAGCTGTAACAGTATACTTGACCCACAAAGATTGAACAAAACGGGACAGTGTGTAGGCTACATTTGCCACAATTGTAAAAGTGTCTCGTAAAAGTTAAAATGTTTTATAGTTATTTAATATTTTGCGTATGCTGCTTTCATTTTTTTTAACATGAGGATGGGTGTGGTGGGACATGGTACAATGTTTCTTTTGAGTATTTTCATTTGATAACCATAATAAATTCCTGCAAGTAAAGTAAATGCTGAAATTTTAGTTACAACTCACCGTGTACACTCTTAAATATAAAGGTGCTGCAAAAGGTTCTTCACAGTGATGCCACAGAAGAACCATTTTTGGTTCCACAAAGAACCATTCAGTCAAAGGTTCTTTAAAGAACCATCTCTTCAGATGTTGAAGGTTCTTTATGGAACTATTTAGACAAAAAGGTTCTTCTATGGCATCGTGAAGAATCTTTATTTTTAAGAGTGTAGTTGGGTAGGTTGTCGCAACAATGCTTGTAATTGAAATTATTTTACACAGTTTAGGGATTATTTGTAGATTTTTGAACTACTTCAATTTGTAGCAGACAAATGTGGGAATATTTTAACGTTTGTTTGAGACAGCCCAAAAAAAGTGTTGCTATTGTTTCAGCAAAATGTGTTAACAATCCCCGATCACCCTATAAGTTTATAAGAAGACAAAGGCAACAGCAAATAAGATTATCCAAGGGCCCAATTCCTGTTTTCAGATGAAATATGACACTGGGGATCTTGAGATAATTTATTTCTGTTTTATCACGATTTATCACAGAATTCAGACAGTGAACACCCATTTCTCTCTATGAACTTATCAAAGATATTATTGAACCAGCAGAGAAAATATGTAGTAAACAGCTCATTTAAAAAAATCTCTGAAAGTTTTTTTTCCTGCAGTGTACAGATGATTTAATATAAGGGCTTTCGATATTTTAAATATTTGGTTCGCACAATTTTCATTAGGCTATTTTATCGAAAATAATGACGGAAGAAAACATATGTATACCATTTCGCAAAACCGGTTTACGAACCACCAAAATCCATGGCTTCTTTTTAGATTTCTGTTAGTCCCAAAGCCAAAGGAGCCTATCTTTGTATCCGTAAAGAAACTGTGCGAAAACACTAGACTCATAATAGGCCTACTAAAATATTTGAGCAGTGGCTCTCAACCTGTTTTATACTAATGTCTCTGCAGTCTGCAGTTAGTGTGCTGCTGGAAACTCTAGTGCGGGATCAGATAGCTTAACCCGGTTTGATTCTCTGGGCCGGGTTTCCCAATAACGATGGATCTAGCTCTTAAGAGCTCTCTCTATGTGCAAGGTTAAGAACGCTTGCCGCAATTCCACGTGCGTTTCCCAAAAATGCACTTAACATGAACTGGCCAAAACGCGTTCTGCGTGCTACTTCTTAAGAGTCGCTGTCCGTTTGTCAGGTGCTGAAATATTACCTTATAGAATCGTATCCTTGAACCTAATAGTCGTCACCGGATGTGGATTTGAAACAAAATACCTTTCAAAAAGATTAAATTAATGTTCTTCTGGAGGAGGTAGAGCGAGATGTCATTTTCAGCAGATTTAAAGGACACCATACAAATAAGGAAAAACAAAACATATGGGAGGACTTCACTACAGAATTAACTGCAACCATGGGTGTTAAGAGATCAGGGAAGGAGGTCCGCAAGAAGTGGCAGGACTTTGCAAGCCTGGCAAAAAAAGGAAGAGGGCACTGCAGAGGATGACAGTTAAAAAAAACAGGTCGTTGGAACAATGACTCTCCCCTTCTCGCGGCAGAGGAAGAAAATGCCTTGGCAATACTTCAGATGGCATTTGTGGTGGTATTGACCCTCATGGAGGAGGAGTAGGGATGCCTCAACCTGAGCCTGAGTCAGGCCCTTGATGCTCAGAGGAACTATCAGTTTCACCTGCCATCTCCCAGCACCAACCATCTCCTAGTCCTCTGAACAAACCTCTCAGGCCTCAGCCTCCATCTTCAATTGTCCAGACTGCAGCCACAACACCTCACTAGTTTGAGAATGTCTGTGGTTGTAGTCAGGACTTAGAGCAGCTGGAGAGATGTCTTGAAAGACATTAGACAATGTCTTAAAGAGGCCAATAGGAGGAACAACAATATTTCAACAGCAGCTGTTTGACTTCAAGAAGGCCAAGCTGGCTTTAGAGGAGAGGAGACTTGCACTGAAGGAGATGAGGCTTGCAAGGCCCTCCATTTCTGTGCCAATTATCTTGCCAGCACAGTCAAGTAATATGATTGTTTTATGGTAATTAAATTAAGTGTCTATAATTTCAGTCATGACTTAAATCTATAAAACTATGCTGATTCAACGTTTTTGATGTCCATGTGTTTGTTGAACCACCCAAGGCCTAAGGCCTTATGAAATATAAGAATTCCTATGAGTTCTTCCAAGTGTTTCTGGAGTTAATGACCAACGGTTGATGAATATTTTTAAACAAACATGTAAGTTTAGATGTTATTAATAAATAAAGTGTATATATTAAAGGTGATAGTACCACAAATATATGTACTTCATCCAGCCAATACATTTCTACAGGTACTGACAAAAAAAGAGTATTGCAGACTTGTTTTATCAGCACTATTCTATGTATACAGTACATATTTATGATATCATGTGTATTTTCATTTTTTTCATTTTCTTCCCTTTTTATTTATTTTCATAAGTTCATTTAAACAAAAAAGAGTAGGCTAATAAAGAGAAGTTAAATCAAAACCTTGTATTACAATCACATTGCACTTGAATAAAGTTGAAAATGCAATCCTGCCGGTTGTCCTGCAGGTGACCTTATAACGCTGTCCTCTTACGATGCACTTAGGGCTTTACTATTACTCCAGAGCACTCGTAGATCTACGATGATTTTCAAGTGCTACTTAAGTTACGATGCTTTTGGGAAACAGACCGTTATACTAAGATCAGTCTTACGGTCGTTTTTACGAACTTCTTAGGCTTACGATGCTTTTGAGAAACGCAGCCCTGTGCAGTTGTAATTGCCATTATGCAATATGTGACAACCATGCTATAGACCTCTGCAGCAGATGTCAACTTATTAATCAGTTATTAAGAATCAAATTTGCTTAAGTAGGCGATGCCTTGATAAAGTTATAGGCTAGGCTACCTATAGCCTACGGATTTCTTTCCTGCATAGCCTACATCTGTGATACGAAGGCTTCAAAGTGTCACATTTTCTTTGTGAATATGATGGGCTACATCAGGTCAGATAATGTCGTTGTCCGCTCCACAATCATTCTGAAACTGGCTCAAGAGTGCCACACGAACGGCAAGTATCCACTGGCTCGATGTACGCGAAGCTGCAGGGAATTGTAAGATCGACTTATGAATTTAGTGCTTAAATCACATCGTTACATATAGGTTATTACCATATTCTATTATTAGGCTATTTCTAAAGCAGTTTGGACGATATTGTGATTGTGACCGAGTGAACAAAAGAGTAGCCGATTAATCTGAAACGGGTGATTTTGGGCATTAACCGAAAGGAATCGCATTTTACAGACACCCCGAAGCAGTATAGCCCTCTAGCGACACTGAGTGAATTTCTTTCGTGCCTAACTCTTACTAATATCTAATAAGGTTGTAAGTATGATGGTATTATCATATAGGCCTAGGCTACTTGTATTAACATAAGCCTAACAGTGACATACATAAATAATAATAATAAATAGGCTATATAATTCAAATGTAGCCAATGAAATAATAAATAAATAATAAATTCTGTTTTATTTTTATAGATATTCCTGTATATAGGCTATCTTTATATCAAATAAAATATGTGACCCTATCTGTGAAATCCAGGCTAAAGTATCAAAATCTAATTATGAGATAACAAGCAACAAAGTTTGATTTCAACCATTAATTTCACTATAATTTCAATCTTTGACATGGCCTTACTCAGTCAATATTAGATATAAAGGTTATATTTTCACAGAATGTTTTACATTTTTATGAAGGATGATTTTATGTAGAAAGCAGTAAATCACCAAAAAAATTACTTCACAGGCCATGTCCAACATGTTAGTGATAGAGAGAGAGAGAGAGAGAGAGAGAGAGAGAGGATAGATGGCGCCCTCTGGCTGTTTAACCATTTAGTTGTGTTTTGTTCTGGTCTGTTTAATTTCAGATTTGTTATATTAGCCATGTTAATACACATGGACAGCAGGGGACGCTAAAAGACTTCATTTTGTGATGCAAGACTTTAATATTATAAACGTGTTATTATTATACGCAATACCTCGACTGTATAGAGGTTATCAGAATATAATCTGTAGCAAAATTTGCCTATATATTCAGATTTGGTAGGCCTAATAAAAAACGTTCTACGCACGTTGCAAAATGTACGTTTTTATTGTAAATTAAGGAGATGTCTCTTAAATACAATACGGAATTTTAGATAAATAATTATTCAAATTATATTTATAATGTCAAATACAAAAGTAATTTGGTAAATATGCGGTAGCCTGCAACTCTCATGGGGGAGACCATCAATTATGAGAAATGATTTGTCTATTAAACAGAAAACGGAGAAGCAGAGCTCTGAGAAAATTAGAAAAATGGTTTCTCTTGTCAGATATTAAATTCAATTTCTCTGTTCAGAATTCAGATAAAATATGTATTAATATGTATATAAGCTGTCATATGTATTTATTATTAGTCTCATTAGGCCTATTGCTGTTTCTATTTATTATTTTTTTTTTTTATCTCGGCAAAATAGATAGAATTAACTCTTTGCAGATATTAGAAGAACAAAGTAGGCTATGATATGCATCTCTTGGGTGGACGTGGTTGAACCAACCCATAAACTTGTCACCCAATAGCCTGCCAAGGGGTGGGGTGATGAAGCGCATTTAAAAGTACCGCAATGAGACTCTCTCTCTTCACAGCACTCTTTAGCATCTGTTAGAGGCAGTCAGTCTGATTATCAAAAGTAGGAAACATGGTTGAGTGGACAGAATTTGAGAGGACCACCATCCAGGACATCTTCTCCAAGATGAACTACGATGTCGTTGGTCAACAATCTCTGGCAAGGTATTGAGTCCTGGCATTAACTTAAAGCAGGCAACTAGTTTACATACAGAGATCTAATTAAATGCTCTTTCTCTTCGTTCTGGTTCGTAGATGTCTTATCGTTTACCCCTGGACCCAGCGGTACTTCGGCAATTTTGGAAACCTGTACAATGCCGCTGCCATCATGGGAAACCCAATGGTTGCTGCTCACGGTAAAGTCGTGCTCCATGGCCTGGACAGAGCCGTGAAGAACATGGACAACATCAAAGCTGCCTATGCCGAACTAAGTGTGCTGCACTCCGAGAAGCTCCATGTAGATCCTGACAACTTCAGGGTAAGTTAATAACAATGTTCATTACCAAGACTTGTTCTGACCTCAGTGTTCATGCTTCCCATCTGTCTATATGACACTGCCCTTGTGTTCTCCCACAGCTTTTGGGTGACTGCTTAACCGTCGTTGTTGCTGCCCAACTGGGCGCTGCATTCACACCTGAGGTCCAGGCCGCTTTTCAGAAATTCCTCGCCGTCGTGATCTCCTCTCTTCGAAGACAGTACCAATAGAAACAAAACCTGCTTCGACTGTTACACAGAAGATCATCTGATGTTTAAACAAAAGAATATGTTCTTCTGAGTTGAAGCAAATAAATGTGTCAGTATTCAATATGCAGTGTATCCTGTGTTCTTTTATATTCGCATGCAGGGCTGGACTGGGACAAAAAAATTGGCCCTGGCATGTTTTGGTCCAGGCGGCCCACCACTTATAGGTATACTATAAATATATATCCCACAAAGAAAAGAAGCTAAAAGGTCAAAGTATGATTTCCAATTAATAAAAATAAGCAACAACTGTGTACAACATACTGTATAGGCTATATGATTTAAAATGTTGCCAGTAATCTTCACACTAAGGGACAGCAAAGACCTCCTCAAAGAATGCAACCTTTATAAGAATAAGAGAGGAAGGCAGAAAATAAGTTAATAAATTAAGATTTTTTTTTACAGTATCTTTAATATTGAAAGTTAAGTATTTCACTATATTGCAAACTCACAAAATAATGGTGTGTGAATATCCCATCTCGTTGTTTTGGATAAGAATAAAACGTCAGGTCATATTTAAATCTAGATTTATTCGCATTGGCCCATGGAAACCTCTATGAACACACTTGACTTGGCCAAAAAAAGAGCAAGGACTCAATTTTTCCTTTTTTACTTCCTTTCCTCGGTTCCCCTATCATTGGATGCGTTAGCAAGCTCCTTATCTTATTAAACTCATCGCCTCCTCCTGCCTGCCTCTTTGGCCCGCATCACTCGCCGCATAGCAAGCCTGTTCTTGATAACGCTGCTGTATACATTTCGCAACTGCTGACGACGAGGCACATTTTGCGGCATCCGCCTCCGAATTTTTAAACTACTTTTCCCTGAGCTTTTCAGCACCACCGTTTCGCTTTGGTCTGTCCATTTTGACAGACCGAGAGGAAGGTGGAAGAATCACTGTGCAATTTCATTTACTCTGTATATGGATTTTTTTTGTTTAAAAAATATATAAATATATATTCTGTGTATTTCTGTATTTTTATGTTTTTCTTCAGGTGAAGCGATATTTACATAGGCGGAGCAAGATCCCTTATCACTCCGTCTATATAATGCTTTGTGATAGGCCGCTGTCCCTGCATGATGGGCCGGTCCTTGGCCGAAAAAAAATCAAAAGTGCGTCGACCCACCGGGAAAATGCCCAATATGCCAGACGACCAGTCCAGCACTGTTCGCATGAATTCACACATTGTATTTTAGGGATTGCTGCTGCTGCAGACAGCGTTTGAAGCTGTTTCTAATGGATCATCTTTTATTAAAATAGGCACCAAGTTCGTGCATAACCTAATCTGATTACCTAGTAATAGGAACTATCAAAATAACTTTACTAAGGACAGAGAGATTAGGCATATTCAAGTGTTATCAAATGTCCACGTGTATACTTACAGTGGGGCAAAAAGTATTTAGTCAGCCACCATTGTGCCAGTTCTCCCACTTAAAAAGATGAGAGAGGCCTGTATTTTTCATCATAGGTATACCTCAACTAGGAGAGACAAAATGAGAAAAAAAAATCCAGAAATCCATTGTAGGTTTTTTAAAGAATTAATTGGTAAATTCCTCTGTAAAATAATTATTTGGTCACCTACAAACAAGCAAGATTTCTTGCTCTCACAGACCTGTAACTTCTTCTTAAGAGGCTCCTCTGTCCTCCACTCGTTACCTGTATTAATGGCTTCTGTTTGAATTCGTTATCAGTATAAAAGACATCTGTTCACAACCTCAAACAGTCACACTCCAAGTTCCACCATGGCCAAGACCAAAGAGCTTTCAAAGGACACCAGAAACAAAATTGTTGACCTGCACCAGGCTGGGAAGACTGATTCTGCAATAGGTAAGCAGCTTGGTGTGTAGAAATCAACTGTGGGAGCAATTATTTGAAAATGGAAGACATACAAGACCACTTATAATCTCCCTCGATCTGGGGCTCCAACGCAAGATCTCACCCCGTGGGGTCAAAAAACACAAGAACTGTGAGCAAAAATCCCAGAACCACACGGGGACCTAGTTCCCACTCCCTATCTACCCACTAGCCAGAGAGCTGGGACCAAAGTAACAAAGGTTATCATCAGTAACACACTGCGCCGCCAGGACTCAAATCCTGCAGTGCCAGACATGTCCCCCCTGCTTAAGCCAGTACATGTCCAGGCCCTTCTGAAGTTTGCTAGAGAGCATTTGGATGAAGAGGATTGGGAGAATGTCATATGATCAGATTCAACCACAATAGAACTTTTTGGTAAAAACTCAACTTGTCGTGTTTGGAGGAGAAAGAAAGCTGAGTTGCATCCAAAGAACACCATAACTACTGAGAAGCATGGGGGTGGAAACATCATGCTTTGGGCTGTTTTTCTGCAAAGGGACCAGGACGACTGATCGTGTAAACGAAAGAATGAATGGGGCTGTGTATTGTGAGATTTTGAGTGAAAACCTTCTTCCATCAGCAAGGGCATTTAAGATGAAACGTGGCTGGGTCTTTCAGAATGACAATGATCCCAAACACACCACCAGGGCAACGAAGGAGTGGCTTCGTAAGAAACATTTCAAGGTCCTGGAGTGGCCAAGCCAGTCTCCAGATCTCAACCCCATAAAAAATCTTTGGAGGGAGTTGAAAATCCGTGTTGCCCAGCGACAGCCCCAAAACATTACTGCTCTAGAGGAGATCTGCATGGAGGAATGGGCCAAAATACCAGCAACAGTGTGTGAAAACCTTGTGAAGACTTACAGAAAACGTTTGACCTCTGTCATTGCCAAGAAAGGGTATATAAAGTATTGAGATGAAATTTTTTTATTGACCAAATACTTTTTTTCCACCATAATTTGCAAATAAATGCTTTAAAAATCCTACAATGTGATTTTATAGATTTTTTTTTCTCATTTTGTCTCTCATAGTTTGTCGATCGTATTATACCTATGATGAAAATTACAGGCCTCTCTTATCTTTTTAAGTGGGAGAACTTGCACAATTGGTGGCTGACTAAATACTTTTTTCCCCCACTGTAACCAAAATACAATTGTTATTTAGTTTAAGGAATAGTCCGTTACTTTAACCCTCAAAGATCTTATATAGATCATAAAGATTATTTTCACTATTTTTTCTGTTGCACTCTGTATATTTCTCACTCATTTTGTGTGCAGTTTGTGAATCATTTGCACTGTTTGTATTTTGTTGCAGAAGACAAATTGTGCAATTGTTTTCACTAAATAGCTGCAGCACTACTTGTGCTTCGTGGTGGTTTTCCATGTGGAGCTTTCGATAGTGTTTTGTTAGCGCTTCTCTATTCTATTTATCGTGAAAAAAAGTCACTTTTTTTACTTCGTGTACTTTCGTTGTGTACCTAACGTTTAAATTGTTATAATATTATTTATATCGTTAGTAAACTAAATAGACCTGTTTTTCAGTGAAAAGCGCCTATAACAATATTGTAATAAATGGCTATAACTTGTTTAGGGAATGTTATATAGAGTATATATAAAGTGTAAAACACCCATATATAACTTTGTAAAGAAAAAAATCCAAACTTCAGGAGTTTCTGTTCGAGTACACAGTAAAAAACACCCAATTGTTGCTTGCGTTTTTCATAAAATTCTGGAAATTCATTCATTCTTAGAAGAAAAAAAAGGAAAATTGTGACTTTAAATTAGCTAGACTGAAACTTCAAGTTATCCTTTTTATGATCTTGACACTGTGATGCTGACTGCTAGAATCTGTCTTAAAAGGGACAATATGTAAGATTTATATTTATTAATTTAGCAGATGCTTTATCCAAAGCGACTTACAAATGAGGAAATTGGAAGCAATCAAAATCAACAAAAGAGCAATGTTATGCAAGTGCTATAACAAGTCTCAGTAGCTTATGCCTACACACGTGTAGCAGGTTTTTTAAATATTATAACTCGTATTTAGTTGGGCAGAGCAACCCACCAGGAGGGAACATTTAATTTAACAGTCTGTGTAAGTGATTTTGTGCCTATTTGGGATGGCACAATAAAGCGACGTTCACTTGCAAGCTTCTAGAGGGCACATAAGTCTGAAGTAGTGAATGTAGGTAAAGGGGTCCAGAACCAGTGGTGTTTTTGTAGGCAAACATTAATGCCTTGATTTTTATGCAAGCAGCTATTGGTACCCAGTGCAAATTGATGAACAGAGGTGTTACGTGCGATCTTCTTTTCGGCTCATTAAAAATGTATCTTGCTGCCGCGTTTTGGATTAATTGTAAAGATTTGATAGAACTGGCTGGAAGACCTGCCAATAGAGCATTGCAATAGTCTAGCCTGGATAGAACAAGATCTTGAGCAAGGAGTTGTGTTGCATGTTCTAAAATAAAGGGCCTGATCTTCTTGGTGTTGAATATAGCAAATCTGCAGGACCGGACAGTTTAAGCAATGTGGTCTGAGAAAGTCAGCTGATCATCAATCATAACTCTGAGGTTTCTGGCTGTTTTTGAAGGAGTTATGGTTGATGTGCCTAACTGGATGGTGAAATTGTGATGAAACGATGGGTTTTGCTGGAACCACAAGCAGTTCTGTCTTAGCCAGGTTGGGTTGAAGGTGATGGTCCGTCATCCAACCAGAATTGTCTGTTAGACATGCTGAGATGTGAGTAGCTATCGTCGGATCATCAGGATGGAGAGGTAGAGTTGAGGGTCATCAGCATAGCAGTGATATGAAAAACCATGTTTCTGAATGACAGAACCTAGTGATGTTGCCATGTAGACAGAGAAGAGAAGTGGCCATAGAAGTGAGCCCTGAGGCACCCCAGTAGTTCGATGTTGTGACTTGGACACCTCACCTCACCACCTCTCCAAGAGATTTTCCTAATAAAATATCCAAAAACTACTTGCACAGTGTGATATATTTCATGCAGTTGTGTATTTATGTTATTCTAAAAGTTCCCAAGGATTTGTAAATCCAGAGAAATTCCCATTTTAAATAATTACTTGTCCCTGGTCATTGTCGCCAATCAATGATGTACGGGAGTTTAGTATCCGCAATGATCCTCATTCCGGCGAGTGGTGTTCAACGATGGGCAGGACACACCAGACACCACAAATGCTGCTGTCATTTAAAGGGCTAAATGCCGCGTTCCGGTATTCGCCGGAGAATAAAGAATGTAAATGTGGAATGAAATATGTTTGAGTGCGTCAGGGCATGAGAATTTGACATTCTCAGTGTTTCGCCCTGTGGGCAGTTTTAATGCTTTTTACAGTGTCCGCATTATAACCAAGTGCACCGGGGCACGGTCGTGTGACGGTATGAGTTCACTGTCCAATGGGTGGCGATGGGCTTTCAGATTAGTTTTGTTCAGTGCATGGCGCTCGCTGACTGGGGAGTTCCGGCGGGGGCTACAGGGGGGGTGTCTGCAGGTGTGGGGGCAAAGTGGGGGTGCGCTTGTGTGCGGATGGGTCAGAAGCAGGGCAACTATGGTGCCGGATATGTTTTCAGCGTCATAGAGTCACTCTAGGCCTGGCGCAACTGAGTAGTTGTCTTTTGGTAGGCGATGATAGTCTATATCATAATGTAGGGCCTGGAAAAGATACTAAGCTAATTATGATAGAATATCTACGTACATTCCAATTTAACGCCCTTTATTAATGTATAGAGGAGGCAAAATACTAACGCACAGTATGGAACTGGGGTCGCAGACGGTGCTTCTAAAAAGCTTTGGGTTTCAGTCATAAGGTTCAGCAAGAGGTCATAAACGCCCAGGGTGGATGTCAAATTTCGACTGGACCTTGGACAAGATTAATTTAGTCCTTGATGAGGACGATCATTTAGGGCTAGAGCCCATCGGGGAGTCACGGAAGCGGAATACCGGTTTCCGAGCGATGGTTAGGGGTGTGTCGGGGCGTGAGTACTACTGGGGGATGAGAGTGCGAATGTGCGTCAAATGCAGCAAAGGTACTGTGTGGTGGACTGGGAATCGACTAGAACGACATATCGGGGAGGGTGGGTTTCTGTCGGGGGTGATACTGTGTTGGCGTTTCTATTGGTGTGAGAAATGTATGAGAGGGTGACATGTGCTGGTTTATAGGTGCGGTACAGGTACTTGAGTGTGCAAGTAAACTGATCAGACGCACCAACGGGAAGGTGGGGAAAAGTGGTGTGCACTCCTGAGAAGCAGTTGACGCAAGGGTGCATCGGCCGATGAGCGACAGGGAGGTAGAAATGATGTACAAGATGTGCGGGTACATGGGTGAGGTGAAATTGAATGGCATGTATGTCGGTTGAGGGGGTGGTGCGTGTGTATGGAGGAGGGAGTAATGCACGCCCCGGAGAAAAAAGGTACGGAGTCCAGGGGTGCCGGGGGGGGTGGGTCTGGGCTCGGATGAATGAAGCCGATTGGGTGCTGATTCTTAAACGTACTATGCGACTCGCATGCGCACACGACTGCTTTTTGCACAAAATGGCCAAAGGTCTATTATTTTTGTGCATGGAGCCTGGGGGTGGGGTGATAGGCCTCAGAGAGAGGAAAGGAAGTTTATACGCAGCCAGCAAGGGATACGGAAGCGGAGCGCCGCTCAAGACAGGACTCCGGAGCGTGGACTGCTCCAACAGAAGCCAGACAAAGCCGGACTGTCCGAGCACAGGCCGCGGTGAATCGGTGGGACAGAAGACCGACCCGCGGAGGGGGACAGAATCTATGGAAAAACGAAACAAAAGTTTACCGTGACTAGGAGAGTATGATAGAAGCGGAGTTGACTAAAGGTGAATTTCGTTGCACTTACCTTGAAATTGGCGGGGTCAACACGCAGCTGGAAAGCATGAAGCTCGCTGAGGTTCAGGAGCCCAGAGGTAAGGTCATCGATTTTGCTGACAGCCTCAGCGACGCCGCTCATCACAGTCTTCCCGTGCTTCCTCACTGGGGCAGAGCCGGGGCTCAGGTCTTTCCAGTGAGAGAAATAGGTTTTGGTCTGGGGGTAGACCACCAACATCCTAGACAGACACAGTGAATTGAATGGCAGATCTATGCCCGAAGCAAACATCATGACTTAACTTAGATTAATAACCTTACCTAGAAAGAGCATCTTGACCAATGTCATCAGCCTTTCCTGAGATCTTGGCCCAAAGGTCTTTGACGGCAGCTTTGTCTTTGGCAGAGAGACTCATCGTGGAAGGATGAATTTGCAGCAAACTTCTGTAGGCTTCTGACAAGAGGACTGACAGTTTTATACTGCCATCAGGAAGATACACCCAAGACCCTCCTCTCACCCCCAAAGATGACTTATCAGACTGTGCAAGATTGCCAAAATGTTCCACTTTTTTCTCATGACATACTTTTTATTTTCTATCCACTTTATTCAAATTAATTAGCAATTCATTAAATTGAAAAAAAAATTAATGTAGCTAATAAATAAGCACCTTTAACTCGAATGAATATACGGCGATACTCCTATAAACATTTTGTTTGTTTGGGTTACTGAAACAGCTTTCCACACAACAAGCAATTAAAAATATATGTAGGCCATATAGTGTAGAACCGGAACCTGAGGGACAATTGAAACACATCAAATAACTTGCCTGTACATCACAATCGACCCATGATTTTTGCTCGACACATGCATGGTAGTGCCCTCTTCAATTCGAGATTAAAAGGATGCATGATTCTCTAATCCAAAGATATCGAACAAAGTCTATTTTTAGGGATACTATTTTTACTTCACCGCCTCTCTTTATATCTGCTTGTCATTTTATGAGTAAGACGGACCTTTGATGCCTACGATCTCTCCACAAAAAAATTTTCATAACATGGTGCTCTTCGGTATTTTCGTGCAAATTAGAGAAATGTGCGGGGTTTTCAGCGGGGACAGGGGTACAGATGAAACACACTGTATCAACTGTACCAAACTGATGGAGGCCACATCTGCAACTGACTCTACAATTAGTAATTGAGTAATATAACCTGAGTAACTAATGAGTATGAGTGAGTTACTGACTTGGCTAACTGCTCAATGAAATGTCATTCGACTTGTTTTTATGGTCGTACGATCAGCTGATTTTTAATGTCTTTAGTGTAAAACTATTGTTCAACGTTTTAGAGATCAACTATTCCTATGTGAACTCTTAATCAATTGTTCAGTTATTTACTGATGAACTGTTGGCTGTTTAACTCTTAGATGTTCTGCTATTGAATGGGAATTTATTAAGTTGTATATGATAAAGTACAGTAATAAAATGAAGAGCTGAAATGAAATGATTTTTTTGTCGAATGATAAGACGCTTTAACATTTGAAATAAGTTATAGGCTACTTTAAAGCATTAAACACGAGTGTTTCAATTGTATGGGAACTGTAACAAAAGTACTTCTTGTCTTTATGAACTAACTGTAATAATGAAAATATGAACTATTTATTATTATTCATAATTTGTTTAGTTAGTAGACAACTGAAAGAAACACCACATGAAGAAATTACATAGTTTTTGAGTGTTATGCAGAACACGTGTTGATAATTATGGAACATACAGTTCAACAAAACTAAAATGTTCAGAATTCCCTATTTATAAAAGTATTCTATCATATGTATTTTTATTTATGTCTCTCATATGCAATCTATACAATCCGATTAATATAATTGTTCTTTAAAAATGCTGACACATTAAAATAAGTTAAAAACAGAATCCCGTTATTGGTATTTTTATCTAAAATATTGTTAGAATTAACTGTTTAGGTTTAGTCTTTGCAGATATTAGAAGAACAAAGTAGGCTATGATATGCATCTCTTGGGTGGACGTGGTTGAACCAACCCATAAACTTGTCACCCAATAGCCTGCCAAGGGGTGGGGTGATGAAGCGCATTTAAAAGTACCGCAATGAGACTCTCTCTCTTCACAGCACTCTTTAGCATCTGTTAGAGGCAGTCAGTCTGATTATCAAAAGTAGGAAACATGGTTGAGTGGACAGAATTTGAGAGGACCACCATCCAGGACATCTTCTCCAAGATGAACTACGATGTCGTTGGTCAACAATCTCTGGCAAGGTATTGAGTCCTGGCATTAACTTAAAGCGGGCAACTAGTTTACATACAGAGATCTAATAAAATGCTCTTTCTCTTCGTTCTGGTTTGTAGATGTCTTATCGTTTACCCCTGGACCCAGCGGTACTTCGGCAATTTTGGAAACCTGTACAATGCCGCTGCCATCATGGGAAACCCAATGGTTGCTGCTCACGGTAAAGTCGTGCTCCATGGCCTGGACAGAGCCGTGAAGAACATGGACAACATCAAAGCCACCTATGCCGAACTAAGTGTGCTGCATTCCGAGAAGCTCCACGTAGATCCTGACAACTTCAGGGTAAGTTAATAACAATGTTCATTACCAAGACTTGTTCTGACCTCAGTGTTCATGCTTCCCGTCTGTCTATATGGCACTGCCCTTGTGTTCTCCCACAGCTTTTGGGTGACTGCTTAACCGTCGTTGTTGCTGCCCAACTGGGCGCTGCATTCACACCTGAGGTCCAGGCCGCTTTTCAGAAATTCCTCGCTGTCGTGATCTCCTCTCTTCGAAGACAGTACCAATAGAAACAAAACCTGCTTCGACTGTTACACAGACGATCATCTGATGTTTAAACAAAAGAATATGTTCTTCTGAGTTGAAGCAAATAAATGTGTCAGTATTCAATATGCAGTGTATCCTGTGTTCTTTTATATTTGCATGAATTCACATATTGTTCATTCATTTATTCTTATATTTCTGTGAAAGAATATGCTATTTCCAACTAAAATAATTTACAATTAGAGTTAGCTATAAATAGTATATTGAAGTATAAGGATGCCTTTTCAGAGAGGTAACAGAATTTGACAGTTCTACAGTTATTTTAGCCAAAACAGATATAAATATTAGCACAAATACACAAGACAAACATAGGTTGTTCCAATTGTTCAATTATTATTTACATAAATAATGGTAACATATTTGAAGTTGAAATCGTCTACACTACTGACAAACATAACCAAATACAACTTACTTGTTCTTGCAGAGTTCACTGATGTTATTTAAGCAATAGTGCATTATTTTAACAATGGGTGTTATGATTGTAAGTGCTGATTCAAGGGCACTTCATAGCTTGAATTGTCTTATATATAAAATAATAAACAACAAACATAAAAATACATCAAATAAAACGAAGGAATGAATAAATTAATAACTGAACAAACATCAAACAAACAAATTCTATACGTACATACATATATACATACACACCCACACACATATATATATATATATATATATATAGGGCTGTCAGTCGATTACATTTTTTTTAATTAATTACATGATGTTTTGATTAATTAATCTAATTAATCGCAAAATAAATTTGACTGTGAAAAACCCACAAAAGATTATTTAAAGCTATTTTGTGTTTAATGAGAAAGTATCAAGTAGACATTACAAATTGTAGCTTTATAAATAAATATTTTATTTGAGTCAACATATAATTTATTACATATAAACTTTTAGGCTACAATGGCCTAACATAAACTATGGAACATAAAAGAAGATAACTTGAGAAACATCTCAGTATTTTTTGTTCATACAGTGAAAGTCATTGGTAACCAAAAGAGCTTTGTTACCAACAGTCTTTAAAATACCTTCTTTTATGTTCCACAAAAGAAAAAAAGTTTGGAACAACATGAGGGTGAATAAATGACAGAATTAAATTTTTTTGGGTGAACTTTCCCTTTAATATATATATTTTTAATTTTTTTATGAAATGATACTCTAAATAAGAAACAAACTACCAGCAGGGGGCGGTAAATGTCTTTATGAGTCCCCCGATTCATTCAAACGTCTTTTCATTCAGGAATTCAGTAAAAACGCTCACTTTAAGCATGGGCTTTTGCTTCATTGATTCACACAATTCTTCCAAAGAGGTCTTGTTTTTATTTTATTCATTCCGAACTACCACCTGTGTGTCTCGTAGATGCAACACAATTTTGGGGCGATACTGTAAAGTAATATTTCTCCTGCAAATTTAGCAAACATATACGATGTTAAAATAAACCAATATCCAACTTCTTTATTTACTGTTGTCATAGATCATATTTAAACTCATGATCTTCTGGACAAAATCAGCACTCATGTGATATTGCTTGCTGCTCATGTAATGTTAAAGGGGTCATATGATGCTATTTTAAAGATCATTATTTTGTGTATTTGGTGTAACAGAATATGTTGACATGCTTTAATGTTCAAAAAACACATTATTTTTCAAATACTGTACATTATTGTAGGTCCTCTATGCCCCGCCTCTCTCAAACGCTTCGTTTTCTACAAAGCCCCTCCTTCCAACAAGCACAGTCTGCCCTGATTGGCCAGCTGACCCAATGCATTTTGATTGGCCGAACACCACAAGCACTCACCGGAAATGTTACGCCCCTTACCATAATCGCAAGCTTCAGCTTTCAACATAAATGTAAAGACAGTAAATAATGTCCTTAGTTTTACCATCAGTTCAAGCCCGAAAGGGGAACAGAGTCGCGTGACAGACACAGTGATGATGCTCGTATGTATTTGCAGTACACAAGCCGCGATTAAGAAAGCTGACTCCACTGTGATGTGACCCTGTCTCTCTCTCACGCGCACACACACACACACACAACGCGTACTCCTACACAGTGCAAACTCCGCATTTGAAACTCATCGCAATCCTTAAATTATTAAGAAAACATACTTACAGTAGCTGATTCAGAATAAGCGCCATATTGTCATAGCAAAGTCGGAATTGACCCATTTTTTTTTTTAAATAGCCATTGCACAGCCAGCCTTGTAGGCTACTCTCCTAGGTTCACAAAACTGTCGTCCATAAAATGCGTTGCACAAATTCGAACATCTGGGTTGTGCTGTTCTGTTGTAAATAAATCTTAACCAATGATTCCTCATTGCATCTACTTTCGGAAGGCCAAATAAAGTGCTTTTACTGAAACACACAGCGTCTCCCTGACCTGGCTGCATCAACACGACTGCTGTTCCCGAAACCACGCCTTCTTTCTTTGCATGCCCATTTGGGCGCATTTACCCAATTTCCACATGGTGACGTATCCATGTGGGGGCGGTTGAATGCGGCGTTTAAGCCTGGCCTCTGATCAGGCCTTCCTCTTTTAGATAGAATAAATCATTTTGTGGGAGACTTTGAGCTTTGTAACTCTGCAGATCTTATACATGCACAAATAGCTACATAACACACTAAAGAGAAAGGAAAAATTGAAATCGCATCATATGACCACTTTAATATCGCTTATCGTATGATATAATTATGAGACAAAAACACATACAGGGTCAATTTTGCACCAATATCTTGAATTTTAGAGCACCAACTGCATTTATGGAGTTGTTGCCCTACATCATATTTGTCAACAGTCAACTGTATATGAAATGTAAGATGATGTACAGTTCTGGGGGTTTGGCCAAAGAAACTATCTACCCCTCAATCGCTTTGCTCAAATGGCCTGACATGCAAGGAAATTGCTACAAATAATATTGCACCTGAAAAACCATTTACCGGATCATCAAGAGCTTCAAGGAGAGGTTCAAATGCTGTGAAGAATTCTTCAGGAAGTCCCAGAGTGTCCAACAAGCACTAGGACCGTCTCCTCCTGAGGAGTCAGCTACGGAATCGTGTCACCAGCAGTGCAGAGCATGCTCAGGAATGGCAGCAGGCAGGTGAGAGTGCATCTGCACGCACAGTGAGGCCAAGACTTTTGGACAACGGCCTGGCGTCAAGAAGGGCAGCAAAGAAGCCACTTCTCTCCAAGAAAAACATCAACGACAGACTGAAATTCTGCAGGAAGTACAAGGATTGTACAGCAGAAGACTGGTGCAAAGTTATTTTCTCTGATGAAGCTCCCTTCCAACTGTTTGGGACATCTGGAAAATCGATTGTTCGGAGAAGAAAAGGTGAACGTTACCATGAGTCCTGTGTTGAGCCAACAGTGAAGCATCCTGAGACCATCCATGTGTGGGGTTGCTTTTCAACCAAGGGAGTGGGCTCTCTCATAATTCTGCCCAAAAACACTGCCATGAATAAAGAATGGTATCAAAATGTCCTGCAAGAGCAACTTCTTCCAACGAGCCATGAGCAATTTGGTGATGATCCATACATTTTCCAGCATGATGGAGCACCATATCACAAAGCAAGAGTGATAAAGAAGTGGCTCGAAGATCATTACATTGAAATTTTGGATCCGTGGCCAGACAACTGAGGCAATAAAGACAATAGAGAACCTGTGGTCAGTCCTCAAAAGGCGAGTGGACAAGCAGAAGCCCACAAATTGTGATCAACTCCGAGAACTAATAAGGCAAGAATGGATCGCCATCAGTCAGGATTTGGCCCAGAAGCTAATATCCAGCATGCCAGAGTGAATTGCAGAGGTTATGAAGAACAAAGGTCAACACTGTAAATATTGACTCATTATATTTTTTTGCCAATAAAAGCCTTTAAAACTTATATGCTTATCATTGTTTTTCAGTATACCATAGAAACATGTGGAAAATAATCTACAAATACTGAAGCAGCAAACTTTGCAAAACACAAAATCTATGTCACTGCCAAAACTTTTGGCCACGACTGTATAATAATTTATGTTTCTCGATGTAAATAAATGAAGAGAATGCACCAAATAACACTTTTGAGAGATTTGACCTGCTTAGTAAAGTTTACATAGGCTACTGGACTTTGAAAAACAACTTAGAAAGCTTTTTAAATATTTTTACTCAGCGAGAAACATATGCAACGAATCAGCTCATGGGAAATATGAATAATTAATCATAACTAGTTATAATTAATTATGAATATTTTAGATCCGCTGTAGATATTTAGCTGACCTCTCAGGGTCAACTGACTTGTCAATTCTAAGAACGTTAATTTCCTGGTTAAGGGAAATAACTTTCTTACTGTACAATTCTACAAAAGCTTGTAGCATAAATCTGCATGATTTGACTCAGTTATGAGCAAACAATGAACCACATCAAGTGTGATACAAGTAAGGTTTTATTAACCACATAAACAATTAAACTAGTCTAACATACTACATAAACACATAAACTAGTCTAACATCCTACATAAACACATAAACTGGTCTAACATACACATACACACACACACACACACATGCATACAGTTGGTATAGGAAAGATTCTCAGGACCCTAATATATATTGCCTATGTACCAACATATAATATACACGCTTGTTTCGATCATAAGAAGGCGAATTCATAGATACTAAACAAGGTAGGATTACATATAGTGAAAGGATGACAGGAATGGGTTCCCTCATAAGCATGCATAAAATAGTCTAAAAATATCAAAGACAACATACACCATGACCTGAAGCTAACTGTTCATTCAAAGAAGGTTTTTCTATGAATTAATTAGTAGAAAAGTCAGTTTCTACTCTGCATTTGCCTCTTGCTTATGGGACATTTTCCCTGGTCACATTCCATGAGGTCGTAAACGTATCTGGTGTCAGGGTTGCCATGGTTACCAGGGTCTGGGGGTGTTACGCCTTTCGGGGGGAAGGCTCTATAGGTCCTCATATGGCTTGTTAACTGAGGGGTGTTACAGAGTATTTGTTAAATCAAATGAAAAATTGTGTTTGATTGGTCCAGACACTACACATATCATTTATTAGAATTCAAAAGTTCATAACTGAAGCCAAATGGAGCAAATTAAATTGAATCAATATAATTGACTCACTTAAAAGTCAAGTATCTCAACCGAGTGAAAGTAAAAGTTTCCACATTTGTTTATACTTACAGTAGCTACTTTATGTACAGGAATAGTCTACGCAAGTGTAAAAAAAAGTAAGCACCATTATGTTTTCTTGAGGGAAAACTTAATTTTGATCACAGTTTTCTCAATGAATGTCTAAGATATTAAACTAAAGCCTGTAAAAGAAATGTCAAAATGCAAGATTAATGAGTATAGTCTATTGTCATATGTGAATATTAAATTCAGCAACAACTTTTTTTTTGTTGATATTTGAATACTATTAAATATAAATACCAATAATTCTTTATAGACTGATCGTCGACCATGTTCACATTCTAAATAAAATCAGATGATAATTTTCAGTGATGGTTATAATTAAAATAAACTGCATTGGGTTAAAAAAACAAAAGAAACATAATTTACTGACAAATAAACACTGACAGGTTTATGACTGGCAAAAACAGACGATTAGTAAATGATTTTCATAATCATTTATTGCATAATAAGACTGAATGTTTATACAGGCATCCATCTGGTCTGAAGCGGTCCGACTCAAAGACAGTAACATGCGCTTATCTGTACTTCTCAGACAGAGCCAGAGACAAAGCACTGAGGAACTTGTCCATAGCAACATGGGCCTCTGGGGTGAAATCGGTGGGGAACAGAATGGCCAGGACCACGAGGATGTTGTGGGACAGAATCTATGGAAAAAGAAACAAAAGTTTACCGTGACTAGGAGAGTATGATAGAAGCGGAGTTGACTAAAGGTGAATTTCGTTGCACTTACCTTGAAATTGGCGGGGTCAACACGCAGCTGGAAAGCATGAAGCTCGCTGAGGTTCAGGAGCCCAGAGGTAAGGTCATCGATTTTGCTGACAGCCTCAGCGACGCCGCTCATCACAGTCTTCCCGTGCTTCCTCACTGGGGCAGAGCCGGGGCTCAGGTCTTTCCAGTGAGAGAAATAGGTTTTGGTCTGGGGGTAGACCACCAACATCCTAGACAGACAGTGAATTGAATTACAGATATACTGTATATGCCCGAAGAAAACATTATGATGTAGCATATTACAACACACCATTAATAACCTTACCTAGAAAGAGCATCCTGACCAATGTCATCAGCCTTTCCTGAGATTTTGGCCCAAAGGTCTCTGACGGCAGCTTTGTCTTTGGCAGAGAGACTCATCGTGGAAGGATGAATTTGCAGCAAACTTCTGTAGGCTTCTGACAAGAGGACTGACAGTTTTATACTGCCATCAGGAAGATACACCCAAGACCCTCCTCTCACCCCCAAAGATGACTTATCAGACTGTGCAAGATTGCCAAAATGTTCCACTTTTTTTCTCATTACATACTTTCTTTTTTCCTTTTTTACATCCACTTATTCAAATTAATTAGCAATTCATTCAATGGAAGTCGATTAATTTAATAATATCATTATTAAATTAATGAATACCATAAGGCGATACTATATACATTTTGTTGTACTTTTTGTTTTCATTTTCGAGGTTACTGCAAAACTACAGAATACTGCAACTTATAATGAGCGACTATTATGGAGTGCACAGTTCAGCAGCTTTTTAAAAAATATTGTAGCGGTAAGACATTTGGAAACGACACCTAAAAGTAAAAACTTGAAAGCAAAAGCTCTCAGAGAAGTACAAAACTGAGAGTTTACGATCCATTGTTTAAGATTTGTTTTCCCACTTAGTTGAAAATATATGTACTCTTGTTTGTACAATATGCTCGATTCTCACTTGACAATTGTCGTTTTTTATACCCTTGGAAATTATTCTGCTTTATTATAACGTTTATTTTTTTATAGTGTATATGTGAAATTCTGATCACCTTGTAATTTTCTCCTCAAAGCTCCTCGGTGACTGCGTGACCATTGTTTTGGCTTTCCAGCTCGGTCGTGCCTTCACTCCGGACATTCAAACAGCATGGCAGAAGTTTCTGGCAGTTGTAGTCTCTGCACTTGGAAAATAGTACCATTAACTGAACATTTGGTTTTGAAAAGCTTCACAGAAATGTGTTTGGTGCATCTTCCAATTAATAAAACCCAAAACAATTCTGATCAGTGTTGTTCTGTTATTGATGTTTGCATTGCATGCAATTTCGTTGTACTCATTCTTAGATGCCTGTTCATATTATTAACTATAGGGATCATCTGAATTTGAAATTAACACTTTGCGTTTGGAAGCCTAGCTTAAAAAGGGAAATATTTTACTTGGAGAACCTTTTAGCGACGACTTGCTGGTTTCAGCACTGGACAGCGCCACACACAACCTGTCCGCTCCTATATCCGGCACTCTCAGCTGCTGCCATAATAACAAACATAGCCAGAAAATCCCCAAAGCAGGCTTACTGCTGAAACTATATTGATATACTGTGAAGAGCTCAGGGGCCAACCTAAACAGATTGGCCATGTTTATATAAATCAGACTCAATCATTAGACATATTTTTTTAGAACGAAAAGCAAACGCAGGCTCTGATATTTCATGGTTATCTCAAATGAAAATAAAAAATAAAAATAAAATGTCAATAATATGCTGTGCTCGTACATGTAAATAAATAAATAAATAAAAACCTGCAGTTCGGAGGATAAACGGTGACAGACGGTCGGTTCCATTTTGCGTGCAGTTAAAAGTCAGTGCTGATGCAGAGAGGTGCTATGTCAGGCAGTATGAATGGTTAACCAGATAAGAAAACTTGAATCTCTTGCAGTCTTGGCACAGTAGCCTCTATGTCTAATTTCCCCACCCTTCCTGAACACTAAATAGGCAACAAGAAGCCATGATAAGGTCTCGACTCAAAAGTTACACACGATGCGTTTATTTATTGTTTGTGAGTACTTCATTGTGTGCTTGATTGCATACCTGTACTGTACACCGGTTCATTTGTAATACCCCACCATAAACAATTAATAACTGTGTATTTGCTATTTAAAGAACAAATCAAAGCATTGTTGAAAACTGAATGCAGGGCAAGGTAGTTTCCCGACAATTAAAATGCAATAATAAAACACTTAAAACACATGTAGGCCTATTTATTATTCAAACTCTAGAGACAGAACAATGACAGAGAGCCCTCCAAGGCATTCATTAAGAAGGACATTCTTTGATTCCTACTGGTGAAGTGTAACAGACAAATAAATACATAAATAATAAGGTGCATGTGTCATTATAAAATATACATCGTATTCAACTTTTAAGCGTGTTTTGAGCTGCTAGGTCTTTTGGGTTGATCTGGTACCTGCAACACGTTAAAAATGGAATATCAGTGTTTTGTCATGAAAACAAATAGGCTACTCAAATAAATATGAACTTAAATAAGAACTATATGCTGATTTCGTAAGCGAATGGAAAAACACCTCCCACGTTTCAGTCGAAACTAAATGACTGGACACTGACCAAATGTGAGGGGAAACAGACTATAATTTGTACATTGCAGTAATAGAATGCTTTCAAGCATGCATTTGTGAAGAGGTTGGCTCATAAAAAGATCAGGCAGTAGGCCTATTATAGACTAGCATATTAATGAAGCGCTCTTAGGTTTGCCGAACTCGAGCCCGGCTCCGGCACAAGGTGGACTGGTTGATTACACTTGAATTACTCGTAAATGTATCATATTTTAAGCCTAACATGTCTGTTAAATGAGCTTAAATGTAAGCAATATCGTATTAAAACATCGAAAATAAAAGAAGTTATCATATGGTTGTGGAGTATTTTACAAAGGTTTAGAGGAAATAAGTTCATATTACTAATAAATATTGGCTTATGAATGTAGGCCTATGTATGTATGTTATCTTAGTTTATTGTTTTATTTTATTGATTCGTTCATTCGAATATTTGAGTTAACTCGTTGGGTCTATGTATGTGTTATGGTATCACAAGTTACCACTAACTGATAGGCTACATCATAGTTGAATTTGGAAAATTATATCCTGAGTTAAGTGTACCAACCCCTACATATCAGATCCGTGGTGCAAAAAGAGACTAAAGAGATAGCTTGATTTCATACATTTGATTTTATTATTTTCATCCTCATTAAGGCGAAAACAGTGTCGCGTCGGAGATGAATAGTCATACAGGGTCGACTTTAGCGGTACTTCTCGGCCAGGGCCAGGCTGACCAGAGCGAGGAACTTATCCACTGAAACATGCACCTCAGCAGTGAAATCTTCAGGAAACATCATTGCGAACACAACGAGGAGGTTGTGATTGATGATCTGACAAAAAAAAAAAAAAAAAAAAATCGGTTACTAGGCAATAAAAAAAGAACTCCTCAGACAAATGTTTTCAGCAAAACCCTGAAACAGGCTACCTTGAAGTTAGCGGGGTCCACGCGAAGCATGAAGGCGTGAAGCTCGCTGAGGGTGAGCAGACCCCCCTTGAGATCATCAATCAGCTCGACAGCGCTGAGGACGCCATTCACTACGGTCAGCCCATGTTTTTTCACCTGAGGTGAGCCGGGGCTCAGGTCTGCCCAATGGGAGAAGTAGGTCTTCGTCTGAGGGTAAACGAACAGAGTCCTGAAACGATTCAAAACAAAAGAGATATAATAGCAGCCTATGTTATAAACGTCCGTTCATTTATGCAGAAACTGCAGTTCAAATTACCTGGCCAGAGCCTCGCTGCCAATGTCCTCCGCCTTAGGGGCAACTTTGCCGAAGAAGGTCTTCACCGCCAATTTGTCCTTTGCAGAAAGACTCATAGTGACTATTAGTTGTGGACAGGCTGCCAAAAAAACTCAACCTAGCTGTGCTTTTTGGCTGGGCTTTTTAAAGGAGAGAAGGGCATTGTTTTGAAAGAAAAAAAATGGACTCCTCCTCCCAAGTAGAACATCAAGTAGGGTGTTTTGAAACTTGATAAGCAAGACAGCTGTGTGTGAATCAAACTCCATGTTCACGTAAACACATACACACGATGTAAACACATACACATGATGTATCTAGTATTCAAACACTGTCCATTTCAGAGCCGCCCAAGGCCTTCATTAAAAAACACATTGTTTGATTCCTACTGTGGACTGTGGGCTTCTTTAGTTGATGTGACAGATCTTTTACAGTTCAATAGACTGCCTTTATTCATTAGCCTAGATGAGCTAAAGTTTTTGAGTTAGTTGATAACGGAGTTAACTTAACACGTTGACTGCGACAAGTTGCCTTATTTTTTAAAGATAGGTCAGCTTTTTTTTTTTACAGTGTAGGCCTAGTTTCTTTGCATTTTTTATGATTTGTATCCGGGGTCTTAAAGATAACGCACAAGTAAAGTTTTTGAAACACATAGGCCTTTTCATAAAATTAAGAAACAGTCACAACATACTCTAGGCTGCTTGAAGCATGTTTTGAGCCATTAAGAGGGGCTTTGGGGGTTTTGAGTTAAGAGTGCTGATGGCTTATAGCCGATAAATTACTTCTTTTAAGAATGGAGCAGTGATTTGTGTCCACGGTGCCAATATTGACATTTAATTAATAAGACTTCTCAGACTGTATGGGTGTGATAAAACACACAGGCATTCATATTTGACCAAGCTACGATTGCTGTAGAGAAAGGGTGGACTTCAAGCCTTATCTTCTGCAAACATGAACACATTTTATCAGTAATTTTAGAAGTAGGTCCACCCATGTTTGGCACTGATCTCGATTACAACGAATTTGTTCAGCGATAGAGACCTTCCGGCTTTCTGCTGAAGCTGCAAATGGCACTTCTGAGAACGATGAAGATGTTTCACGATGAATGGTTTAACTCGGGGGCGTGAAGATACATAGGCTATTTTAAAACAACAACAACAACAGGGATAACAAAAGCGGTATTGCTACTTTAGATTCGCCTGAAAATATGTAGGCCTATTAAAGTCAATATGGTTATTGCTCACAGTTAATTTATCATGCATGAATGATATTATGTATTTGGCTTAAAATACGGCGTAATACCATAATTTTGTGTAGTAGATGTGTGTATGGGCTAATTTAGCTGTTATACTATGCGATTGTAGGCCTATACAGTTATAGTCTACTTGTAATTCAATGATAAAACCAAATTGCATTTTCTTCACATAAAAACAACAACAACAACAATAATAATGAATTAATGAATACCTTTTTTTGGTCACACTAAGACTCATTTTAATATATTTTTATATTTTGCTCTTGCAAAGCCTTTTATATATTTGTCATTGGACAGTGGAATAAATACAGCTCAGCAGTGCAATGATATTGCATGGAGCTAGAGAAAATTGCAGCTGTCCGGTGTTGCTTGTTTTCTATTGGGATGTTTTTCTTTTTCTTTCTTTCTTTAGCTACTTTACATTTTATATGTTCAATTATAAGTAGGTATAAGCATAGCGAGAAAACAATTATATTCGATTATGTCATAGGAAAGTTATTACACTAATATGTATTGTAATAAGCATTGTTCTTGCAGCTTAATTTTTTTATAGTATTCTGACAGCAAAACAGCTGCTCGTTACTACAAATATTTTAATAAATAAAAATCCGTCGACCCCATTAACCCCCTAAAACCTATTATGTTTTTAAATGTTTTGATAAAGTGGCTCCATTATGTAAATCAAACTGTGTTGAACATAAATGTAAAGGTGACAGAACAAAATGAAACCCTTACCATTTTAATAAAAGGTGTTAGTTGCAATAAATAAATCACATATTCATATACATAGAACACGATAAAGTTTCTACGTCTGTGCTACAGCTACACAGATGGACTGTCTTCATCGCTGTATTATTGCGCCCTCTGGCGAACAACTTTTTTTTTTTAAATGGCTGCATTGGTCTACAATGCGTACACATTCAATAAACACTCCATTTCACTCCAAATTTATTTTTTCCAAAAACGAGGGAAACAAACAAACAGACAAATTTAAATGTGAGCACTTTACATAAAGGTTCATGGCCAGCAAATGTGCCAAAAGATATACAAAGCTGTGAACAGATATTACAAATGTAAAGATATTCAAAGTGTGTTAAATAAAACAAATACAAAACCGTATAAAACTAATTAGGTACTAAACTAGTTATAAGAAAGCATGTGTACAAAGTGGGTAAACCACAAATTTCAATCTATCTTTCAAATGAAACAAAGCTCTTCCATTTAAAATCCAACATCTTGTGTTGTAAAAAAAAAAGCTACAAAAATTCTATAGTCTTTGCACTAAAACTTTGGAGATGATATATATTATTTTCATTTTGGAAACCATTTTACATTCTTCATAGACAATACCGAGCCTTTCCCCCACATTCTGGACCCTAAAACCACCAGCGACTGAGTAAAAAGAAACTAAATCAATCGGTGCTCGGTGAACACATGCCAGTACCAATATGTGCATATGACATATACCCAACTCGCTAGACAACATCTGGTCTCATCCAACAAGAAACTTTTGTACCTTCATATTTCCTTCTCTCGTCTGGCTGATTGCAACTGGCAATATGCAAGAAAACTGAGAGATAAAAAAAAAAATTATTAGCTCTGGAAAACCCATTTTTCTTTGTCTTTGGAGAGCCCTTGTTCAATAAACCTTCAACACAAGTTTTTACATTAACAAAAATGACAAAACCAGGCAGTCCACAAATCAGAGTAAACAAAGTACATTCTCAAGAGACCATAACACTGCACTGGCTGTGAACAAAGCTGTGGTGGAAATGCTGTCCAGTAGGATAATGAGAACCTGTACAGCCAGATAATTTACACAAACCCACAAATTGAATATAAACACTATCGAAAGCAGGATGACATCTCATAATGTGAATTCATTCAGTAAAAATGCTAAAATATCAGCATAAGTGTATTACCTGTAAAAGACAGCATTACAAATCTCCTACAGAAGTAACCGCACCACTATGTTTCCCGTTGTAGGGCGAGACCCCTGCACTGTATAATCAAATATACTGTTGAAAATCACTATGTAAAGGCTATCAAACGTTGTTCTGAAAACAGCTGGTGTGGAAACTCAGAAGGTGTTTTTCTTAGTAGACTGCTGAGAATAGAAAAACCTTGAAAGGACACTTGATTAAAATACCTTTTTTTAGTTGTTTACACAATGCTCTGATAAATGTAATCAGTTGCTGTATGACTATAACTGTATGACTATAACTGGATGATTTGAATGCTAAATATTGCTGGATTGTTAAAAGTAAATGCACTTATATAAACTGGCTTCTTTAACAAATGGACTGCTAGATGAATGATATTGCTGTTACACGCTTGTTATTCTTACTTGAATCTCACCCCTTTTTTCTTTGCTACAACGGAAAATGCTAAAAACAACATACAAGGACCAATGGTGTCAAGTGCTAATTCTTTGAAGAGTGCACAATTTGTATATTTCTAAAAGTTTTACATGCTAACTTGTGGGTATACATACTGTACACATGTACACAAACACACAAAAACTCACACACAGACATTGGAATGGATAAGGATCGTTTGCTGGAGGAGGTGGCATCAGATTCATGACATCCATTTACTTCCGTTCAGAAGAGGGAGGAGAAGATCCCAGAATTGGAGACTTTGGTGACACCTGTGGAAAAGGAGAAACTCGGTGACTCCATTCACAGGGTAGAGTAACAGAATACTGGATGTAGCAGCTGTTTGTTGACATTTGTTAATTTGGGCTATTAGGTGACAAGAGAGCAAGCACACTCACAGGGGAAGGCGGCTTTGCAAAATTGAGGTGCGCATACAGAAGCACGGCAATGTCATTCTGACTGGCCTCCAGTGCTATGGAGAGAGCTGTGCTGCCATCCTGTAAAACAGCAACGGAAGATGTCACAAACCAGAACAAACATTTTCGTAAAAGCTAAATTAATGACAAAAAAAAAAAGAAAAGGAAAAAAAAAGGAAAATAAAAAAGGAAAATATTTTAAAAATCTAATTTAAATCATACCAAAACATGTCAAATGCAGAAACATTCATTCATGCGTTCATGACCTCAAGGTTAGATTATTGTAATGCTTTATTGGGTGGTTGTTCTGCACGCATAATAAACAAACTCCAGCTGGTTCAAAATGCAGCAGCTAGAGTTCTTACTAGAACCAGGAATTATGACCATATTAGCCTGATTCTGTCAACACTGCACTGGCTTCCTATTGAACATTGAAAACATTTTAAAATCTTGCTAATTACTTGTGAAGCCCTGAGTGGTTTAGCTCCTCAGTACTTTAGTGAGCTCATATCGCATTATAGTCCTATACGTCCACCGCGATCTCAAAACTCGCCATTTGATAACACCTAGAATATCAAAATCAACTGCGGGCGGCAGATCTTTTGCCGTGACCTTGTCGGGCCATCGGGACAAGACCACGAGAACCAGAGGAGTCCTCTGCACAATCTGATTCGTGTTGCAGCCTGGAATTAACCCATGCCTTGCTGGTTCATCTGGCCAGAGGAGAACTGGCTCCCTGACTGACCCTGGTTTCTCCCAAGGTTTTTTCTCCATTTCTATCACAGATGGAGTTTTGGTTCCTTGTCACTGTCGCCTTTAGCTTGTTTCGTTAGGGACACTTAATTTCTGGCAATATTGTCGACTTGATTTCACAGATACTATTTGAACTGAACTGAGCTGGATGATGACAACACTGAATCAACAATGAACTGACTTTAACTGAAAAATTGACTGCTTACTATTGTCCTCCTACATTATCAACAGACTATTTTTCTGTTTATCACTGTAAAGCTGCTTTGACACAATCTGTATTGTATAAAGCACTATACAAATAAAGGTGACTTGACTTGGTTTTGGTTCCCATTGACTTCTTAGTTTTTTTATTTATATACAATGAAAGTCAATGGGACCTGAAACTGTTTGGTTACCAACGTTTATCAACATATCTGTGAGTAAATGATTACGATTTTAATTTTTTGCTGAACTATACCTTTCCGATGCAAAACTGGAAAAAATGACAATAATCAGAGATAAAGAAGAAAGACAGAATTTAACAGATGAAGGTGGAAATATGATTTAGATGCTTGCTAAACAAAGAGATAAATCACATTATCAGTGAGCGTAGCATCACAGCCTGGCACAGACAGCAGCTGGCGCACAATGTCCACGTGTCCATGCTCACATGCACACATGAGCGCTGTGGAGCCGTCATCATCACGCAGGTTCACCTGAGCTCCACAGGACAGCAGAGCTTTCACCATGTCCCCTCTGCCATGACTGACCGCAAGCATCAGTGCCGTCTGCCCCGCCTACAACAACACACACACAGGCATCAGTATAATACACTAACTGACACATACTGCAGTATACTGATGGAGCAGAAGGGGGAGCACCTGGCTGGCTTTGGCATTGACGTCGCCAGTGCAGAGCAGCTGAAGGACGGTTTGAAGGTCACTGTCAGAGTTGAAGGCAGCAAGAGCTGTCAACATAATAGCTGTGTAACCAGCCTTGTTCTGCTTGTCAGCATTACAGAGACCTACACAACAAGGACAGCTGATAAATAAGAGGGACAGATATAGCTCTGTCACATGCTAAATAAAACGTACTGACATTTTTTCAACCACAAATACACTACTGTTCAAAGGTTTGGGGCTCCAGTAATTTTGTAAAGGAAATGAAATTTCTTTTATTCAGCAAAGATGCAATAAATGAACAAAAGTGACAGTAAAAACATTTATAAAGTTACACAAGATTTCTATTTTAAATAAATGCTGTTCTTTTTGAATTTCATATTCATCAAAGAACCCTGAAAAAAAATTATGCATGGGTGGGTCCCACCCCACAAAAAAAATATTAATCAGAACAACTGTTTTCAACATTGAGCAGCAAATCAGCATATCAGAATGATTTCTGAAGGATCATGTGACACTGAAGACTGGAGTAATGATGCTGAAAATTCAGTGTTGCATCACAGTAATAAATTAGAATTAAATAAAATAGAAAACAGTTGTTTTAAATTGTAATAATATTTTACAATATTACTGTATTTTTTAATCAAATAAATGCAGCCTTAGCGGGCAACTACTTTTAAAAAAATTTGAAAAATCTTACCAACCCCAAATGTTAATCAGCCTTAAAAATTAACTTTAAAATATTAATAATGGAATATTAGTTACATTCTTTAAGTACTGAATTCTACAGATTTCCCTTTCCCAACTGAATTCCCTTTTTGTAATTTTACCAATAGAAATAGACATGATCTAATGTGTCAACGCATGTGCATGTGCCCGCCAGGCCGTTTGATTGCACCTACGAAAATAGTGTGTCAGCAGTGAGTGTTGCTCAGAAATGTGAAGAGTGTCGCTCACCAGTATCCAGCAGTAGCTTAACTACAGGAAAGTTGGAGTGAGAAACAGTGTAGTGCAGAGCTGTGTTTCCATTGCCGTCAGCCATGTTGATGACAAACTCAAGTAGCTGGGGGGAAATGGAGGCAAAGGTGTCCATGTACGCTTTGACTACTGCAGTGTCAGCAGCCTTATGACAGGACACTCTGAGCCACTCCTGCAGAACCGTGGTGTAGGCTGTCCTCTGTCGACAAAAGAGAACATAGAAACGGGCTTTTACTATCATGTTTTACAATAAATACATAATGCTCATTTACTAGCAGATCATCAATATAACTGAATAGCTCTGTTTTAAAAGGCGAGTCATTTTTGCAGCACCAAATGATTTTCTCTTTATAAAGAGAGTGGCACGTGTCCGTGCACAACTTGCCACCACAATTGGTGGGCTGGAACGAAGTCTCAGTATTTCTTGGTGGTGTGTTTTTCTACGGTGTTGCTAGGGTATTTTGTGTGGTTGCTATGGTGCTGCTAAAGTATTGAGAGTAGCTGCAAGTCAAAAGAGCCCAACCTCAAGTCTGGTCAAGAAGGTGTATATCTATTATAATATATATATAAATATATATATATATATATATATATAGATCTTCATACACAGGGGTGAAAAAAAGGAAAAAAAGTATTGTGCAAGTTCTCCCACTTAAAAAGATGAGCGAGGCCTGTAATTTTCATCATAGGTATACCAACTATGAGAGACAAAATGAGAAAAAAAATCCAGAAAAACACATTGTAGAATTTTTAAAGAATTTATTTGCAAATTATGTTGGAAAATAAGTATTTGGTCAATAACAAATTTAATCTCAATACTTTGTTATAAACCCTTTGTTGGCAATGACAGAGGTCAAAACGTTTTCTGTAAGTCTTCACAAGGTTCACACACTGTTGCTGGTATTTTGGCCCATTCCTCCGTGCAGATCTCCTCTAGAGCAGTAATGTTTGGGGCTGTCGCTGGGCAACACGGGATTTTCAACTCCCTCCAAAGATTTACTATGGGGTTGAGATCTGGAGACTGGCCAGGCCACTCCAGGACCTTGAAATGCTTCTTACGAAGGCCACTCCTTCGTTGCCCGGGCGGTGTGTTTGGGATCATTGTCATGCTGAATGACCCAGCCACGTTTCATCTTCAATGCCTTGCTGATGGAAGGAGGTTTTCACACGCCAATCAAGCTGACATCGGCCACTTCATTCTTTCGTTACGGCTATGTCTGGTCCTTGAGCAACAACAGGACCCCATACGCATGATGTTTTCCCCCCAATGTTCACCGTCCGGGCTGGGTTGTTCTTGGCTGCAACTCCGCCATTCTTTTCTCAAAACGGCCCCTGTTGAGTGTCCTACCAACGTTCTTTAGTTTTCTTGCCATATGACCTTTCTCCTTTTGGCTCATCCCAAGCTCTCTTAGCACCTTCAGCGGGCCTGGACATGTATGGTCCGCCGGGGACACGTCTGGACGGCCGGCTTTGGAGTCCTGGCGGCGCAGTGGTTAGGATCGGTAGCTGTTACTTTGGTCCGCTTGTGCAGTTCATTCATCGGTCTCTTCACCGCCTGGGTTCTGGATTTTCTGTCCAGTATCTTCGCTGGATCCTTGTGACCCAGGGTGTATCTTGGTGGAGCGATGAGGGCGCTTATCAGTGGTTTGTATGTCTTCCCTTTTTAATCTTGCTACCCCGTCTGCATTTTTTCACAAGTGTCTTATGAGGTTAGTCTTAGTGGTGAGCGTTCCTTGTTTCTGTTGTCTTTGAAGCTCGGGTCTGGCATGGATGTGCAGTTTGGCCCCGGTGGGCTCCTGTTGCACCCCGGTTTTTGGACGGCGCGTCCCTTTCTTACTGCTACACGGACAAGGCCCGCTTAACGTCAGGTGGCGGCGAGGCGCCTTTCCGACCCGTACGGTTGGGCGCGCCGCTTGTGTTGTGGTGCCCCACATTCTTTATGAGGCTTTATCTCCATCTTTTCCATCTCCTCTTGGGATTTTGGCTTTTTTTTTTCTTTGTCCTTTGTGCGGTATGCTCTGTGCCCTCCCGGCCTTTTGGGGCTTGCCTGGTGTGTCATTTTGCCGCTATATATCAATCCGTTCTGAGTTCTTTCTGGTGCACGACCTGTACGCACTGGCTCAACGTCTTTGCGGTATCGTGGGCCCGTGTTAAGGGTGTCTGTGGACCGTGTGGTGGGCCCTGAAGGCGCTCCTGTGTGTTTTTTGTGTCATGTCTCTTTCAATGGGACTGTCTGGATCTATCTGGCGTGTGCTGTTACCTGACGCCTTAATTGGTCGTTCTCTGAATAGTTATTTCTATGCCACAAGGTTTTTTGGTGTCGTCCTCCTTGAATTTTCGCGGGGGACGAGTGTTGGGTTTCTAACACTCTCTACATAACATATATCTACTTAAGGTTGAGCCCCTAGCATTTTGCTACAGTGAGCGCTTTCTTCTTTCGCCCTGTCATATATTCTCCTTATTGGATCACCTTTCAATTATGATTATTGTTCTGGCTCTCCTTTTGATACTAGCCCACAACCCATTGTGTGTGAGTTATGTTATCAACGCTAGGTAGAAGAGATCTATTGTACATGCTATCCAAAGGTAGCCGTGCTGGTTATGGTTGACGATTGTTGACACCTGGCTAGTTTACTGCTGTGTACGTGACCATGTATTATCTAGTGCTGTAAAATCAAATACGTGACCTTCCCTCGTGCACCATAAACGATACCTCGACATTCTGCCTCTTATATATACTCTTTTCATTTACTCTAGTCTTACAACACCTATGTCAATGCCTATGACAAGATGTAACAATTCGTTGATTTTGACAAAACAAGTCAAAATATGAGGTTACTGGCAATCAAATATATGGAGGACAATGTCCATTTCTTATAAAAATGGTTTTGATTGATTTCTTATTTTTTATATTGCTTGACAAGTACTTGACTGCTTACAAATAGGAATAGACTTAATCACAAGTTCAAGTGACCCAAATTTTTATCTTGAGTTGTTCGTGAAGGCACTAGTGATTAACTAGTCTGTATTCATGACTTAAGTGTACAGCCCATTTTTTATTTATTATGTTTTACTGTAAATTATATATTTTTGGACTGTCTGGCTGGATGTCTGTGTTTCCGCATTACAGAACCCATAGGCCCATGCAAATAAATACAAATTTTGTAAGCAAAAAATTATATAATTACTTTTAAAAACACTTAAATATATCGTTGAGTTTTAGCACTATGCTATCTACAGGGATTAAGTTCCGTCGCTACGAACGGGTTCTCCGTCAGTTTATAAGACCAGTCCCGCTTTATTCCTGCATGATTCAGCAGTCGAACTAATCACGTGAATGAATGATTCAGTGATAAATTCAGTGACGGCGCCACAGGATGGCACAATTAGTTTTAAAATTTTTTGCATAGATGTCAGTTATTTGAAGCATAATTTATGTATTCAAAAGGTGTATATTTAAAACATAATCTCAACATGAATTATGAATTTACTTGCACTATGACCTCTGAGCCTCACTTTTAAACGTCTGAACATGCATACAAGCCAATTTTGTGTTTTTCTGTGCCACCCTCGTAGTACAAATTAATGATTAATCCTATTGCATAGGCGATTGGTCACTTATTTGTTTATTTACATACTGTTTCAATAGAAATTTGAAAAAGGTTGAACATACATTTGGAATTTGGCAGATGAAAATGATGCCATTACAAAGGTAAAAAGAAAATACTCCTGTAAATCACTTTAAGGAGTAAAATGTCACATTGTTATTGGAAGGCTACTTTTGAAGCAGAATGTTTGATTATTGATCAGAAGGTGCTCCTAAATTTTTTAATTAGGAGGACAAGCGTTCCTAATTACAAGAAGAAAAAAAACTGCTCTTAAAGTGGGTGTGTGACAGGTATGGCTGAGGAATGGGGAATTTTTTGCTTTAACCCCTGCAATATAAAAGAAGTAGAATAAGACAAATAAGTTACCAATGATATGAAATTAGTATTAATAAAAAATGTTTGTACTACAGAGGGTGCACAGAAGAACACAAAAGTGGCTTGTAGGTACATTTTCAGACGTTTAATAAGGCTCAGAGGTAGCATGAGTGCAATTAAAGTCATAAATTCATGTGGAGATTAATGTTTCAAATATAACATTTTGAATACAAAAATTTCTTTTTTATGATGCAATAATGAAATTATATGCTAAAAATGAAACTAAATCCACCAGCAGGTGGCGGCAAGTCACTGATTTATCACTGAATCATTAATTCAATTGATTCGTTCGAACGGCTGAATCATTCAGGAATGAAGCAAGTGACTGTCTTTATGAACTGATGGAAATCCGTCGTAGCGATGGAACTTTAATCCCTGTATCTATCATTTATATGAATAAGAATGCAACTGATGAACATACTGCATTTTGATGGCTAAATGCATTTGGTTCACTGAGTGCCTTCTGCAAGGTGTGGAGAGCCACCATGAGGCTGCCACTCAATTCCAGTCTGGAAAGAAAGAGAAAATGCTCGTCACTCAGCATTTACAGCCAACTTACATAATCAAAAGTGAATCTCATAATAGCTTGTGTTACTGATTTGAGTCAACCTACCTGCTTGTTTGTTTGTTAGTGGGGGTGGTGCTTGTATCAGCGGCTGGATCCGTGGCGGAGGATATGGCTATGTCCTGTTTTGCTGAGGCATCAGTAGATTGTGACTGTGTTGCTCCTTGTTGGGTGGTGAGGTCAGTGGTTTTTGATTGGCTAACATCTGGCTGAAGTTTGGCACCGGTGGATTGTGAATGAGTGGTTGTCTGCTGAGCAGAAAGGCCGGACACCTCTGGCTGAGTGACATTTGGCTGGACGTTTGAATCGGTGGATTTTGATTGGTGCACCGTAGTGCTGGTGTATGATAACTGGACAGAGTCTTGTTCAAGAGACGCGTCAGTGCTTTGAGAGGTATACCCTTGGAAAACACATTTCGCCTCTGTGAATTGAACGATGCCTTCCGGATGAGCCATAGTGGTCACTGATGATTGGTTTACAGAGTGCTGTATGTCTGCCTCTGCTGCTGGTGATTGGGTGACATGTTGCTGGGTAGCTGCATCCGTAGCTTGTGATTGGCTGGCGCTTTGCTGTGGTGCAGTATGATTGGCTGGTGACTGGGCAGTGCTGTACTGAGGTCTTTGGGCAGCTGCTGTCTCACAGATGGGCTGGGGGTTGCAGGAGATCACCTGAGACTGCTGCTCCGCAGATTCCGGTAGTTTCTCTGTAGCCTCGTGGTATTCACTTGCATCGCTCTCATCTGAACTTTCCGAGCTGCTGTCATCAGATGATGTCGACTCGTACCTGCAAGTCACATTAGTGCTGTTATTTAACATATAAACCCTCTGATCTAATGAAATGGATAATCTAAACTAGATATGCAGTTCCTTAAGGAAACACAAATGTTGCTAGGCAGTAAAATAATAGTTTTGTGCAAAGGACACTCTGGTTTTCAATTTAATATCAAATTTCTTAAAGCCCATAGTTTCCAAAAACCAAAAAGACACCCTTAACCAAATTGTTTTAGCAATATCAGTTATCCTAAAAGAAAAATACATAGTAGCTCAATGATAATATTGTTGAATCAAATATCTGCAACACATAATTTAATTAATTAACATAATTCTGTATTTACCCTCCATTGACTTCTATGAACTGCAGGTTCTTTTTGGTGTACGGAGAGCCAGGTTCCCCATCAGCCTTTCGTTTCATTATTGACCTCAGGGTGGACTGAGGAGAGGCTGGACAATACAAACACAGTAGCCAGTGTGAGAATCACTAGTTGGAATACATGGAAGATGTCTGATTCATTGTCATCATCACCAGTTACTAAAAGACAACATATCAAACCTGGTTTTGCTGGATCGATTTGGGTGGCTTCTTCTGCTTGTTTCTGGTTAATCTCACCCTCTTTTAACCGTTGGCAGACGGCAGCCACTTGGCTGCACTTTGTCTCCATAGCAGTTGCCTGGTTGATCACAGGCACTGATTTGGACACTTCACTTTTCAAGACCTCCCGCACCTGCTTAGAGCTTATTGCAATGGGAAACTCAAGCGGCGATTCTGAGGACAAAAGAGAAATTAAGCACAAATACTAAAATAATTTTAAAGAGATAGTTCATCCAAAAATGTGGAGTTTGTCTTTTTGGACACCGTAATGTTGGTTCGACTTCAACACAAAAGGAAAAAACTTTTTTTTTTTAACTATTTTCAACACAGTAAAAGTGAATATGAGCAGAAATAACTCCAAAAACAGTAAAAACAGCACCATAAAAGTAGACCATATGTCTTGAGGGCAGTCACACTACACTTCTGTGTACACTGCAATGGACAAGATAAGATGTCACTCTCTGTAGTGATAAAAAAAAAAAAACATAAATTCAACATTTAACAAATAATAATCCAAAATGTAAAATTATGCAATATTCTTCACTTTACTGCAAACCTGCACCTTTAAAGTTTGTGTTCAGCAATTCAGATAAAAGGTAAAGCTGTGATGTATTAATCTTCTGGTCTACTGGTCACATGTATTCACATAATACGACATTACAGGTAAGAGTTCACCAAACTTGAACTTTGCAACACAATGAAATTCGCCTCAGCTCGTGTTTCCAGTTTCCCACACTGAAGACAATGGAACGAAAAGTGTGACCACCTCTTATGCGCTATATTTCAAAATGTATACAACACCTTTAAGTAATGAACAGACCAGATTGTTTTGCATATTCAAACAGGCAATTGCCTCCATGGCCTTTAAGCTTGGCACATTGAGTCTTCCCACAGCATATTTGAATATACATGTGTAAATTCATGTGTACACATGAATATACAAATGTAGAAGTTGGGTTAGAATTAGGAGAATTGGGAGATTTTGGAGTGAATAATGACTTAAATTTCAGTCTGTTTGCTCATACAAAGCTAACATGTGGTGTCAGAATACTAAAATGGGGCATGGACCACTTTTATGGTGCTTCTTTGATACTTTCTTTGTAATTTCACAAGTGAACATTGTTTTTCCCCTTTCACTTTTATTGTACTGAAAAAAATCAACATAAAAATTCTGCCTCCTTTCATGTTCCACGGAAAATAGTTCAGGTTTGAAACAACATGTAGGTGAGTAAATAGCGACAGATATACACACCCTCTGCAGCTGGGGACTCTGCATGTCTTCTGTGGGGTCCTTCCTGTGCAGACACAGGCTGATTTGGAGAAGTGCAACCCTGGGCTCTTAGCAGTGTCCCCACACCCACCACGGTGGGCTGCTCCAGTGTGTACACTTGGATCCCCACGGTCCTCTGCTGATGAGGCTGCTGAGCAAAACTGACAACTGTGTGCAGGCCCACACCAGCCTGACCCTGCTGCTCCTTCCAGCCGAGACTGGTGGCTCTCACCGCATGGTCTACCTGAGGGGAAAGAGCTTGCCTCTCTCTCTGAGCTGCTTCGACTTGCTGCTGAGCGCTCTGTAGCTCCTGCATCATTTTCCTCAGCTGAACTTCTAAAAGCCCCACCTTAGTCTTGAGGGCTTCGGTTTCAGGCAGCAGCCCCAAGTCCTCTTCTCGCACCCCTACTCCGACTTGACGGCAAGCCCTTTCTTCCACCTCAGGCACTACACCGACAGTTCGCACCTCCCGCTTTGCACCTGGACGAGCTCCACTGACAATTACAGTCTCCTCGATTTCACATCCTGAGTCCTGAAGGGAACCCGGAGTGGTAGGTGAAAGACTTCCTGCGGCTCTATTCGCGGCACCTGTCCTGTTTCTCGTCTCCTCTTCGGGTATGTCGATATAGAGCTCTCCTCGTGGACGGCTCCGACTGAACCCCAGTGTGTGGCCCAGGAACTTCTGGCTCTTGAGTTGCACGCTAAGCTGCCTCTTCTCCTCCTGAAGCACGGAGATCTTCACTTGCAGCACCGGGATGGTCTTCACCTGCTCCTCCAGATCCCGGATCTTCCGCAGGGCAACGGCCATTTGCTCCCGTACGTGCTGCAGATGGGCGGGCGTCGGTGAGACAGGTGTGGACAAGCCGGAGCTCACTGGCGTGTAGGAGCCACCACCCTGGGCACGATTGAAGCTGTGGGCACTGGACAGGGAGGTGTTGGAGCCCGCCACGCTACTGTGCATGCTACCCAGGTTTGAGAAACGACGGCCATCCTTCTCCTCCTCCAGCTTGCGGCGAGCATCCAGCAAGGTCTTCTCCACACGTGCCGTACTGAAGCTGGGTCGCTGTGAGCTGTGAAATCCCGGCGCACAGTAGGAGTACGATGAGTGACGGCTGTCTATGCTGGCGTTGGAGCACAGCGACTCAGTGGAGGTCCACCAGGAGCCCGTGTAGCCATAGCCACGTGGAAGCGAGCCATAACGTGGGCGCCGCTGCACTGGCACCTTCTTAATAGTGTTGCCCTTTTCAATATCATTGACATACTTGAGGAAGTCCAGGTCCAGACGGTAGCCATAGGGGGTCTCTACTGAGTATGGAGCCTCTGGGTCCTTTCGATGCAAGGAGGGGGGCTCTGGGGGGTTAATCTTCCCTAAGGAGAGAGGAAACAACTTTAAACTGCAGGAAATCTCTGTCTAATCTCGGAATTGGACAACAGGGGAAATAATAAACTTCAGGCTATGACTAGAACAAGCCTTCACTTTAATACTTAGTCTCTTAAGAGCAGATGAACTGGGGAAAGGATAACAATCACAATATATACGCATTACAGTATGTATAGTATCCTAATGCAAAGTGGGATTTTACCTGGAAAACTGGAGTCCATATGAAGCACCTGAGCCATGATAGTCATTCACCAGCCAATCTCTCCTGAATAAGAGAGATACCGTAAGAAACCAATACCAATTTTCCAATTAAACTCATGAGATCTATGGCCAGCTACCAAACCTAATGGGCAGCTCTCATTCAAAATCTTTAAATCACAGCAATTAAGTAAGGGATAATGTACATCCAGTCAGTTGTTATCTCAGAATAAACCCAGACAGGGTGATCAGGACTTGTATCAGCCTGAAGGGGTTTATTCTGAGATAACAAATGGCTGGATGTACATTATCCCGCTTATTACATGGCTAAAAAGATTTGCTTTTACCATATATGTTGAAATTAATGCTGAAGTCTTCCGTTGTAACACGCGGTGGTTAAGTGTTTTCAGTCACAAGATGGCGCCAGACAGTCAACGATAGCGGAGTGACTCGTTAAGCATACAAGTAGTACCGGTCAAGATAACTTGTAGTACTCTGTGTTATTCAATTTGGCAGTTGTTATCTGGGAATAACATACCGCTGGATGGCGCGATTGACCAATCAGAATCAAGTATTCCACAGAGTCGCGTAATAAGCAGCTGTATACAAATATACTCTCAGACCAGCAGGGGAAAGGCTCAAAATTCACAGTACTACCGCTAGATTGACAGCAGGAAAATGGCACTTTCATGTTTATTCAGTTTCCTTTGTAACATACGTAAGATATTTTGGGTTTGAAACTGAGAAACCATCTTTCCTTTTTCCAAATAAAGTATTTAAAGAATTGTTAACAGAACTGTAAAGCAACTGGAAAAGTTAAGATGAATATGAATCAGAGCTGTTACATTCTTCTCGGTTCTCATCTCTGAATATGATTTATTCTACAGCTGATGACGTCTTAAATTCAATCTCAAATTCTCAAAATATCTCCTTTTATGTTCCACAGAAGTCAGTCGTGAGGGTGAGTAAATTTCAGATGAACTATCCCTTAGTCCAGCAAATTATATGGTGCCCTTCGGGGGGGGGGGTCTTTGGGCACCCTGGCACAGTTAAGTAATGAAATAAGTAGTGACATACACCCAGTGGTCGAAATGTAAAAAACTTTCAAGGTGGATGGTGGGTGGAGGGTCCTGTGATTACAAATGATTACAAAATTTGTCTAATTTTTACACACATTTTTATTTATCAAAAAATAAGCTTTATTAAATGAACTATGGTTTATGAGCTGTTTTCCTTGTGCAGCCTGTGTGTCAAATGACCTAAATGATGCCCCTTATTTAGGTGTGCAATACTGACAAAAAATATATAATATTGTGGGGGGGGGGGGGGGAGGGAGGGTGGTTGTTGTGGTGCTGGTTTAGCGCTTGTCAGGATAAATAAATATAACACTAAAACCGCCAGTAGGTGGCGGCAAGTGTCTGTTTTAATGAATGATTCATTGAGTCCTTCAATCAAACTATTCTTTCAAAATGGCTGATTCAATTAGAATCGAAGCAAGTTGACGGTCTTTATAAAAGGATCATTGAATAATTGGCTCACTCGATTCGTTCAAAAACAAATTAATTCAGGAAAGATACACCGCAGTGTTCCTATGAGATGCACAACAACTTTGTTTGGAACTATTTCATTTGCAAAACAGGAAAAAAGACAAAATGTGTCTAAAATGTAACACTCAATTAACTTCTTGTCTGCTGAACTGCTGTATAAAATTACTCTAACATTTGCGATCACGCACACGTGCTGATTCTTGAGTGATATTACTTAACTACATCACATAAAGATAAAAAAAAATAAAAACTCATATTTTTCTTTCATTATTTGAATTATAGAGGCATTCTAACTGCATTCTAATAGGCTTCATCATGAATTGAATGCTTTTGGACTCAGTTTTGACTTGGTTTTTGCAGCCCGAAATACTGATAATGTCAGCTAGCGTGAATTATAACAGGCCTGGTGATCATTTCTGAGTAAACGCATCCCCGTCCTTCTACAGTTACTACAAGTTACAGCACAATAACATTATGTCAGGGGAATGTCTTTAAACTATAATCAAGGAAATATCATACCATATTACATTGTCTCCTTAAAGAACGGCAGACGTTGAAACTTGAAACATTTTGTGCGAAAAATGACTGAGCTTGTTAACGCTGAGCTCTGATTGGCCAATTGCCATTATTTAGTTTATAAGTTATTATACATACAGAATATTAATACAGTATTTAATTTGCACGATAAGTTTTACTTAATAATACACAGCATTATTAATCTAAAGGGGATGGTGGTTTTACAGAGGGGATGATTTTTGTCTTTTTTTTCAACAAGAGGGGATGCCATCCCCCCTCAATTCGAGCCCTGCATACACCAACTTAAATGTAAGTCTATAAATAATTACAGCACCTGATGTCCTAACAGAAAACTCTTGAGCATTTAACTAGTAAGCTAACTTTTGATTTTTGAGAATGCTGTTAAAATGTTCCTTATGAAATATGTAGAATTAACTTGTACCTGACTTGTACCTTGAATATGAATATTTACCTTTAGATCCCACACAAACCTTTTGATTTGTGTTTAAGTCTTAATTAAGGGGGTCAAGCTCCCTGTAATTCATCCCCTGCTTTATCCCCTACAAAGTTAGGCTGTTCGGTTTCTGTTGTTTCTAGTTCTCTTGTTTGGAGGAGAGGGGAAAAAGAGGGGAACGTTTTCTGGCAGGCGACAACAAGAGAAAGAGCGTCGAGTTACAGCCTTATTAGGAATCATCTGAATACGCTCTCTGTGGTTCTCAGAATCGAGGTACTGTAAAAAAAGACACAGGCACTACTGCGTGGCCTTTCCCTCCCACACTTTTTCCATGCTTTCTATCTCCTCTTTTCTCCCTTATTTTTCCTCACTCTGTCAGCTGATGATCAGGAGATAGCAGCTGACCTCTGTCCGCTCTTCCTTCTTTCGCTCTCTCAGTTGCACATTTCGACTGAAGCAAAGCATTCCATCTTTAAATCAATTAGGTAAAATGAACCGGCTTTACTATAACCTTTCTTTTCATCTGGCTCTTGTGCTTTTAGACTGCTCTCTTTTTCCCCTCAGCATTGCATCTTTCCCAGCTAATGTGCCTTCTTGCCAAAGAGTAACTTTCTAGGTCATTAGTTAGAGGTGAGGTGGTTGGGGGGGGGGAGCAGTGCCACGAGCTATCTCTGTTCCCAACATTAACAGCATATTAGACCACAGAGCTGGGCTTCACAGACACAGACATCTCAAAAGAGGACTGCTGACTGCGCCAGTCATTTCAGCTCATAATGGGAAATTGCTTCTCCCTTGCTGCCTCACACAAAACTTTCCCCCTCTGTCTAATCTCATGACCCTCTCAGTCTGTTTATGTTCTTGCCTTTTGGAGAAGAAAGTAGGCCATACGGAAACAGACTGAACTGATTTGGTATTTTGTAGATCTTAAGCCGACAAAATGAGCTCTCTTGCCCACTATCCATCCTGTGTGCTTTTGCTCACTTTCTTACACTTGAAATCTCACTCAATTAACATGCCTCTCAGCGGTTTCATAGTGCCCATTTTGATATCCTGTTTTATTTATTTTGTATTAAATTAATCTTATTGAAGTATCAGTACTATTCAGGTGTCATATTTTAAGCACAACAAATACAGTTACAAATACAGCATAGTTTTCACTGCAGTTTCACCTGCATAATTTCAGGATGTAGTAAGCTGAGTTATGTGGGATATTTTATTTTTAGTGTATAGTTACATGTATATATAGTGTAGAAATATATTTTTCATAATAGAGCAAGTTTACAAAAAGATTGCCCTTTTTGTCTCAGTTTTTTTATACTTCATGGTTTTTTAAAATATACATAAATAGAAAAAATATATAATTATTTGTTTTTGTTTGTTTGTTAAACTTTTTTGGTAAGCAAGTCAAATGTTTGCCACATAAAGATTTCCTAAGTTTCCAAATAATCTGCTTTCATTAAATGGGTGAGGTAAGCAGAATAAAAAAACTATTTAAATTAAAAATTAAAAAATTTAAGAAAGACTAAAAAAAATGCACTTTTACCAATAATGCTAGAAGCTAATAATAAAAAGAAATGCATGTTTGTTGTTTCTGAGTGTGCCCATTAAATATATTACAATGTAGAAAGATGATAATGAGGCCACGCAAAACAAAAAGATTTTATTAAAACATGCCGAGCTGCTTAAGTCAACATCATCTTAATTAGTGGGTTTTTTATTCCCCTGCCACAGCCACAGATGAATGTTGAGTACGCATGAGAAGTGTTACTATGAGCGCTAACACACACATTTGTGTTTGTGTGTGTGAAAATTGGAGCGTCAGTGCTGTGAAGACTGTTGACAGGGGGATGGCTGATGTGCCATAATTAGAGACTCCAGTAAAAGCACACAGCATGACAAACATCCAGCCTTAAGCAACAACACAACTGTCCTGTCTCTCTCACAGTGTCACAAACACCCTTGCTTTCCTCAAACACATCTCTCAGTCTCTCTTATTTCTCTGCTCTACTATTATTCTAACATTTCTATTATTGTTGTTCATATTTAGGGTCAAGATTTGAACAAACTCTTATGTGTTAAACTTTAGTGTGCAACTCATCCTTTATCATTTGTACTGCACTGTTTGTTAAATTAGCGGCCATAACCTACTTACGACTTTCCCGTCAACTTATAGATCAGGCAAAAAAAGCACTCATATGCACTCATATCTAAAGACCAATATTCCATGCTTTCGTCGACCAAGCAACACCTAGCAACCATTCAGAATAGCCTAGTAACTGCATAGAAACATGCTAAAAAACACTCTGAACTTTTCCTCAACCACATAGCAATCATTCAGAATGCCCAAGCATTAGGGCTGCATGATTTGGGGAGACAATTTGATCACGATTTTTCTAATAAAAACTGTTATTGTGATTTACAATGTGATTAAAAAATAAAAAGATTTATTTCAACATTCTGAAGACATTACAAAGAATAAAATATATTAACGTGTATTTTAAAAGGGAGCAAGCTAATTATGAAAAAAAAAAAAACTTGTCCAAGCATTTTTTTTTAAAGAGCTCCATGTTTGCTGTGTTTGTTTTTTTATGCAGGGCTGTTCAATTTGACCAAAATTTTGTGATTATATATCAGTTTATTAATAATAGTTATTATTATTTTTCTTTATTGTGATTATTAATAATATTATTATTAAATAAATGAAGAGTTCATTTGCAAAAACCGATAAACGCCACTTTAAAAAAAAATGAGCTGATTGCCGTGCATTATTCTCCACATATAGCGCGATCTGAACCCTAAACACGTTTTGTCAAAAAAGCAGGTTTTGTCCACTTTAAGGCATCGCGAGTTCACATTTTTACTGCAGAAGCCGACAAGCGCCCTTGTTGTTTTTTAACAGAAGCCGATAAGTCCATTTTAGGGAATCAGCGTGCTGTATTCAGGTCAGGTGGCAAGGCTACTTTCACTTTGAAAAGACGTGCTAGCTGAGAGGAGTTTCATCAAAGCTGACTAAAAGTAATCAAGGATGGATAATTTCGACAAACTTGATGAACCTGTGATATCTTCTTCAGGGCGAAAAAGGAAAATAAAAGCTGAAACGTTTTCACGGAACCTTGCAAAAGCAGCGCGTTACAATGGTGAGGGAAAAGCTCTGTGTATTGTGTGTAATCACATCCATACAGTTTATGATCACAACAACAACAACGTTTGTCAGGCATCTACATTGTCATCGGAGGAGATTACAAAGATTAAACAAGTGTTTTTTTAAACTCTAAAACATGAAATGTGGAGTTATCTGCTTTTGCCAAAAAACAACGTTGGAGTTATCTGCTTTTGCTATAAAACAAACTTTTCATATGTAAAAAAAAAATGCTTTCAATGAACTTTAATTTGGTAAATTACCTGTATTTGTTTAAGTTATTATTACTTCAGCAAAACAACCCAACTGCAGTTTGATTGATATTACTTGGAATGCGCAATAAAAAAAAACGTGATTTCTGAATAAAAAAAAAATCATCGGTTTTTGCAAATGAACTCTTCAAATATATTAAACAAAATAAGATACATTTCTATTGTAATAATGCTATTTCACTCTACATAAAAATAAACTGCTCAAGTGTAAATGAAAATTTCATGCATAGCTCCGAAATGCGCTGTACATACTGTATATTTAATTTAATCACAATCTTTGCGATTTGAAAATCACACTTAGCATACCACAATTTATATTTTATTTCAATTAATTGTCCAGCCGTAGTATATATAGCAACATGCTAAAATTACTCAAAACAGCAGCCGTACATCAATATCCATCCAAAACACTGCACAGCGAGCGACACACTTCAACCCCCTTACAACACCTTAGCAACAACATAGCAATACCCTGGAAACCAATCACACAGTGCCACTCATATTACAGTAAATGTGGAAACCTAGTTTCCTGACTCTTGTCATTTCAGCGCTGTGCCTTATGCTCCCGAACAATCCCCTTCTCCAACCCACCACATCCACCCTCTCCTGCTGAAGAACAGGGCTGCACCGGTCACTACTGTGCAAAGGCATGCGTGCTTCCTCGCTCTTTGTCTGCTCATAAACAGTGTCCCATTGAGATGACAGTGAACAGAGCACAGTGTGCCCCTCCCCGGCAGCACCCTGCAGCAGACCTTTGACCAGTACAGCCAGTCTGTACCCTCCTCCGGTAGGAATGCTTTGCCATAAACCCATGCCCCTCTCTCCATACCTCTCGCCCAACTTCCCTCGCTTTACATTCCAGAGCAGCGGAAGTTGACATCTCCTGCCTCCAGGGTGTCCTACACCCACCACCACATTATTAAGATTAGCAAGTCTTATATCGGTCTACTCAGTAGGAGTAAATTCGCCATGCTTGTGGAGTCGGAAAAACTGAATTCCTCAAAGCTTGTTTCATATTATGAAAACATGTCAAGGAAAATGTCTGGTCATTCGCTTCACTCAAGCGAGCTTTCTGAGGAACGGATAAACATTAAGGGGTATTTAGTTTTGATGATGATGTTCAAAGGTCTCTTTATCACTGTGTGAAACTCAAGGTCCGTTTCAACAAGCTGCTTTATTTTTCTTGGCTATGACGTGGAATTTGGGATGCTTATCTACGAACAAGGAATAAATTGACTCCTTAAACTCAAGAGAACCACTTGAGTAATTTGTATCTTGTCTAAAGATAGCAGTCAGAGTTAAATAACTCACTGTGCTGAAATGATGGTCTCTCTTCCCCAACCTCCTCGCTCTCCTCTTTCGATTCCTTCGACTCTCTTATGAGTGCCACCAAAATCCTAAAGGAGGGGAAAATATGAATTATTTAGAGAACGGTTTAAATTACGACTAACATTGGCAGATTCTTTATATGATGTCGGTCGCACCCTTCATTTTAGACGTTCGCTGTCATCTCAAGACCCAGAGAAGCCACTCCTCACGACTGTTGATCCAAAACAGACTCTTCTGTGAGAGACTAATTTGTCTTGGTTCTCTATCATCATTGCTTACCACCACAACACACCCCTCATCTCCCTCAACCACAACAACATGTTACTTGGCAAATCGTCCCAAGCCTGGGAAAGCTCTGCACTGTAAGTAATATTTTTTGGTCCGGAGTTCTACTGAGTCACCCGCCTAAACCCAGAGAAACGGACACACCCCTGCCGGACACCAGACGGCATCCAGAAACATTCCAGAACATCGAGGACCTTCACAAACACTCCTACACCTCAAAGACTTCCTCAAGAGCAGGGTTCAAGTGACTTTGTGGTTAAAAGTCTGCATGACTGGAAAATTATCCTCTTAACCTCCTGAGACCCTGCATCCTCATATGAGGACATGATATTTTAGTGAATTTCTCTGAGACTATACATGCCACAGTTTTAAGTCTAGATGTCCTGTACAGAGCACATTCAGGTCTTTTCAGAGATACTAAATGTTTGGATGTTTCACCATGACCACTCCCTCTCCTTGGGTCTCAATTTTCAGGGGGGGGGGGGGGGATGATATTAATTTAGTGACACTCTTATGGAAATATGATAATATTATGTAATTATCATTTAAATCGGACTACATTTTAAACTGTGTGTCATAAATCAACATCTCAGGAAAATGTTATGTGGTTTCAAATCAAAATATGACTTTCTGTTATGAAACAGGACGTTGATTTCATAGGACACCGGGACTAAAAGCATGTTTATTACGCATTTTGGGAGACACAACAAATTAATAGGGAAATAAATTAAATTTCAATATTCATATGAAATATTATATATTATTATGAAAATCTTGTCAATTATTACTCCAATTATTACACTTCTTTTTCATTACATGTTGCCCCAAAAACACATTAATATGCAAATTACATTTAGTTTATAGTTACATTATATACAATGAGAAAACCTGTTTATGGCCATTTTACACACATTTTGCATGAAGAAAAATGGTATATCAAATCATTCTGTTATAACATAGTTGAGAATTATCTTTCAAATTTTGGTAAAAAAAAATTCTGAAAACTAAAAATGTGTTGGTGATTTAAAAAAAATCAATTGTTTTTGCCTATGCATGTTCATTCATGCGCAAAGCCGACCTCATACGTCATCAGCCCGGAACTGCTTCCAGTGTACAACAGTGAGCGCAAGCTACATTTAAGTGATTATTATGTTTTGAATATGGATATTTTTCTTACAAAAACGCATCGATTCGCTACAGGAGGCCTTTGTTCACCCCCCGGAGCCGTGTGAGACACTTTTTTTTTATGAAAGGGAGCTTTTTATTTCACGTCTTTTGGACTGAAGGAATGCAGTGATTTTTGATTACAAATAGCACTTGTTGAGTGCCATGAAACAGCTTGAAAGATCAAAGACAATTTTTAATAGAACTCCGACTGGATTCGTCTGGAAGAAGAAAGTCATATACACCTAGGATGCCTCGGGGGTGAGTAAAACGCAGCCTAATTTTCATTTTTGGGTGAACTAACCTTTTAAGTGCAGTTAATTATTTGTACGTGCACTCAGACGATGGCGGTGTTGAAGCTCTTTTATTTGCCGTCAAACGGTTGACCACTGCCGTGTGTGTATCCTGTCGCAAAAATGCGGCGTAAAGTCCTACACGATGCAATAGTAAAAATGTGATTAAAATGTTTACATGTCTATTCTGCACTTCAGTAATGTGACTAAAATAGGAATACTCCACATGTCTTAATTCGATTTCTGTTTACTTCGAATATGACTTTAGCCGGATTAAGGTAATCAAAAATCTCTGTTTACATGGTAGATTCTTAATCAGAGTATTGTCTTAATTGTATTAATATCGGATTATTGTTGTCCATGTAAATGTACTCAGTGCGAAGAATCAAGTGCAAGTTCCTCTAAAGCCCAACATCCCATACATGCATTTCTGCAGTTTTAGTGGTGAATTGATATGATTTTATGGAGTAACAATGTCAAAGAGGGAACATTAGGTTACATTGTTCCAACACTTTTGTCATGCCAGTTTCTAGAGGGAGAAAGAAACAGAGCCTTATACAGGAGTGTCAGCCAAATCACAAAGAGCCATTCATTCAGCCTCAAACTCCACAGCTGGTTCTAATATAGAGCTGGGAGAGATTAGAGAGGTAGAGAGGATAGGAGAGAGAGAGAGAGAGAGAGAGAGAGAGAGAGAGAGAGACTGCCATTAAAACACACGCAATGCTTCTCATTTGCCCACTGCTAAGAAAGTCCCATTCTTTCTGGAAAACAAAAAGAGTATCTTACCGTAACCATAAACTTTTTTTAATCCGCAGTTTCTTTTTCTGGATGTATTCACTAGTGGTTTATGAGTAAATTTGTAGTGAGTTAATAGACATTGCCATTTTATTTTGATGACGTAAAGATATAGTGGAGTTAAAAAATTGAGATTCGAAATATTAAAATTTGAAAACCTAATTTAAATAAAAATTTTAAACAAGAAACACTGATATAAAATAGACATTTTACGTGCAGCTGGAGTGCTGTTTTCATTAAAGAAAAAAGGGGAGAAACCAAAAAGTCACTGTTAACTTTTTGCTCAAAATGGTATGATGATAATCTACACTACCGTTAAAAAGTTATGATTGATAAAACTTAAAAAATAAAAAGTCTCTTATGCTCACCAAGACTGCATTTATTTATTTAAAAATACAGTGAAAACATTGATATTGTTAAATATTATTACAATGAATGTTTTCTGTATTCTATTTAATATCTTATAAAATGTCATTTATTCCTGTGATGCAAAGCTGAATTTTCAGCATCATTACTCCAGTCTTCAGTGTCACATGATCCTTCAGAAATCATACTAATATGCTGATTTGCTTACTTTTTCTCACTGTTGAAAACAGTTGTGCTACTTCATATTTTTGTGGAAACTGAGATACATTTTTTCAGGATTCTTTGATTAATAGAAAGTTTAAAAAGAACAGCATTCATTTAATATTAAAATATTTTGTTATAAAGACATTATAAATGTCTTCACTGTTACGTTTGATCAATTTAATGCTTTCTAGAAAATACTTTCTGGGGGAAAAAAAAAAAGATTTTGTTTCAAAAATAAATATCTTGCTACCCCCAAACTTTTGAAAGATAGTGTAATTTGTAAATATATAAATAAGAAAAATGCTAAATAAAGTGGTCTCAGACTCAGGTATATACAGTACACCACGCTGTATATCATGCACTGTGTCACATACATACCATACTATAAAGTCTATAGTCATTTTAGTATAATGACTATGTGGATGGTGATAAAAAGATTGACAACACACTTGACTACACACTTATGTCTAGTGCCGACAACACAAACGTCTCCTTCCAACCACACATGAAGCAACACACTGTCAAGCACGTACTCAACAAAAGTTCATGACCTTTAGACAGATGTGGATGATGATACTGTGCTCTAAAATACATGAGGGTTACGGTCCATTGAAAACGAGTGTGCACATGTGTATGTACAGTGTATGAGTTTAGGTTCAGAAAGAGTTACAGGAAAGGGAGCTACAGCTACAGTTCCCCAAAGACCCAGAAAGTAGTCGGTCACTTCCTCCCAGCCAAGGCGAAGGGGAGACTTCAAAATCAAGGAGAGAGAGAAAAACAGAAACAGTAACAGACAAAAATGCAGCAAATTCAGCAGGAAGGAGAGCCGAAAGACAAAGGGTGTAGGTCCAGGATGGACACCAGGAGAGGCTAAAACAGCAAAGGGTGTAATTTAAATGGAAACGTCTAGAACAGAAATACTTTTGGCTGGTTTCAGAATAAGAAACCCAGCGTGAGTCATTTCAAATGCCATTGGCTTTACGTTTTCTGCACTTTGCTGACCATATGCTGTAAAAAGCACACCAGGACTAGATGAGGCTTAAGGAAAACTTAACTTAAACTTCAAACTCAGGAATGACATAAAAAATACTGCGAACACAACAGAGTCTCAGCACAATGTAAAAGGGCTCAGCCGTCCCGATTGTGATCGTATTTAGTGCATTCCTCTAACCACTCAAGAAAACACACAAGACAAAGCTGGAACTGTGCCGTGTCTGTTAACTATGAAAGTTTGAAAACTCTTAAGGCCCCATGAATAATAACTGTAAAGATAACTTTATTAGCATCCACACCAATGGACGATAATGTTCTGTTTATTAACAAGCGCATGCTGGGAGTTTTATTGTCTGCCACTTTAAGTTCTCGGGCTCGATTGGCTGTTAAAGTTTTTATCATTTATCAGCTGGAAAAAAAAAAAGCATGGAAAAATTCAGCTGTTCTGAAAGTGATTTCAATTAAGTAATTGGTTTAAAAGGAAATATGTGACAAAAAAGACAACACAGATTCACACATTTATTAAAGTAATTATAATAAATACCCCTGTAAATCAATTCCAGGGGAGAAATTCAAATATTGCCTCTAAACAGAATAGTTCCCCTTATCTTGAATTTGGGAGGCGTTTTTGGTGCCATTTTGCCCCCGTTAATTTCTGACCCCGAGAAAGGCGAAACTGTTCTGGGAGGAATACTTCTCCATTGGTGGTCCAAAGCTGTTCTTGTGCGACCAGATCTTGTTGATAAGAGTACAAAATAAATTTGTGGACAGTCTGGGGACATTTCCGCTGGGTTATGTGTTGCGTAACAAACCTGCTAGCTTCATAAATATAGGCTGTTGCAAGACTCCAACCAGGACCTTATAGAGAGTTATAACCGATGATGGAAACTGTCCACATGCCCTGCACAAACAGAGCTGTTTTTTACATTAGGGAGTGGTATATGGAGAAAACGATGGCATGCAGAGACACACCAAGGCCTGAAGCCAAAGCTCAAGGCCCAGGGAGGAGCCTCTCTCTGCTCTCTTTACCGCCAGAGCAGGGGCAGAACGAACACACGCTGCGTCGCCATTGGTCATTGTGCTGACCTCCAGGAAATGGCCCGCGGGGTGGAGGCGGGCAACAGGAATCACCACAGACATTAAAATTTACCCCTCCAGAAAAGAATTAATGGCAAATTCCTGCGAGATCCGGGATTAAGGGTGATGAATGGCAGGGAGAAGCTGGCAGGGAATATAAATGCTTAGAAGAAAGAGACAAGCAAAAGAGCTGCTGTAAGTGTAGTGTCATGCAGCAGCGATAAGGTCATGAGTATGAAAGGGGTGCCGATTCATCACTGCGGTCGGGGCAGCTGTGGTGGGGAGACTTAGGGGTTAGTGAGACACTGCTCACTAATGTAAACAGAGTAAGTAAAGCAGATTTCATGGGGAACGTTCACAGGTTCGCTGTTTCCAGATTCCAGACCTCTCGTGTGGAAACCAAAACTTTTCCAGAGGGCAACTATCACACATCGTGACAGAACTGAATAGAGAGTTACGATAAAATGACAGCTGTGCATTGAAGTTTACGCAGAATCTTTGCTAGAGACTTCACTGAGCATTTCTGGGTTAGACGAGCACGGCAGGCACAGCACACACCCCAGAACACATGTCCCACACATGCAGCAGACAAACACTGAGACACACCTTCACTCTGGGCACTCCATTTCCATTCTCCCCTTCAGATTAATGTCTCCTCCAGATTAGAAGCGTTTTTTACTTTCTGTTGGGCCAAAAAAACTAGGCACATACATTGCACAAAGGAGCAAGAAGCTTCCAAAATGACTTGTGTAATGAACGACATTACAACATGGTTAAATCGATTATGCCTTAAGCAAAATGTAACCAACACTGGTGTGTTTTTTTGAACACCATGTATTACGTCACAGCCAGACATGATATCTGGGCAAAAAAATAAGTTGAAAATCGAGTTTAAAGTCGTGATGTAATGGAAGTAGCGACAGATCTATACATCTATTAATGATATATCTTTCTTTTTAGAACACATATAAAAATAATCATTACACATTTCACATATTGTTTGATAAGATGAGTACGGGCTAACATAGACAATGATGTCACTTGAAATTTTATACAAAGAACCTCCAAGTTTTAGATCAGAAACTTAACAGCTTTCAAAGCGGTCAAATTTTAAATTAATATAGACTTCTGAGTTGGTAAAATGTACTTAAATATGCTAACCTACATAATGTGCTGAATAAAGGCTGAATAAAGGCCTCCTGTAGCGAATCCATGCGTTTTTGTAAGAAAAATATCCATATTTCAAACGTAATAAACACTTTTATATCACTTCCGCCAACTGTCATACGTGGAAGCCGTTCCGGCGGATGTCGTAGGACGTCGGCGTTGCGTGATTGGTGACCAATACAGAGAGACAACAAAACAAAACGCCAGTCTCGAATTAAAGTACAAACTTAAGATTAGCAAAGAAAAATGTCGGAGGATTTCGATATAAGCCAAGAGGAGACTGGTTTGCTTCCTTTGCTCCTATAAACAAACTCGCGAGACTAGCATACCTCAGAGGCACGTGAGCGCTGCGCATACGTCATACGCCTTCGCGTATGACAGATAACAGAAGAGAGAGAAAAGTGTTTAATACGTTTGAAATATGGATATTGGAGGCCTTTATTCACCACCCGGAGTCATGTGAAGCACGTTTTATTATGAATGAAGCACGTTTTATTATGGATGTGCGCTTTTTATTTAACTTCTTTTGGAATGAATCAATGCAACACCCGCTGACTGCAATGATAAAGCTTGGAATAGCCAGGACAATTTTTTATATAATTCCGACTGGATTCGTCTGAAAGAATAAAGTCATATACACCTAGGATGATTTAAGGATTAGTAAAACACAGGCTAATTTTCATTTTTTGGTGAACTAACCCTTTAACACCTGATTTCCTTGCGTGATGTTCCGTTCAAGGGAACTAACAGGCTATTGAACCAAAAAAAAAAAGGAAAAGAAATTATTACTGAATGAACAGAATTACACTGACTGTTTGCGTGCTCGATTATTGTTGGATGAATTGAACATCACATTTAAAGTGACAGCCAGTTTTACACACCTATCAAGCAGAATAATGCCTGCTGGGGGTAAGTTAAAGTGAACATGCCAAGCCATAAAATTGCTGAGAATCAGACCAAATGCTGCCCACTGCCATACAGGTCCATATTGCCCAGAGGACGCTCAGGAGAAATAATGTTTCAGTATATCAGGAGCATTTTCTGAAAAAAAAAAAAACCTCTGTAAAACTACAAAAGTCACAAATGAGAAGACAGTTTCTGCAATATAGCAAGCTACAAAGGCTATAAAATGAGTTTGGAGAGCAAGCACTTGTGTCTGAAGCACAGCTGAGATCATCTAAGAGTAGATGTGTGTGAGATACTGGAGCCTTAGTGAGGTTACTTGAGGGGGGGGCAGGTCGTGAGAGGACGTCAATCATCAAGTGACACGCTGAGAAACACCAACAATTAAAGGAAATTAAAAGCGCTCATTTTATTAGTCTTGCAAACAACATTTAGACGCCCAGCGTGTGCTCCACGTTACAAATGGGGTTTATAACTGAGCATTCCAGCGCGAGGAATTCCACGGCTTCACCCCTCGCGCATACTACTGTGATCACTTTACAACCCTCACTAGCTGTTTGTCAGACATACGACAGGCGAGAAAGAATGAAAGAATGAAAGTAACCCCCATAAACAAAAAGTCGCGTGGCGTGACTAAAACAACATAGTAACAAAAAACGTCTAATGTCACAGTTAATGACTAAAGTAATCACCAAACTACAACTAAAACATTATTATAAGTTTCGTAAGCTTACTGAGCTGAATAGTTGTTATTCGCTCTTTTTTTTCACACGTTCTCCAGTTCAAGAGGTGTTTCACAATCAGTAACATGCTCATTTAAATCAGACATTAAAGCCAACAGTTTCTGGCCAACCAAACCAAGGCCCGTGAATTCACAACCGCTGCAGCAAAGTGAGGAACATCTGGAAGTCATGAAAAACTCTCCCCAGAGTCACAGGGCTTTTATTTAATGAAGAATTTACCCCAGACCGCCTTCAGCACTCATTTACCCATCATCTCCGTCGAGCCTATTCAAATGCGTGATTTACAAAAGAAGTATATTACGATAAACACATAAAAAAGGTGCTTTATGACCTGCTTTGACTATAACAAAAAGGCGCGCGCGCCCGCAAATGAACCCAGATTTCATTCGTTTTTTAACACTTCAAATGTTTTTTAATAATCAGCTGATAATATTCCTTATGAATTAAAATAATTCCACACGCGTGTATCTGAACTCTCAGGATCACACTGTCAAGGCATAGTGCGCGCTTCCTATAATGCTTTTCCATTTCCATATGCCTAATGTATATCAACCAATAAAAGCGAGCATTGGTTTTTAAATAAATGCAACATTAACTCTAGAAGCGAGTCATATAATAGCAGTAAGTCCGTTTTAAATGGTGAATCCCCATCGTAGTACCGTTACTTTGCAACTCACAGTAAAATCGAGCAGCACACAGACTGAAGCATCACAACCATGAAAGCAAAAGGAAAACCCAGTGTATAAAACCCCGCGAATACTGTATAACTATGTTTTTTCCCCGTTAAAACCACAAGGTTAAGCATATAAGGCATGTGTGTATTGTCACCTACCCCCTTCCAGTCCCCTCAGTCGATAAGGCCAGCAGTCTCACTGACAAGAGACAAAAACACCGCAGCCAAACCATGAAGCGAACCCCTCCCTCTGCTCTTAAAGAGCCAACACATGCGTCCACTCTTCCTTTAATCCCATTATCCTCATCAAATATTTGCTCTTCTTATTTTCACTTGAACGGTCCACGCAATACAGAGCAATTAGTTCAACAACGAGAGAAACAACACGCGTCCTCATAATTATTAAATATTACAGACGGTCGGGAAACATCGAAAATCAATTTTTTTATTAAAAAAAATTCAGTATTAAATTCAGCTTTAATGCGGTCATACTGAATTGCTGTATTGCAATCTTGTAATTAACGCTGGTGAAGTGCTGCTCGGGATATGCCGTTTCAGACCGACCCACGGTAAAGGCGAGGACATCCGTCGTCCATACGGACTGTAAAGCGCCATTATGATCATATTCATTTGTTATTAGCTCGCAGATGGACAGGCGCGTTTTCTTTTTGTCTCCTTACATATCAATGACACGTTAACCATATGGAGGTCGTTTTGAGAAGCAGACAATCAAGCTGTGAGGAGATTAATAAGAGCTGCATCATCTATTAGTACATTTTAATACATTCATATTTTTTAAATATCTTAAATTATTATTTACTATATAGAGACTGAATAGTTTGTTAATATAAATAATACACATTTAATATTTACATTGTGTGTCTATATCTGTATACATAAATGCTTAAAGCTTTTATTATATTGATATTTTTACTATATAATGAACATTGTACATATTTTTCATTTATTAATAAATAAATCCCATACACATTCTTTATTTATAGTTAATGTGTCTATATTATACATAACCACTTGAAGTTTTTTATATCTAAATATTTAAAAATATGATTGTACAATACAGAGAATTTGATTAACGTAAATAATATTTTGAATTGCTTATAATACATTCATACACCATTTATTTACATTTATTACCGGTATGTGTGCGCATCTACATCTATACATAAACACTTAAATAAAGCTACTGTTAAACAAAATAGGAGAAATTTATTTTAATATAAAAAGTAAAATCGGAAGAGAAAAGGGAAAAACATAAAAATAAATTAAAAAAAATATTTTGGTAATTAAAAATACAGTGTACAGTATATAGCAATTTGCACAGTATAGTGTCGAGACAGGCAGTAGAGGTCATACAAACATTAAAATAGTGCATGGATATTACAGCAGTCCAACTATAGTAGGTAGGCAAAAGTATAGCTTGTTCAGGACATTATTTACATTCAACAAGATCTAAATCATTCTCCTTTTTCCAGTTTACATACTAGTGCATAACGTGGATACTAGATAGTATACATTACATTACTGTGCATTTACAATAACATGAACATTAAAACACCTTTGTGTCTGAAAGTAGGATTCGGTGCAGCAGTGGCAGTAAAAACTCAAAGCAGTCAGTGCAGAACATTAGTGTGCTCTCTTGTTAGTTCAGTGTGAAACTTTTCCACAGTTAATGACTATATTAATGACTTATATGCTTCCTCCGTTACCTAAAGGGACACGCATCCAAAGAATGATCCAGGGATCTCTCCTATATACATTCTACAGTTCTGAAACAAATCCAGCCTTTTTTCTTTTTGTGGCTTATCTACAATCACTGCTTGAGCCAACAGCAGAATGAGTTTTAAAAACAGTTTGCGCAAATGAAGTGAAAGATTAAACCCGTCTTCTCTGAGTGAGTTAGTCTCTGGGCTCAGCCTGTCAGTGGTTAGTCTTCAAAAAGACAGAGCTTTTACAAATGTTTTAATCCACAAGCAAGCAGATAAATCAAACTGCACTACAAGTTTTCATGTGGCAACAGATTCACACACACACACAAATGCCTGGAAGGACTGTGGCTCATATTGTTCCCACACTCACACAAGTGCACGAGACAGAGAAAGACAGCACAAACAAACAAAAGGAGGAAATGCAGAGGAGCATCTGAATGCCCTGTGCTGGTTAGAACCTAAGATTACCTCCGATGTTGAGCAAGTAGCTCGTTTTTCTCTACTGATGACTACTTTGACCGGTTATGCTGCTGTGCCCATGAAGATCATAATGACTCTGTTTACAGCAGATAACCTCTCAGAGTAAACAGACTGAAGCTCCTCCTCCGAGAGAGAGAGAGAGACTGGCTCAGGAAGGCTTGTGCCTGAGAGAGGAATGTGGAGTGTGTTTTAGTGTGTGGTTTAGGGGGGGTTGAATGATGGGGCGGGAGATCATGTCTGGCTTTACATCCACCTGCGCTCAGCTCTGCCACACCTCAGCACTCCACCCGCCGAAAACTGGATCGACTGAGAGAATTCCTGGAAAGATGAGCAAGAACAGATCCATGATTTGGATAAATAACTTCTGGTGATTTGGGGAAATCCCCCCAGGATGAGGAAAAACATGTTACTTGACAAAAATGCTTTTGTTTTATTTTCTTTTGTACTTATTTATTATACCATTATTTAATTTTCGGTTATTTAATGGCTTATTTTTTAAAATATGTTACATTTTGTGAATTTCTATATATTATTATTATAAGCTCTCATTATATTTAGAATGTACACATAACTATATATTTAAATTATTATGATTTAATATTTGTATATTAGGTGAACAGACACAAAAATGCTTTCACTTTGTTAATTATACACATTAGTAGTATTTATTAAATGCAGATACAACTGTATATTAGAACATTTTTTAAACAAAAAGTGAACAGACACCTGGGCAAACCTCAACAACTTTTTTTATTTATTAATTATAATATATGATTTTCTATTATTTATGTTATTTATTGAATGTAGATGTAACACCATATTAGTGCACAGTCTCAGCCTCAAACAGCATGTTCATAAACGGTCTCATGCACATTATAAACACAAAAATGGCTGCTAAACAACTTGCCAGAGTCAGGGTGCACAGATTTTTAATTAGTTTGATGGGTTTAGTTGTCAAGTAACCAGGCTGCTATGACCTGTGTATAATCGATTTCAGATAAACCCCACCTGAGGGGCTGGTGTTTGCATGAGTGAGGAGTGTGTGATGTTACCTCTGTGTTGGTGTGGTTGGCAGAGGCAGTGGTCTGTAGAGTTGAGGGATTTTCCGGTTGATAAGAGGAAACAAGGCTTCTCTCAGTTTAGTGTAGTTCCGCTCCAGCTCTCGATGGTATTCCTTCTGATCTGGACCGATCAGAGACTTGTTCTTCCTCAGAGCATCCTCACACCTGAGTCAAGAACATTGCAGTTAGTAGGTTCAATGCACAACAGACCCAAAACTGTCAGTCCAAGAAAAGGCTGTCCATTTTAAAGAACTGCAAAACAGAAAATGCTGATTTAACTGGAGGATTCATTTCAAACATTCAATCACTCGTTCTTAGCCATGGGAAGATACCATGCTGATCTATGGTTTAGGTAATTGGCAGCTTTAGCATGTTGGAAATAGACTGCTGCCATGTCTAGGACCATAAAGATCCAAACTGAGGCCACATAAGACTAGGGGTGTGAAGCTTGGGGTTGACAGCAAATCAATTTGATTTGTGATTCACTGCTTTTTAACTTGATTGAATTGCAAATTTTCTAAATTCAGCATGATTCAATCAAAGTTGATATACTGAACTGTTTGATTCAGTAATGTGGTCAAATACTTTTTGACAAATCTCAAAATACTTTTTATTAGTATGTATCTTAAGCAGGAAAAATAAGTATATTGCTCCAAAAATAAGTTAAGCAATACTTAATAAAAATATTCAGAAAACGAAAAATTGTAAAACACTGCTGCCTTGTGTAAAATAATATTTATTCATTTTTAAATATTGTCCTCTACTTTAAATCACTTTTGTTGGTCAAAAATTGATGCAGTTGCACTGGCAGGATTTTTAATCAATGCACTGATAAACTAATTAAAATGAATCGCTACCTAAACGTTTCCAACTGAAAAAGTGAGCATGCTTGTGTGCAAGGATGTGTGCATAAAAGTCACTCCACCTTTTAGTGAAGTCTTTGAAGCAGAGGCGCAGTTTATTGTGATGCCGGAAGAGTTTGGGGTCCTCAGGAATTTCAGACAGGAAGACCTGAGCCACCTCCAGCGGACCCTTTGTGACAACATGTACAGGTTCAGATCCATAAACAAACCGACATGCTGGAAAAAGAAACTATTTCATCTAAATGTTACCTGATTAACAGTGGTGCCAACACAACCCTGAAGCACCATCTGGAGCATCTTTGGGTCAGCAGGGTCCTGATGGGTCGCGAAGGCCAGTTCCTGTGTTTTCTTTTGCATATCCTCAATCGCCACCTCCATCGGCATCAGAATGATCTGTAGGGAGGAGGAAAAATATTTAGAAAATCGGTCTTGAGGCAATTTACGAACCTCCAAAACTACAGTGTTTCACACCTCCTCTTTGTGGATGACGTTGATGCGGGTCTTGATGTAGGGGAAGGCGTGGGAGGTGGTGAGGAAGGTCTTGCGCTTGTACTGCTCGTGCAGGTCGCCGTGGGCCCGACCGTCCAGCGTGAATGGCGTACAGTACATGAACGTGCGCAGGTTATAGTTCTTGTCAAAGTATGTGATGCGCTCCTTCAGCTCATAAGTATCGAAGAAGGGCTCCACGTATGTGATCTGTAGGTATGCCTGGGTAACATAAACATACACAGCACTGTTCAATATGGAGAACATATGTACAAAACTGCAGTTATAGGGGTCAAAAAGAGTTTCAGACCTAAATATTCTAAAAACGAATCAGTGTTGTTATTCTTAACTAAAAATAAACTATTAAAAAAAATGTATTTTGAAATTAAGTTGAAATAAAATGTAAATATTAGATGGAAAGTAAACCTACAAAAGGTAAAATTTAGAAATGTCACCTTAAATAAGTAAATAAACTAAACTAAAAGTAAGTTTAAGTACTAAAATGACTAAAAATAAAAATAAAATGAAATAAACACAATTATAAATATTTAAATTTATTTTAAAAAATGACTTAATCATAAAATTTAAACTACTTTTGAACCTACCATATAAATAAAAGGCAATTAAATTTTTATTTGATAAAAAAGCCTTCAGTCTTGCACTAGCGGTAATATCAGACCTTATTGGGGTCCAGTTTGTTCTTGTCAACAGGGTTGGAGTCCTTGATGATCACCACCATGTCGTCACCAAATCGTTCAGCGTAAAATTCCTACAAAAGAAAGCATAACCCTTACAAATTATCATATTAAAGGGGTCATATGCGATCTTCAAGTTTTCCTTTCTCTTTGCGAGTGTTACAAGCTGTTCGGGAATAGATAAGATCCCTAAAGTTGCAAAGACCAAAGTCTCAAACCCAAAGAGATATTATTTATCAAAGTTAATACTCTGCCACGCCCCCTAAAACGGCTCTTTCTAACAAGCTCCCCCCACATACCTGTCACTGTGTGGGAAGATTTGCATAACACCTCCCAAATGTTTACGCAAAGAAAGAAGGCATAACTCTTATTGTTTGCTTAGCCTCGCCGCCGTGTGTTTTTTCGTTGCGAAGTGAAACATCTTTGTTTTGTGTCTTCCAAAAGAGGACACGACTAGAAATGAATGGTTAAGTTGTATTTACAACACTGTTCCAGAACACTTCAACCCGAATATTCAGACGTGTGCAGCACATTTTATGGAGGATTGTTTCCTGATCCTGGTAGAGTAGACTACAATGCCAGCAGTTCTGACTCACAGCCTGTAAGTACGTTTTCATTTAAAGGATTTGCCCTGATGATTCAAACGCGAGTTTGAGCAGTGTAGAGTAGGGCTTGTTTGTTTGATCATTTCTCCGATCACAAATGCAGACACGGTTTTATGTTTACGTTGCGCGATGCAACGCAACGTGTAAAAAGACAGTTATAAGTCATTATAATCAGTAATTATGTCCCCACTGGATGCATACCAATGTCGGTTTGTAATGGTTTTATTGTTTTTGTCTTGTCGCGCCGGGACACAGCATCACAGTATGGTAAGGGGCGTAACATTTCCGTCACAATCACAACGCACTGGATAGCTGGCCAATCAGGGCACACCTTGCTTTTCAGACCAATGAGCTTTGTAAAAATTGACACGTTTCAGAAAGGTCGGGGCATAGAGGAGAAACAATAATTACAGTATGTGGAAAATAATGTGTTTTTTTAACCTTAAATTTCATTACACCAAATACACAAATACAAAATAATGTTCTTTTTAGCAACAACATATGACCCCTTTAAAAGCAGCATCTGAGATGCACAGAATCAACAGGTAAATCATTTTTCAGACCACGGTCCCAAGATTTGTATCCCCCGAACTATGAATTATGTCATAAATTACTATAAATTGTAAAGTGTTTTTTTCTTTGTCCTTTAAAAATGTAGAACACTTTCAAAAAAAAAAAAAAAAAAAACAAAAAGTATTATAAAGATTAAAAAACTAAACAAATTTAACATTTTGAGATATGTAACCAGATAAAAAAAATAAAAAAAAACGTTAAAAGTTAAATTAATATTTAGAATTATAATTATAAAAATTAAGTGTTAAAAATTTAATTACTACTAATCTTATAACTAACTACTATAACTTCATTATGTACTTCTAATAATAAATATTTGTTATTATTATTAAAATATAAATATTGTTATTTTGATATTAGCACTCCAGACTTAGAAACAAACCTCCAGTCTATGTGAGATCTCGGCTAGTTTGGTGATGGAAGGCTCTTTATAGACAAACTCCTGCTCATCCAGATCGCCAAAGCGGCATCCATAAAAGCCCACACGGAAGTAGGTGCCAAACATCCTCTATGGCCTGAACATTTAGGACAGGAACAATTGAGATGCATGTAAGAAGAGAGAAGAGCATGGCATGTCACATAAAAGCCTAAATAACATAATTTTCGTCTGTTTCAGCCACATCAGGCCTAAAGGCACAACACTGATGGCATGGAGGATGGGTTTATGGATCTGAATGCATGCACATGTGCTCTAGGACAACACTGACTTTTGCCATTCTTGTGAAATGGCCTTACATAAATGTGTCAGAGACAGTGAACCTTACAGAGGCATGGAACAGCTTGAATTTTATGTTTGGTAACCAAGTTCATGTTCACTCACCAGGAAAACATCCAGACCGCACACGGGGAGACCGATGGAGAAATAAAAAGAGATAAAGACCAGAGACAGTTAGTTTCTGTGTGGGAGAAAATTCCCTCTGCAACATATGGTACTGATAAATACTGAAGCACAGTGTGATCGATCAGCCATACCTCCCATCCTGACTCTGTGTGCTGACCCAGCATGAGACACATCATCAACCGACAAGACCGAGAAAGACCTCAGTTCAAAATCAAACCAACCCACACACACACACACACACAGAGCTTTACACAAAAGCTCAGCAACTAATGTCTGTGGTCCGGATCTCGGCACAAGACTGGCTTCATCCTGAGCACAAATCATTTAAAATTCTCTGTATATAGCTACTACAGCTGTGAAATACAATTGCTAGTTTGGTACAATAAATTATTATTAACTTAATAAAATTAAAATACAAACATACCTGCATAACATCATAAACCGTAGAAACTATGATTTCAATCATGACAACTCTCTGAACATTTTAGCATGGTGATGGATATGACAATGTAAATGTATTTGGTCTTGGCAGTAACAGATCTGCTACGCTGCCTGCTGAATTGCTGCTGCGTGTGGTTAATCTGCTGTACGTTTTTAATTATTGCTTCTGCTGCAAGTCAACGTACAGAAACATACTACTGATCCAATGCATATGGCGATACGGTGCCATGAGTATTTAAGACATACTGCTGCTGCACAAATAGCATATAAAATAACCCCGTAGCAAAACCATACAGGTGGAGCTGGGGAAGGTGGAAGGTTTCAGAGAACTCTGAAAGCGTGCTGCAGGCAGTAAGCTCATTGGCTACATATGCAGCATGAACCAATCAGCTTGTGCCAAGTCGTTTAACTCTCTGTATATCATCAGTTACGTTAACACCCCATCAGCGCCATCTAGAGTTTCATGACTGAACTATATATTTAAACAACTTTAGAGTTCAAATAATCAAGTTTTGACAAAAATAAAAAGTTATGTAAAATGATAAACCTCACATATCAGCCTAATAAATGATTATTTAATTGGTCTGAATACAAACGGCAGATGTAAATTCAACTAAATTTGCTCTTTGACAGCAGGTGGTGCTTTTGTAAAAGCAGAAATACAGCCGTTACCCCTGTATACAACGCAGAGCTGCGTTTATAAACGCTTTAATAGGCATCATACAGAGGTAAGATATTACACTTTCATATAAGCCTCCCCGAATGAAATTCCACAGATGTGCACAAAGCACACAAATGGCCTATTTCAAATGTCAGAAAGGTGAATTTCACTGAAAGGTAAAGAGTTTGCAGGTATTATGAAATTAAATAATTATAGGAAACTATCTATGATTGCATATTTAAAATCAGGAATGCAGAATTCTCCCATGAGCCATTCATGTTTCAAGTAGTGCTTACATTTAGAAGCTGCTGATAAGATCAGGATATACTGTATGTAACATGATTAATGGAGTGATAAATACTTTTTTAATAATGAATCAGCTCAATGATTTTTGTCCAGTAGCCCAGTTTCACCTAATGCAGAAACTTATTCACATAATCTAAAAAAAAAAAAAAAAAAAAAAAAAAGTATTACTATTTTATTACTATTCCATAACTATTTACTACTGTGGTTATATAATGGACAAAGTATAGCAGGTAATAAAGGATTTATAATTTTTTACTATTACGAGAAATAACAAACTGCTATTTAAGAGTGTACAATGAATATTGCTGAAATTTAATAGTCATTCAACAAACTGACTCCTGAAACAGTGTAAGATTGTTTGGAGCTACTTGTAGACATGTTCAGCTCAAACAAACTTCCCGTGTCAACAAACCTGATTGTATACTTTGTTGAAGGCATCCTGCAGCTTGCCGTGGACAGAGGCAAGCTTTTTAAAGTCTCTGTTGGCCTCGTGAATGGGACAAAGGATTTTGTAGACTTCATTTATGGCCTCGTACATGGCAGCCTGGAGGAGAGACAGAATCTACAGTCAACCTTCAGTTAATATTTAATAATCCCATAAAAATGTGTGGCGCTGGCTTGGATACGAGTCTAATCCCTTGGATGCACTCAGTTTCCATGACTGTGGGGGGAGGGATGTGACGTGAGCTCTCACCATGTTGAACGAAGCAGCTGCATGCTCCAGAAGTCCCACAAGCCCAGACTCACTGAAGTACTTCCCTGAACAGATGCCCTCCTCCTCTGGGGACAGAATATCATCAGACACCGCAGACTCCTCCAGCACATTGGACGAAATACTCTGTGAAACAATCCACAAAATGTATCATCAATTCTTGTAAAATTTTTATCAAATGAGCAAAGGGTCCAGTGAGAATGTGCTTTACATTTGCATTTTCAATAAATTCCTCTCAGTATACGAAATATTACTTACTAATTAAACTTTATTAAAATGTATTAAAAATGTTCAATTGATTAAATTGTATATTACTTCATTAAAATGTTTTAAATGATTTCAAATGTATTAGTTAAAATATTATAAATATGTATTATTTTACATAATATAATGTTTGCAATAATTATGCTATTATTAGTATAAAAAACTACTGTAATGCTATATAATTACTTTTTATTGAGTAAATATCAACAAAAATACTTCATTTCAAACTTTTCCACAACAGACACTAAAAAAAAAAAAAAAAAAAAATCCCTGATTTTTCAAAGTTCGTGGGAATGGATGAGATGAAACAACCATGCGTATATCACTATTTTGTATTAGCATTAAATTATACTATTATAGTGTTTATTTATATTTTGAATTGGCTTTTATTTTCAGTTTTCATTTTAGTTTAGGTTTTTAGTAATTTTGTTATGTGCTTTTTCATTTTCCTTCGTTTTTTTTAATATTCCTACACAGCTTTAACTTATTTCATTTTTAGTAAAATTAGTATTTCAAGTTAAACTTCTAAACACAGGAAGTGTCCTCATAAACCATGTTTACGCTGTAATACCCCATGCCTTTATACACATTTGTGTCCTCATAAACCATATATTCAAACACAAACACACAGGATCTACCTGGAATGACACACAGCCGATAGGGAGGTAGCGGCAATCTTCAAGCATGTTGAGGTACTCTGCCACCAGGGCGGCGCTATGCACCAGACAGTGCGCTGCCTCCGCGTGGTTCCCTCTCTCTGAGTGCTTCCCTGCCATGTTCTGCAACCACGTGAGTCTCAGATCAGGAGAGTTCTGATAGCCCTTAGCAATCCTACACACAGAGAAGAGCCATGTTTAAATGTAGCACACGAGCCACATTAAATGTCCTTTGGTTTTTATGATAACAAAGCACTGACCTGTACATGAGGTCTATAAGCATCTCTGGGTCCTGCTGGTGCTCCTTCATCTTCACAGTGTCAGTGAGAATCATGTGGAGATTGAAGACGAGATCCTGTACCTACAAAGATGACAGAAGAAAAGTGACTGAGTATTATAGTTTTTGTTACTATTTTGAATTAGATTTTATTTTTATATTTTCTGTTTTCACTTTAATTTGAAAGTTTTTTAAGCATTTGTTGTGTGTTGTGTGGAAATGAGAAATGCTGCCTTGGCAAATAGCTGAAATAAAACAATAATATGTTTTTTTTAATTTTGTTATTTCAGTTTATTTTATTTCAATATCAATGTTTTATGGTTTTAGTTGTCGATAATAACCCTGAAGTGACCTACTTTAGCATAATCATTAGCAGATACAAAGTGTTTATCGATCACTAAAGGGCACAGTAGTGGTGGATGTTGGGTTTTCATCCGCTGTGGGATTCGAACCAACAACCTTTTAGCTACCACCTCCGATCCAAGTGTTTGATACCTGCTCAGGGAAGGGGGAATCTCTGAGCTCCAGGTCATCCTCGGCATATGTGAGAATAGTTTTTAAAGAGCGTCGCAGATGCTCTTCATTGAACTTCGTCGAGGTTCCCACGAGTGAAGACAGAGACATGGTGACCTGCATTTTCACACGGGCGAAATTCTACAGAACAGCAGAGAAGACACAGGATTTAGTTGATCATATTTATATATAGGGAAAGCTGAATCAAGGATAGGAGTTTAATGTGACATTGTGCCTTACGTTGCCGATCTCAAAGTTCTGTCTCATGAGCAGGTAGAGGGAAGCGCTGGCGTGGCTGCGTACAGAGCTCACGCTGCTGCTGCAGTGACGCAGTAACCGCAAACACAGATCTGCACAGAGCTCAGTGTCCTCCTCAAACAACATCTCAGGGAACTACAGAAACACACGTGCAAAGCTTAGTTTCTTCTACAATTTCCTTCGTGAACTATGTAAAATAAGGTCTTAAAGTTTCAAGTTGGTTTATTGAATGACGATGATTTTGAAAATCATTGAAAATTTGAGTGGTACAAGTCTGCAAAATCTCAGGGGCCGTTTACACGACAACATTTTCAGCCAAAAACAGGAAACTTTTTATGCGTTTTGCCTGTTCGTTTACATTACAACAGCGTTTTGGGGACTGAAAACGCATATTTTTGAAAACGGGTTTCAAAGTGCACGTTTTTGAAAACGGCACCGTTGTCGTTTCCGTGTAAACACCCAAAACGGGAATCTTTGAAAACGGTGACGTCATTCGCGTGCGTAGTACGTGTTAGGTATGTAGACATGCGCAGTACGTGTCGATTTTAAAGGCAAGCGCGAACAAACATACACAACAATGGCGGAGTACATGTTACTATTGTTGCTGCTCGTTTTTGGTCGTTTTCACGGATATGTGTAAACACGAATCGTTTTGAAAACATTGTCGTGTATACGTGAAACTTTTTAAAAACGTTTCCGTTTTTGACTACATCGTTGTCGTGTAAATGTAGCCTCAGTGTAACAATGTAAGGATGTTGTCTGTGATCGCCAGGACGTTTCTATATAGTTTGTACTGTGTTCTTGTGTTTTTCATTAGTGATGGAGTGACAGTAGTGATGGAGTGGATTTCTTTAATGGGTTTCTTAAGTTCAAAAGTTCACTACAGTTCAAAAGTTTCAGGTCAGTAATATTCAAAAGTGAGAGTAAACATACACGTATACATGTTGTTACAAAAGATTTCTATTTCAAATGATTCGGTTCTTTTGAACTACAGGATTTTTTTAAATAAGAAATGCTTCGTGAGCAGCAAATCAGCATATTAGAATGATTTCTGAAGGATCACGTGACACTGAAGACTGGAGTAAAGATGCTGAAAATTCAGCTTTGCATCACAGGAATAAATTACATTTTAAACATTAAAGATGCGAAAACACTTATTAAAAAAATCACTGTTTTACTGTATTTTTCATCAAATAACTGCTTAAATTGATACAAGTATAGAATGATATCTAAGGATATACTTCTATACTATATGTCAATTACCCAGTGCAGAATGGCTTCTTGCACCAATTGTTCAGTACTCATGTTTAGGGATGAACAAGCACTGTTAACAACAAACACAAACCTTGTAGACCAAAGCTCTCTGAGTGCTGAAGCAGTGCTGCAGGAAGAGGGCGCTCTGGTTTCCTGCCATACTGTGGAGGAGGACTCTCAACACACCAACCAACACACTCTCTTTCAGCTCTGACATCACCACCGTCTGATGCAAAAACACACACAAACACTGATGAACTACGTGAAAATGACATGTCGTAACACATGGTATCTGTAGTAAATGCATTCAAATGAGAGGGACAAAGTCTACTTTACTTTGACAATGATCTCCAGTGTGTCCAGGGCTATGAGAGCAGCTTCTGTCGCCAAGTTTCCATCCACTACCGACTCCTGCTCCACCTCTGCTTTGGTCCTGCACAGAGACAGTGTTTACAGTGAGCTATTCATAGTGCCCATGACACACACACACACACACACACACAACTGTCCATGTGTGATTATGCGCTTCATTAAGTCAATGGACAGCTAGAGCAACATTATTTAGTTGTCAGTGAACGTGACCAGCAACGAAAAGATCCTCCGTAAGAGAAGAGGAAAAAAGACACACTTGTCCACTCTGTCTGCATTCTGTCTCCAATGAGTGACGTTTTTCCTCCAGCGGACGTTCTCCTGACCTCCATAAGGACTGCGCTCTGAGGAACACACAGGAACAGAGGTGAATGACAAATTCAATGCTTTGACATTTACTCGCACACATACCAACAGAGCACCTGTTGTACCTCTGCAGCGACGGACCATCTCCTGTCTTGCTCCGATGGTGCCCAGTATGGCCTCTTCCAGACGGGCCTTCATGTCCTGAGACTTCTTAAAGGTCAGACTGTTTATCCTCTGCAGGGCTTTCTTCCCCTGAGAACAGGCACAATGAAAAGGATATACAAAAACATGTTAACATGCAACACAAAAATGCACAATATAAAGTAAAAATTCCTGAATGTGTCAGAGGAATAGGTGTAACATAAGAAGCGACTTCCAAACTCCAGGTCCAAGTTATTTTTCTGAATTTTAAAGAGGTCATGCCATATTGTTTGTGTATTTTTCCCCTCAGTTCAGCCAAATATAGGTTTAAACTGCCACATGCACAACACAGCCTCTTTGTAAATAATTACATTGTGGGAAAAAAAAAAAGTTGAAAGTTGATTGCATAGATCTCAAACCGTGAGAACATGTTTTATATATTGCATTTTCAAGTTCTAAAACATTATTTATTAAACTATTTATTTCAGTAGAAAATATTGAATATAATGTAATGCTTGCAAATAAATATGGTACTATTAGTATAAATAATATACAGCCCTGAAAATGTCTTTAAAATACCCAGATTTTTCCAGATTTTAAAAAGTGTTCGGAAGGATATGCATATCCTTTGGGAGAATATACAAAGTGTCAAGTGCAACATGATGTTTGATTGGCCTGCATTTTACTCTTATTGCTCCTTTGGTATTTAAGATGAAACAGGATCAATCCTACTATCTCACTGTGACTGGATGGACCATGTTTCTAAATATCAAAGAGTCATTACTTGAGAAGGGCATGTGGATGTACCTTGTATTCGAAACAGGACAGACAGAGGTGAAGAAGATCAAGCAAGCGGTTTATTTGTGGCACAGACAGGTCTGAGACCCAGCGCTCCAACAACCCCGCGTCTGCATTCTTCAACACCCACAGAAAACAAACCAGCAGCATCCTGCTGCACTCTGCAGAGAGGGTGCTACACTGACGGCCAGCCTGACGAAGAAAAATAACAAAAACACATTTGCACTACACAAATACACTCATACAGACGAAACACAACAAAGCCAACCTGCCTAGACCACATCCGGCAGCCTGTTTGGGACAGACATATACAGAGGATGTCCTTACACACCCATATGTATAATAAACACTTAGACAAACATGATCCTCATTTCCTCAGCCATACACAAGCCATTAATATTTACTAATAACCAGGAAACCCTGTTGTACACCGTCAGAGCAGAGAGTACACCCCTCTAGTGGTGGAGAGCGGTACTGCTGCCAACAGAATGGACAGGAGTGAATATGAAGGGCTGCTCTAGTGGTGCTATTAAGATAATGCAGCTGTGAGGGAAAATTTCAAAAGTCCATGCACTATGACAAGTAACTCTATTTCTGTTGTTTACGCTTTCTATTTATTCCACTAGAGCAACAGCATGGGGAAAAGATGTGGAACATTTATGTGCATAAATATAGCTTATTTCTAAAAAGTAAGAAAAACATTGTCTTATTTTGGGGCTTTAGATAAAGATGAAAGTACTTTAAAATGATTAAGGGAATAGGACCAGGGCATGTTGCAGGCCAGAATTGAACCTGCATTATCTGTATGAGCACCAAGGCTTAATATGAATGGGTCACTTGCCACAGTTCTCAAAAATTTGGTGTCAGTAATATTTTTTTTAAAGAAAATTAATACTTTTATTAAATAAAGACACATTATAATTGATCAAAGTTTTTACATTATTCTGTTGCAAAATATTTATATTTCAAATAAGTGCTGTTCTTTGTAACTTTCTATTGATAAAAAAAAAGTTTCCATAGAAATAAGCAGCACAATTGGTTTTAACATTGATGATAATAAGAAATATTTCTTGACAACCAAATTAGCATATTTAATTTCTGAAGGATAATGTGACACTGACAAGACTGTAGTAATGGCTGATGAAAATTCAACTTTGATCACAGAAATAAATAGCATTTTACAATATTAAAATAGAAAATGGTTATTTTAATTTGTAATATTATTTCACAATATTACTGTATTTTTGATCAAATAAATGCAGCCATAAGAGACTTCTTTCACCTAAACATTAACCTAAACATACATTAGAGTTCAGAAATTAAAAAATTCACAACCTTCATTCATATTCGTAACATGAGTTATTAATAGTGGTCAGTGAGCAGGTACTCACCACTGAAGGCAGAGTGAAGGGGTTGGCTTTGGAATGGGGGAGTGGTGAGCCAGCTATCGCCATGGCAACAGACTGGCTGATGGTGCTGTTGTCTGGGTCGTTATCGTCGACGAGCGCCGAGGCGTGACGTACACGCTGTGGGGACGTGTCTGGGACATACAAAGGTGGAGAGATACAGATCTCAGCTGAAATGGGACTTTTGTTCAGTTTTTAATGACTCTGTGGAGCTCTGACCTTTGAAAGACTATTCAACTCATAAACAAAGAGTTTATATAAATAACTGAAGAGATAAGGAGTATGCTCTATTGTGGGCGCTCAGCTCACAGGGTCTCACTAACCGGTGAAGTCGTGAAGCTGGGCCAGTGTCTCCATGACGATGGGGATGAGTGGCAGGTAGAGCTGGGCGATGTGGGAGCGGACTTGGGGGTCTGTGTAGCGGGGGTCCGCGTCGTGACTGCACAGCAGAGAATGCAGCGCACTAATGGTCTTCTTGTGTAGGAAGAACACACTGAGAAAGACAGAAAGAGGTGTGAGATATGATTTGAGGTGTTGGAATCTTATTTATAAAAGCAGTTCAAAGCTTTTTTCTGTGCTAATTTAAGAGCGAAATTTAAAACTAAATGGCTTCAAACATGGTAAAACACGCTAATACTTCAAAACTAATTCATTAATTTGTAATTAGACAAAGTTGAACGAATATTTCCTTCACAGAGAAATATTTGAAGGTTACATGTTATTGATTTAATTTAATACCATTAATATTCATATTAATATTTCACTTTTTAAACAAAGGAGTGTCAGCATAACAAAGGAATGTCTCATCAGCATATGTCCTTTATGGCTGGAATACACTAAACAGATTTTATTTGAACAGATTTTGAAACACTAGACATCATACACTTGTCGACTTTGTAAATGGTTACAGAGAACAACTGAGCATCATACACAAAACGAATTACATAGAACAATAAGTGCTCTAAAATTGTCTTAAAATATCAAACATGACTGATATCCTCATATTAAATGGAATCATAGTCTGAAGCTAAAACATTTTTTTTTAGTCTGAGCTCATTATACACTACGTGATTTTCTGTGAAATCTGCTCAAAATCCGCAGACTGACTTTGACTTTCGGCAAATAGCATTGACTCCAGATCGCAAATCGGGACAAAAAACATCAGGAAAAATTCATGTACAGTAATGTATTTCAGCCTTTAACTATGGTATCGAAATTGGCATTGTGAACTATGAAATTTCACCAGTATTGGTACTGATTTCTAAAATTTTGGGAATTTTTACAAACAGATTTGTTTAATTGTGTATATTATAAATCAATATTAGCCTATATTTATTGACCATAAGATGAAAGAAATCAGCTACTGACTTAAGCTGAAAATGTCTGTGTATCGCTAGTAAAATACTTGAGTGTGCAAGTGTAGGAATGTTTCTCACCCCTCTCCGTCTGGCTCGAGGATGAGTGACAGTTCAGCCAAAAGCAGACCAGAAAGAAAATGCTGCTGGCGGAACGGCACCGACAGTTCGAACATGCTGACCACACCCTGATCCAGAACATGAGAGGAGAACGCTGAGCTCTACAAGAGAACACAGAAATGTCTGTCTCACCATTGCTATAATAAAGTGAAGTGCAATTCAATTCCTAGGAGGATTCCACTGAGTGTGTCCAGCTTGATGTAATGTGGTTGTATGGCAGACAGACAGCAGACAGAAACATAACATCCATCATGACAGGTTTTAAACCGGTTTTAAACTCTACAGCGAGAAACTCTTCAACGCACAATTACAAACAACTCAGGAAACTCGCAGCCCTGTAGAGAGCACACCAATCCCAGAAAACTGAAATGCAAGCTTGAGAGTAAGTAAATCTGTTAGTTCACCCAAAAATGAAAAATTTGATGTTTATCTGCTTACCAACAGGGCATCCAAGATGTAGGTGACTTAAGTTTCTTCAGTAGAACACAAACGAAGAACTTTAACTCAAACCGTTGCAGTCTGTCAATCATATAATGAAAGTGAATGGGAATCACGGCTTTGAGAGTAAACAAACATACACAAACAAAACCAAATTAAAACACTGCGGCTCGTGACGATACATTGATGTGTAAAGACACGAAACGATCTGTCTGTGTAAGAAACTGAACAGTATTTATATTGGTTTTTTTACCTCTGATTTACTACAATGTCCGAACTGTCCTGAGCGTGTTCACGTCTTCTTCTTCAGCCTGCACGTGACGCATATAAGACTTAAGTGCATTACCGCCACCTATCTCTCAAATGGACCATTGACACTCTATCTACAATCTCAATTAGGAGTGTCAATGGTCCATTTGATAGATAGGTGGTGGTAATGCACTTATACGTTTGCGATCCGCTGTGATGCAAGAAGAAGAAGAAGACGCGAACGCGCTCAGGAATGTTCGGACATTGCGTTGAAAATCAGAGGTAAAAAACGATATAAATACTGTTCAGTTTCTAGCACAGACCGATTGTTTCGTGTATTTACACATCAATGTATCATCACGAGCTGCAGGGTTTAATTTGGTTTTGTGTATGTATTTTTGACTCTCAAAGCCGTGATTCCCATTCACCTCCATTATATGACTGACATCAAAGTTTGAGTTAAATCCTCATTTGGTGCATTACTGAAAAACAAAGTCGCTCCTATCATCTTGATGCCCGGGGGGGTAAGCAGATAACATCACATTTTCATTTTTAATTTAATAGTTATAATCAATATATGGTAATTAATAAATTGTAAATTGTTTTGGTTAAAGTACTAACACTATTCTTCAAAAGCTTGGGCTTAGTAAGATTTTCTGTATTCTGCAATAAAGGACATTTATAATGTTACAAAAGATTCCTATTTCAAATAAATGCTGTTCGTTGAAGTTTCTATTCATCAAAGAATCCTAAAAAACATGTATTATGGTTTCAACAAAATATTAAGCAGCACAACAATTTTTAACACTGATAATAAGAAATGTATCTTGAGCAGCAAATCAGCACATTAGAGTGAATTTTGAAGGATCTTTTGACACTAAAGAGAGAGTTAGAGTGAGTGTGTGTGTACCTGAGAGGTGGTGGAGGATGTGGAGGGTGAGGGCGATGCGGGGGGGCTGAGGGTGGCGCAGGGCAGGTTCAGGGTGACGTAGTGCTCGTGACTGCAGACGATCCGTATGAAGTCCATCCTCAGCGCTGTCAGAGAGCTGGGGTTCTGCGCTGTGTGGAGCTTATTAATCTGAAGACACAAATGCACCAAACTGTCATTTGTCACTAAAGGTTCTAGGATGAATTCACAGCTGTGCCTCATCTGCATGTGTCTCGTTCACTAAACCACTTGCAATCCATGTAAACCAGGCACTGTGCGCTAGTATAAGAATTGAAATGTATTGTTTTTGGTGCAAACACACCTCCTTCTTATGTAAATAAGGCTTTTTATAGTTTATGTGTACAAAGTCTAGTGATCATGACAGCAGAAATTCATCATATGATGACCAAATTCTGGAGAAGAGCATCATAACCAATCATATATTCAGACTACGCTATAATCAAGCACACTGGGAGCATTTTAAAATGTGTGCTTGTGTGTTTTTGTGCATGTACCTGTTTATAATATGAGCGGACGAGGTTGAAAACAAAGCCTCTGTCCATGAGAGACAGCAGGTCATTGAGGAAAAAGGCCAAGCTGTTGTTTAACCTCTCCACTAGCTCAACATCCTGAAACGCACACAGACATTGGTTTAGACAAAGATATGCATGCTTCCTGTTGATTCATAACAACAGTTAACAGTCATAAAACGGAATACAAACCACCATAAAGTCTCAAACATCCCCATATCTACATAAGGTCTGTGTTCCTTCAACAGTAAAAGGAGATCTGCTGCTCTTTTACCTTGTGATATCTGCTGGCTATGTCTGCACTGATGGCACACACTAAGGCAGCAATGTCATCCACAAAGCGGTCTGGGAAGCGCTGGCGTCGGGGCATGTCCAGGCGTGAGGACAGGAACAGATGATGGGACATGCTCTTCACCTGTTTTCACACACAGAAAAATAAGTGATACCATCTGTAGCTTTGATTCTGCTTTACAAAACTCACCAAACACTAGGTTTTTCCAAAACCTACATGTCTAGGAGCCATCAAAATAATTCAGTCATATACAGTCAATTACTATACCTGGAACTATTAAAGGGACAGTTCACCCAAAAATGAAAATTCCGCTTTTTTTTTTAAATGACATGGTAAGTAAATGACAGCATTTTTATTTTGGGTGAACTATACTTTTCAAAGACAATAAAAAAAAATTTATATTCTACAGAGCCTCGAATGTGACGTGCACAACATGATAATTTGTACTCTCATTTTACTAAACTCATTCCCTCATTTCAAGTAAATCATACGCACAATACAATAATTTGTTCCCTCAATATGATTTAACAAAAATGTGGCCACGATTTAGTAAAATGAGGGAACTTCAACCAAGTGCACGATTTGCCATTTTTTTCCTCCATGTCATGTGCGGGGCCCCATAATATTCAGTATTATTATTGATTGGACTGTACTAACACTATCAGATGAGAACTGAATTGAGCTGGATAATGACATGAACTTTGCAACACTGATACTGTTACTGAACTGAATCAACATTGACTTGAGCTGAATAATGGCACTATTGTCTTTTGTAGCTGCTTTATAGTTGAATTGAGTTCATTTCATTTCATACAATGAACTTTGCAACAGTGACACTGATAGTGAACTAAATTGAGCTGAATAATGACTCCATTGTCCTCTGTAGAGCTGCTTTACAGTTTAAATTATAAATTTTACAACATTTAGGTCTACATTTATTACCTCTTTTATTACTGTAAAGCTGCTCTGAAATAATCTATATTATATTAAGAGCTACAGAAATAAATGTGACTTGAGTTCAGTTATTGATGTAAATGTAAAAGGTTGGAGGTCAACGGACCATGAGCTGGAAGAAGAACCAGGCCTGCTGCAGAGACGCCTCTCTCACGGTACTGGAGCTCACCACCCACTGGAGAGCCAACTCTTCATGAAGTAACTGAACGCAGAGAGCATTTTTACAAAATATACATAGAGAACACAAGCACACACATGCACAATGAAGGCAGATTACTTTGAAATAATAGTGATACGTGTGCATGAACAAGATAAAGTGGCTCAATGAATGGGTGAGTACATAAATGAGTGAATGAAGAAACTAATGAACAGGAGAGTGCACGGGTGAGTAAATGAGTATGTGCACTACCTTCTTGGCGATCTGCCTGGAGGGAGGACAGAGAATGGAGGCAGTCTCGATGAAGGCAGACATGCGATTACAGGCACGCTCACTGGCCTGCAAACCAGTGAGTGAACACAGAACAATGGTGGTGATGGTTGGTGTTGGTGGTGATGATGATGATGATGACGACAATGAAGGTGATGACGAAGAATGGAAGACAGAAAGAGAGAAAACGAGGGAAGAGGATAAGACAATGCCTGCTAGATACACCAACCCAGATACTTAAAAAAAAAATCTAAATAATCAAACGTTATCCATGCTATGTTAGGGATAATGCACAGTCAGCCGGTCATCTATGCAAAATAAACCCTGACACGGTGATTGAGGTTTGAAATCCTTAAGGGGGTTATTTTGTGGTTAACGGACTATGCACTAAATAAATCAAATAATGTAAGGGAGGATTCTAAGCATATTGATGTGACATCAATATGTCACATAGTTAATTGAATTGGGTGCAACATTGCATATGTAAACCTAGGTTTTATTGTTCCATCACTGCAAGACGAGGCACTGTTGTATTGTTGGTAACTAGTCTTCAACCAAGTTTTCCTCTGACTGACAGGGGCAGGAGAAGTACAGCACACAAAGGAAAGAGAGATGAGTTGGTTGATGAAGAGAAGTAGGCACACAACACACACCTTCTACACAAATGAGCACGCATCCTCAGGCATAAACACATACATAAGAATAAAGCCAAATGGACAGCAGCAGAAGAGCTGGTAGAAGATTATGGAGAATGATTACAGAAGTAATACCAGAGTGAAGGCAATGAGAGCGTATAGGATGATATGGTGTATGGGCTGAAATATTGGGACTCAACATTTTAGCATATAAAAGTTGAGAATGAGGGGAATTTGAGTGTAGCACACTTTGGCTAGATTTTAAGACAATAACAAGTCATGTTGGGTTAAAGGTTTGAGACAGTGACAAAAAATGGCAGGGTTAAGGTTTTGAGAGTTAACAATGGTAGGTTAATTAAAACAGTAACAAGTAATATTACTGTTAAGGGTTTGAGACAGTAACAAGTAATGTTAGGGTTAAGTGTTTGAGACAGTAACAAGTAATGTTAGGGTTAAAGGTTTGAGACAGTAACAAGTAATGTTAGGGTTAAGTGTTTGAGACAGTAACAAGTAATGTTAGGGTTAAGTGTTTGAGACAATAACAAGTAATGTTAGTGTTAAGTGTTTGAGACAGTAACTAGTAATGTTAGGGTTAAGTGTTTGAGACAGTAACTAGTAATGTTAGGGTTAAGTGTTTGAGACAATAACAAGTAATGTTAGTGTTAAGTGTTTGAGACAGTAACTAGTAATGTTAGGGTTAAGTGTTTGAGACAATAACAAGTAATGTTAGTGTTAAGTGTTTGAGACAGTAACTAGTAATGTTAGGGTTAAGTGTTTGAGACAATAACAAGTAATGTTAGTGTTAAGTGTTTGAGACAGTAACTAGTAATGTTAGGGTTAAGTGTTTGAGACAGTAACAAGTAATGTTAGGGTTAAAGGTTTGATAAAGTAACAAGTAATGTTAGGTTTAAAGGTTTGAGACGGTAACAAGTTGCGTTGAGGCTCTCAAGACCGTAACAGATCATGCTGAGTTGTATGTTTTCAGAGAGTATTCGGTTGTAGAGTTTGAGATGGTAACAAATAATGTTATGGCTAAGGGTTGATGTGGGGTAAAAGGGTCTGAGGCAGTTACAGGTTATATTATGGCGTATGGTTTGAGGCAGTAGGGAGGGACATTAGAGTGTAGGGTTTGACTAGCACCTGCTTGAGCTCACAGCTGGAGTTGGGGTTCCGACGGAGCACAGCCCTTGAGCCCCCTGGAGCGTAAGCAGAGTTTACCCAGGAATGTGAGCGGTCTATCCCCTGCTTATCCACCGACGACACAAACACACACCACAGTGCAACACAGGTGAGTGCAGAACAGTCACATACAGGTGCCACAGGGAGGGGACGAAGTGCAGGAACAATAATTAATTTAGAGGAGGGTTGGGGACAAGTCAGGGGCACAGTGAAAGAGGGGAGAGGGTAGGAACAGCAGTACCACAGCAAAAAATAAGCACAATTATTAGCAGAGCAATCAACAGCTGCCACCGAAAACATCTCACAGTCAATCTCTGAGCCTGCAGCTCCAGCACACGACAGTAAGAGTAGGGACAGCAACTAACTATTTAACGATTTTGATGAAACAGTTAATCTGTTAATTTCACAATCAAACAAAAATGCTATTTTTTCAGCATTTATTTTTAATAGAAATAGCTTTGTTTTGCAAAGCGATGTCACTGATTAGTTAATCCAATTTGTTGTGAAATATCTTCATTATTAGATTTTATTTTACTTGATTAGTTTTCCCCCCAGATTTTCACCAACAAAAGAGAAAACCGAAACTGACTGTTTAAAAGACAACAACAATAACAGCAACTATCACTCAAAGTGCTTCTTTTAATACTCTGTTCCTTGTAGCTCCCTAGTCCAAGTAGAAACAACACTGGACAGAGTGGTCACACTGCAGTAACTTGAACAACCAATCAGAAGCCAGAGGAAGAGCCACCCACCTTGCTGCCGATGATTCTCTGCACCTCCTCGTCAGGGGTGGCTGGTGTTGAGGCCAGGTCGGGGTTGGAGTTACTAATGCTCTTGGAGCGGGACAAGAGCAGGCTGCTGGGTCTTGCCGTCGCCCTAGAGAGCGTGGCATACTGGATGGGGAGATCATACGATGCAAGTCCCACTGAAGGAGAAAGTGGGATGCACTCAGTGTATGAACATAAATAACCATTCTGCTCTTGAGATCAAATGAGAGTGAGTATAAATGTGAGTGAAGCAGTTACTACAATAGATAAACACTGAGCCCCAGAGAAACGAATCAGCACAGTTTAAAGGTTAAATAATGTTTACAGTTTTAGCAACGGTTCAATAACTCAAAGGCACACGAAAGGGCATTTTTAAGACTTCAAAGTCAACCCAAAATGAACATTTTATCATCATTTAGTCACTTCCAAATTATTCCAAACCCTGACTATTTTACTTCTTCCATGAAGGATGTTTTGCATTATGTATCTCTCAAATCTCACAATTTAACATGACATTGCACTGTTTTTGTGCTTTGTGAGCTGTATTTCTCACTCACCAGCAGGGGGAGATACAGGCTCTGTTGTGGGCAGGTGGAAGCAGTAGTGGATATAGGAGGACAGCAGATTGTTGCGGCCATGATGGTCCTGGTTTCCTTCCAGGTTCTTGTGGATCTGGTTTACCAGCAGGGCCATGGCTTCAAAAGCAGCACGGCCAAGATTTACTAGATTTGGAGGAATGAGAGGAAATGGATTACACAAGCAAATACCAAAAAATTAGTAATAGTAATAAAAAGTAATATTCGTGACCAGATCCAGTGCTACTAACCGATCTGTCCTGCTATGACAGGAGGGTGTACGATTAGCAATATGAGCTTGCTCATAAGTTGATGCAGGAAGCGCACGCAAGTGTCCAGCAGTGCCCCTTTCAGAGCCGCCATGCTGGCCTTCAGCTCTGCCTCCACGTTTGCCTCAGTGATTATAACATCCTTCAGCCGGTAAGGGAAGGAGTACTCTTCCAGAACATATACAAGTGTGAAGAATTTATCCAGGTGTGGATCCTACACACATTAAGTGAGAAATGTATGTGAATGATTGTGTTTAATTTTTTTCTTTTTCTGATTTTTATTTTATTTTATTCCATTACCTGTGTGTGAACTGAGGAGGCTGCCTTCACCTCTACATTAAAGACTCCTTTGTGGTTGTCCACCCATTTCATCCCTGGTAGCTGTACCTGAAACAGGCACAGGCCACAACATATTCTCAGCACATGTTCACATTCCTCCTCAGATTTTACAGACAAGTTGATGTTGCAATTCATCTCTAAATCATTACCTGTAACTTGGATAATTAGGTTGCATGATTAAAACATTGTTTGCTTGAAATGACCAATTCTCAATCTACAGGGTTCCCACACCTTTTGTCATCATGATTTTTTTATTTTTTTAGAATTTAGCATAACTATGAAAATGTATACTTCACCATGGAAATTTTCATAACTTTTCAACATTTTATTAATTTCACAATTTCCAGGTGTTATATTACCACTGGAGCCCTGAATTCAGTTGCACATTCTGCAGATAATTTGCTTTAAACCAAAAATTCTGTTATCATCTGTCACTTTTTATGTGGCTCTAAATTTATATGACTTTTGTCACGCGGAACACAAAAGAAGGGAATTGAAAAGTCAGAGCTGATAAAAAAGCATAGTGATCACTGATTGTCAAGTTAAAAGGCGGTCAAGTTATGCAAGTTTTTGCTTGTTTTTTTATTTTTAAATGACATGTAAGGTTGAAAATATGAACCTGGGCTCCCTTTCATACTGAATAAAAACTGTAGCCTTATACTATCTAGAAGCACATCCACTGCTCAGCATTTTTCTGTTGTGCCATGGCTGAACTGATTGCACCACAGCATGAATCTACAAATCCTACTAAAATTTAGACTCGGTTCATAAACATTATTGATTACATAATGTGACACTTGCTCAGTAGGTCTAAGTGAATTACTAAAAGGGAGACTCATGAATATTAATTAGGACAAGTGACTGAAAGCGCCAAGAGTGTTATGAAGCATCATCAACATGAGAATATTAATATTCATAAGCTTTGCCTTTGTCATAGTAAAATTTATAATCTCATCTCAAATGGAGTTGTTACATGCAATATTACTTGCAAAAAATTGGCATCATTTATATTTTTTTATGTTTTATGATGGCATTGGTGAAGGGAAGACCAGAGGCTGAATTTCTTTAGTCACAATAAACTAGAGTGATGACATCCTTCTCTGTGAAGCATAGAGTGAAGTAATTTTACTTCATGGGAAATAAAAAATTATTTTAAGAAAATGTTGTGGAAAAATTATTTTGATGTCCAATATTTTTCTTCAGCTGTCTAAAGTGTTGATGCCTTTGAATTAAACTAATAAGTGTTTTATCTTGGTTGTTGGACAGATGATTACGGGGATGATAGTAACAATGAATAAATGTAATATTATGTATAATATCAGTCCATTAATTATTATAATTTATATTCTTGTTATAAGTGATAGTTATTTTTTACACAGTTAATTATTTTCCATAACTTTGAATGTCTAAATATAGTTTAAAACCAGATTTGACAGATTTTGTAATTTTCAAAAAATATTTATTAATTAAACATCATAATAATTAGGGATGCACGATATATCGGCCACCATATCGGTATCGGCCGATAAATGCTAATTTTTTCTGTTAACGGTATCGGCTTGATAAGAAAATTTGGCCGATATCTTAAAGCCGATAAATAATGCATTATTTCCTTCAGAGACACTTCAGATGCGCGCTGTTCGTTTGCAGCCTTTTGTGCAATTGTACGTTGTAATATTGTGTTTATTTGATGTATATCTGATTTATCTCATATAGAATGCGTTTGGTTAAGTTAAAAGAGCGCTTCAGTTTACCAATGATCATCTTTAGCTCAGCGCACGCAGCTCAAACAGCAGTGCACAACATTAATAACTATGATTGGGAATGTTGTGTATATAACATTCTAATGAGAACATTATTATAATAAAACGTTGTGCATTCTTTGGGTTTAGTTGCTGTGTTTCAGCGCGTTGATATGGGAAGAGCGCATCCACAACAGGATCACACATTCTGACTATAGCACGCAATAACTGCATCATTTTGTACATATATAAGTTGTAATATTATGTTTAAGTTGTATTAATATTAATCTCAGGATGAATTTCCTTGAGTTAAATAAGCTGCCAGCAAACGCTTCAGTTTACCATGTTCATTCAGCTCTTCAGCTTCAGCACGCGCAGCTCAACGGCTGCTATTTAAAACAGTGGTATTAATTTGTTACTTTTTCAAAATCATTGATTCATTATTAATAAAAACCACCACGTGTATTTATATTATTTTTCATCAACAATATGGTTTAGTAATAAAAATCATTTAATTATTGTCCGTGCAGAGGCTATTCCGTTTTATTGATCTGTGGCGCATTCATTTTGATTCTTTACACGTGTAATGATGTCCAGTGACTTGTTTGCATTATGCATTATTTTATTTATTTGTAAGACTTTTTTATGACTAAATTTGGTAATGGGGAGTAAAATTATTTTTAAAACGTACACCGTTCAAACTAGGATGCTTATGTTGAAGTGTTTGGGATGTGACTTTTAATGATGAGACCTTTTTTGTAATCAGGCTCTCAAAAAGTATATAACAATTTGGATATAGATTTATCGGCCAACATATCAGTTATCGGCTTTCAAAAATAAAGAATAATCGGTTATCGGTATCGGCCAAAATTTTCATATCGGTGCATCCCTAATAATAATAGTAATAATAATGCTAATAATTATTATTTTTTGTAATAATATTACCACTAATGATATGAATAATAATTATTAGTAGCAGTAAAAAAAAAAAAAAAGTATTTTATTTAAAGGGATAGTTCACCCAAAAATGAAAATTCTGTCATTAATTACTTCACCCTCATGTCATTTCGGGACATCAGTGGTCAACCACAATTATACGAAGCTACGAGAATACTTGTGCGAAAAGGAAAAAAAAAAAAATGACTTTATTCAAACTTCGGCTCTCCGCATCACCCTGTAATGCCATTTGGAGAGTATCAGCTGGATGTAAACAACGTATGCTGTTTCTGTGTCAGCTGCGTCACGTTGTTGTGATTTGATCTGTACAGAAACAACGCGCGTATCCATGTGACGCAGCTGACACAGAACAGCATATGTTGTTTACGTCCAGCGGATATTCTCAAAAATGGCACCAGGGTGATGCAGAGGAGATGAATTGTTGAATAAATTCGTTATTTTTTTTTCTTTTGCACACAAAAAGTATTCTCGTAGCTTCGTATAATTGTGGATGAACCACTGATGTCACATGGATTATTTTACAGATCTCCTTGCTACGTTTCTGGACTTGGGACTATTTCAGTTGCGTTGCTGTCTATGCAGGGTCAGACAGCTCTCAGATTTCATCAAAAATATCTTAATTTGTGTTCCGAAGATGAATGAAGGTCTTACGGGTTTGAAACGACATGAGGGTGAGTAATTAATGACAGAAAATTCATTTTTGGGTGAACTAACCCTTTAAATGTCTAGTGCTTTAAAAAGTGTCAAGAGTTACCAAGTCTATCATACTTCTTGAAAGTTCCTATTATATGAAAAGATGGCAGGAAATAGTAGTAGTCTGATTAGGAAGATGAAATTATGAAGGGGAAAAAAATAATTATTACAATTGCCCCCCCTCGATCTGCCCTTCTTTTGACATCTTTCACTTCCACACACATTCTCACAAACACAACCTCTAAGCATCACAAACATCCAGTTTAGGATAAATGTCTTACATCAGGAGTGAGGACTGAGTAGCTGGGTGGAGGTTTCTCCACAGAGACAGGCAGACTGAAGGAGCCGGTGCGCAGGCGGCCGTGCTGCATGAGGGGGATCCACTGCAAAAAACAACATGAACTATGATTAACCTGCACAGCCTACATGCAGTTCAAAAACATTAGCATGCTATATATGACCTACAATCACATGACGCTACAACTTCAAAAGTGTCATAAGGAGAATCAGGGGAGGGTGCTACTGAATCCCAGCAGGAAAAGAGATTGCGTGGGAGGTGACGTATAAGGACGCTCTAGGTGTCTCTGAGGGGGGATAGGGTCACATGGAGGTGAGCGTTTCATCAGGTAGCCTGGAGCGCTTCTCCAGCTCTATCACGAGAGGATAGAGAGGAAGAGGAGAAGAGAGGGGGGTCCTTCTCTCACCGTGTAGCCCACTGGCGTCTCTAAGGGGGTATTCTGCTTGGGCTGGCAGCTGATGTGATAGAAGGTGAAGAGCAGGTGGTGGTTGTCGGTGAGGTTGGCAGGAATCTTCATCTTTACCTCCTCGTAGAACTCTGGGGACCTGCAGAGATGGAGAGAGGAGAATGAAAAACGTTGTAGTGGTTTTCAACTAGGGGGCCTCAGCCAAGGGGGCTGCTGGATAAGTTCAAATGATTTTAATTATTTTAGCGGTTGTAAATAAAATAGTTTAAATAAAATAAAAAAATGTTTTAAATATTAATAATAATTAATATTAACAGTGATAATAAAACAACTACTCATTAAAAGGCTGAAAGAAAAAAGAAAACTAAGGAAAGATCTAAACTGAAATCATCCCCCCCCCCCCCCCCACAAAACTTTTGTTTTAGTGAAGAAACATACAGTTCCTGTAACCTCGGGACTCACAAAAAAGAATAAATAAACTATACAAATGAATATATATATAACCTATATATACCTATTTTCACAAACCAAAAGTTCAGAATAATTCAGATTTTTTTTCATGCTTTGGAATTAAGTCACTTATGCTCACCAATGTTGCGTTTATTTGAACAAAAATACATTAAAAACAGTACTATAGTGAAATATTATTGCTATTTAATTGCATTTCTAGGAAGGCATAGCTGCATTCAGCAAACATTACTCCAGTCTTTGGTGACACATGATCCTTCAGAAATAATTTTATTGTCTTTAAAAGAAAACAGTTATAATTGTAATAATATTTCCAATATTACGGGTTTTATTACTGTATTTTCATCAGCCTCGGTGAGCATAACACTTTCAAAAACTTCCAAAAAATTGTAATTAATCTCTCTCTCTCTCTTTCTGTATCTAATTGAATAATATAAATATATATCTGTTAATATTATACTACATGTGGAGCCTTTGAATATTATTGTATTGTACAGTGGAGGCCCTCTGAGTCAAAAAGAACTACTTCTGTACGGAAATGTAATGCTATTCTGGACATGTATAAAATGGATAAGTGTTGTTTCTGTAATGAATAGTGAATGAGACAAAGGTTTGTACTTGTTATGGTAGATCACTTGGGTGTACGCCTCCTTGTAAAACTCGGCACAGCTTGACTTTCCAAAGATGACCTGTTCAGGGGGGTGGAAATCACATTGCACTCGTGAATAACAGCTTAACGGCTCCACTAGATGTCACTGGGGAGTTACATTGCAGCCATGATGTTGCCCTAGCTAATCATAACACTGTGGATGGATTTTCTAACTATCACAAAATTAATTTAGCCTCAAATGCACCTGCACTGCATATGGCCTCACTTGAGCCCTAAATAAATTACAGATGTTTCAAAGTGAGCAACTGGTGTTCGAATGCAGCATCAACACTATTAGGGAGTGTCGTAACTGAGTGATTCGATTAACAAAATGCAAAAGGTTCTGCGAGTTCACTGAAATCTCCAAAATTTCCCAGAGCGCTTCCTTAATAGATCTGAAGACTTGAGTTTGGTTCGAGTGACTAATGTAACCTGAGTGTTTAGCTGAAGCTAAAACACTGTGACATGGATCGATGTGTTTTAGGGAGGTGTTGTCATACTCTTGGCACAGATCTGGAGAGCTTAATTGTGCACAATTGAGTTTATCTAAGAGATGAGATCATCGTATCAGATGTACTTACATAATCCCAAATGTTTTTTGTCTTTTCATAAGAATACGCTTTGACAGTGTGACTAGAGCCGGGTGCGGGTGTTATCGGTGACTCACAGGCATGGCCTGGCTGGGATCCTCTCCTGCCATGAACTGCACCTTCACTGCAATGTTCCTCACCGAACCCTGCCGGCTATTGAAGTTGACACTCTGAGGGTAAACGTACAACAGGTTCCTGAGGGGGGCAGAGAAGGAAATAGATGGAATAAATGAACCCTTTTCTATCAGACCAGCAATGGTTTAAAAGCAGCCTGTAGATGATGTAAACTGTCAAGTTCAGAGCTATTATGTGCACTTCCATTTAAAGTTTCCAAAGACTATGATACTCATACACTTATATAACTTCTGTTCTTCTATTTTCAGTTCACTTATCTTGATTTCCTGGGTATATACAGGCTGCTTCTTTCTGTCAACACAGCAGTGCACAATGTGGTGCTCTCTCAAGCATGGCCTTAATTTCTAAGGACAATAGACTGAGTCACTAAAATGAGTTACTCAAGAAAGGTGCTTCCGTGTGGCCATTTCTGAAACCAAATTAGGACTTCAGCAATGCAAGTGTGCTCAATTTAGCAAATGAAAAAAGACACTCCATTGCAACTGCCACACTTCCTTGAGCAGCACAACCATTTTCAACTATACTGAGATGAGAAAGGTTTCTTAAGTAACAAATAAGCACACCAAAATGATTTCTTTAGGATTAGGTAATGTTTTCTTAGTAAACAGGACTGATGTAAACAGACAGGCTTTGTAATTACAATTTTAGAAAACTTATTATAACAGTCATTCAAACAGCAATGATTCTTTACAATAATAATGTTTGTGATGTGATTGTCAAAACAATTTTAATCAATTAAGTTAAGGTTCAAAGTTAGGTTTTGAAAGATTATGCGTATATATTTAGTCAGATGCATTTACATTGTGACTGTGCCTCAGATTCAATCAACTGAATCTGTCTGTAAAGGTGTGAACCAAATGGTCCATACAGTTGGAATAACAAAGGAACGACTTTCCTCAGGAACTTCTTGTAGATTGCAGGATCTCCAGCGAGAGGTCCTAACAGTAGATATTGTTTGTAGCCCTTTTTGTCTTCAGGTATAAAGTTCTGTCTCACACACAGAACTTTGGGAGAAACTGAGATTCTTGCAAGGGTTAAGATTCTTGCACGCTAACACTGCTGCTGAAGAATTGTGCTACACTACTAACTTCAATAAATTCTTCTCCCCACAAGAACTCTGGTCAAGTTTACTTATTATGTATTAGAGAATTCTAACACATTGGCGAGCCACTCAAACCACTGCTCAGCCAAATACTGCAAAATCTAAGTTTCAACTCCTAACATAAACTGTCATGTTTACAACTAATTGTGTAAACAGACAAGTTTACAACTACTAATATAAACGGTTTAAAAAATCAATATCTAATGTAAACTACCAAGTTTACAAAAACTAACATAAACCGTTCAGTTTCAACTCCTAATGTAAACTATTTGTGCAAACAGACAAGCTTATAACTACTAATACAACTCATTTAGCTTCAATTTCTAATGTAATCAGTCAAGTCTAGAACTACTTATGTAAACAAGTCTAGACAGAAATAGAGAGAAAGGATCAATGCTTCCATCTGTCACAATCACGTCTTGAATTATTTTCATTTGGGGGCTTTTCTCAGAAAATATTACATATGAGATTACTATCATGTCATTAATTCTATTAACATTTTTGACTACTCTATTCTAAACAAAAGGAGCACCGTGACACACATCTTGTCGTTCATCTGCATGTTTTAGGAACAGTGATATAAACAGACATGAAAGGCATTGCAAATTCTTAACTTAACACCAAATCAAACACTGAACAGGTGGCAGCAGCGTGAACATACAGGTCTCTATCTCTCAGACCTCCTGTGACGCTAAATATGATCTTGACATAACTAATGAGTACCTTTGAGGTTAAAGGAGAAGAGTGCATTGGCAGACAGACTGCTAAGCACGTCCCAGGTTCAATACCACTAAACATCTGTATGACCAACATAAGTCAAGGTCTCTCTCTTACACACAGCTGTAAGCATATCTCTGATAGGCCAGTGTCTCAGCTGATTTCCCAATGTCCAACACACACCGTCACTGCTTATAAAAGCAGCAGAATGTTGCAAAGTGTGCACATTTCTCACACCTGCGGCAGTCACCGTTTGTTTTATATGAAGAGGACAGGATGCAGGCAGCTTTGTGTGTGCTGTTTGCAGCTCTGTGTGCGAACAGGGTCTCCCCATCTCCGCTGAAGTCTGTCCATGCCGGGGAAAAGCTGGCCTCCATGGATGACATGAACATCCTGATGTACGGCGTGCTGCAGTTCACTGAAACCCTGCACCATATGCACCAGAGCACAGAGGCCAGGCTGGTCCGCGTCATGAAAGCCATCAGCCGAACTGAGAGTGAGGTGAATAGACTGGGGCACGACACGGTGGAGGCTGCTAAAAATGAGCAACAGATTAAAGAGAAACTCCAGCTCATTCAGGTAAAGCCTATATGTTACTTGACCAATGACATACACTCGTGACAGACTGAAATACTGGCCAGGCTGATCAGTTGGTCATTTTGAAATTACCGCCCCATTTAACAGAAATGGTTGTTCACCTAGGCATCAGTTCTAAAATGTACCAACATTATAATTACTAAGCATATTGTGCCAATTTTCACTTAAGTTATCTTCTAGGCAAAGATAGGCAAAAATGGTTAATTATATACACGAGTATATATATAAAAATAAGTGGTCTAATGACAACTTTCCCCACATTAGGGATAAGTGGTGTTAAGAGGTAATATGGCTCAGAGAATCCAGGAACAATATATCTTTAAAATTAAAAATATATATATGTATATAAAAGAGGGGGGGAAACCCGACTTACAAATGAACAATCCCTTTCCAAGGATCTTACTTTGCTAGATTATTTACATATTTTACTGGTTTTGAGAATTTTAATGTTGTAAAAAAATATTGTAATAGTATGGATTTGGTATTTATTGTATTCACTTTTATCTCAAAATGAATAATAATAATAATAATAATAATTTATTATAATATCTATATCAGTATTGATATCAGGCATACTGGCCTTGATTCATAGCAAAAAAAAGATGGCCACTGAACAAAAATATGTAAAATATAAACTATGTAAAATACTGTTCTTTATGTTGTGTACATAAGTCTGGAGTTCAATGTGAAACTATATTTATATATTTAATATATAATGTATATATTACAATATATTTACTCAACACACTATATATATATAGAGAAAGAATTGAGTAAATATTGTATAAGGTTTAAATAACTTTATTAATACAGTGTACTTCTCATTTCATTTCTTGTCTCGTTATATTCATTCACTAGTATATTATAATTATATTGTAATTCCTATGTCTCAGTTAGTGTACTGGGATCTGTGGGTTCAGAAGGAGTTGGATCAGTGTGCTCAACAGCTGGTTTGTTTGCAGGATCAGATGAAAGCTCTGGAGATTCAAGTCCATGAGAACAGAGATACAGTCACCAGGGTGGAGCTGGAAGAGGCACAGCTAAAGAAAAAACTAACCAGCCTGGAGGAAAACCTAAACAGCTCAGTCCCAGACACGATCAAGGTATTGAAGATGCAGAACTGCCTTTCAATGAACACACCGACAGTTTTATCTGGAAACAACCGATTATCTCCTTCTGACAGGGCACACCACTTAAAAACATCTCTAACCTGAAGGACCTGATGAAGTGGACACAAGAACAGAAACTGAAATTGGAGAATCAAAACCAGCTGCTGGCTGATTTACAGAAACAGGTAAGCCTGAGTGCAGACTTACCAGTAAACACGTGATCGCCTGTAAAATCATCGGTTCATGTCAGTACTTGGTTCTCATTTCAGAATATGGTGTAACCACTAAAATCACCTACAAGGAGGAAGTGCAATCAACACTCATCAACACTCCATTCACGGCACTGCAAATGGATCGCACTTACGTCATGATCATAAATATGACACAGTTCTCCACTTTGCCATGCATTTTATGCTCACATTGGGCTTCAATTATGAAACATAAGGAGAGTGAATTTCTGTGTAAAACATTTGCTGCATGAAAACCCCATTACAAACATTTAGCTGCTTTTTTGTAGTGAATAATGTGTTTACAATAGCACAAAACATAATTATCATAATATATGTATATAACTAATAACTTAATACTTTTTATCTTATAACTGAAGGAAAAAGTGGTGTGTCTTCTCTTTCTGTTTTAAAACGATTTTTTAAAGTTTTATTTACTTTCTACATAAATGTTACTGGCCTTTCTATGTACGATAAATCAGTACTCACATAGTTTTAAATAAATTAAATGTTCTTTTCATAAGTGTTTATAACCTTCTCCACGGAAGAAACAATGCCGACGTAACCATGCTGTATGGGTGGGCAAATATGAAACTAACCAATAATTTTGGCTAAATGAAAGTAACAATCATCCACAAATGGGAAAAAAAAGTGATTTATACCATCTAACACAAAAGCAGATGTTTTCCATACAAGGAAATTGGATGTTGATTTGATACTTCAAGAGTTTGAGGTCAGCAAGATTTTTTTACTGTTTTTGAAATTGCAATTTAAAATAAATGTTTTCCATTGTAATATATTTTAAATTTAATATTTATTTCTGTGATGTTAATTGAAGACGACCAATGAATAACGGCTTAAATTTTAGTCTTTTCCTCACACAAGACAATCCTATGAATTCAGATGACTCGGAATGTAGTTTTATGATACCTTTAGATATATTAGCATCTCTTTAGTCATGAATGTGTGTGGGCTGACCTGTAGGTAGTGTGTGGGGTGTAGACGTAGCGCGCGGGAAACTCCAGCACCTCTTTTGTGGGGCGCACACGTGGGTCAGGGTAAGGCTTCACATGAAGCAGTTCTGGAGAAAGACAGTAGTGAGGGGCCTCTGGAGCCGGGGAGATGTCTATCTTCAACTGAGCTAGACAGAAAGAGACCGACAGAGTGTGATAAAAAGCTTAAATAATTGAACCTATGTGGTAAAAATAAGAGTGGACAGATACCAGTCACAGGTCTGAGTCGACGCAGGACAGACGACGGCCTCCTCATGTCTGCCAGGAACTTATATAAGTCTTCATCGCTCAATCTGTCCCCCTCCTGCAGCAGTACAGAAACTCTCAGCATACGTTCAGTGGCTAAATAATATATTGTGCTAATACACTACCATCAGAAATGTGCATGAATAGAGAACTGACCTGTTTGAAGAAATTGGTGACAGTGAGAGTCGCTGGACGGAAGTTAGTGAAGTTGCACATGTCCTCTCCTACACTCATCCTCTCAAATCCTTTCTTCTTCCTCTCATTCCACGTCCCCTTACGCTCTGTAAGGAACGAGAAAATGCTGTTTAGTGTCATGCAACTAGGGCTGGATGACATATAGAATATTTATATTCAACATTACTTTGTTAGCTATACAAAATTAACCAACATTGTGAATATAGGATCCAGTGGATCCTCTGCAGTGAATGGTGCCGTCAGAATGAGAGTCCAAACAACTGATAAAAACATCACAATAAGTAATTCACACGACTCCAGTCCATCAATTAATGTCTTGTGAAGTGAAAAGCTGCAAATGTTTGTAATAAACAAAGTCACGAGGCATTTTTAATTTCAAACCGTTGCTTCTGTTTTCATTTGTAAATAGTGCTTGATCTGTGCATAGTTTTTCCCAATTCTGACAAAAAGTAATCATGTGGATTACTTGTGGATTATTGTGATGTTTCTATCAGCTGTTTGGACTCTCATTCTGACGGCACCCATTCAATGCAGAGGATCCATTGGTGAGCAAGTGATGCGATGCTAAATTTCTTCTCTAAAAAAAACAAAAAACAAAAAACAAAAAAAAAAGGGGGAAAAAAAACTAATCTACATATTGGATGGCCTGAGGGTGAATACATCTTCAGCAAAAATTTGGTTAAAAAAAAGGAAAAAAAACTAATCTACATATTGGATGGCCTGAGGGTGAATACATCTTCAGCAAAAATGGGGGGGGATTTATTTCCTCTATAATTTATAATTTGGTGTTTTGTTATTTTTTTTAAACAACAGCTTTCATATTATGTTCATTTTATCAGGAAATTCAATAAATAAACTATTGTTTTGACGCTCTTTCATGTAGTGTGTGCCAGAAAAGCACATGTAGGGCATACTGCTCTCTTCCTCATATCCTGCATCTTTACTGCAAGTTGCAGCATGAAAAATACATGAGGGTTTGTTTAAAGACACGGATAAACATACTGAAAAGTATCATCTTAAATGATTAAAATCACAGAAGATGTTTAAATCATAGATGTCAATAAAACAGCTTGTACAGAACTTGTCACCCAGCATTACATTTATCTCAGTAAAGTTGTCCAGCGTCCACAGCTCATTTTTCCATATATGCACTATATATTTTTATTTATGAACTTAAACTGTTAGTGATGTCGTAATTATTTAACGAATGTTTGAATAAATTTCCTAATTATGTTAAATCATTTATAAAAATCATTCATAGTCCAGTAACTATATGATAATATTTCAGAAATGGTACAGTGTAGAAAGACATTCCCTTTTTCTTTGCTGCATACAAGTCTCTACTATTTTCACTACTATATTCTAATTTATTTACATACTATATTTTGTTTTGTTTTATTCACATCATATTTCTCGATAACTTCTTATATTTTATTATTTTATATTTTTATTATGTGCATGTGTGTGCGTCCTTAATTTGTTGTTGGCCCTGTTTGTTGTTGCACTGTGGCACCAGGAAAAACCTTTCACTACATTACATCACATTTTCATGCAAAATAAAGCACCTTGAGGATGTATTTCTGGATAAAAATGTCTCAAAATAATGGAGCACATTTATCAAATATTGGAAAAAGGCTTAAAAATGATGAATAGTTGTAAATATATCAGCCCTTGTGTGTGTTGTTACATTCAGGGACATCTTCAAGGTGACTGGTTATAAGAAAGCAATAAAAAGTAAACTCTTAGCTGAGTTCAAATGTGTTGACTCTGGTTAATACCCGTGTCTGAGTCGGAATCTGAGCGGTCCAGCCCTCCAACACTGCTGACGATGTTCAGCAGATGAATCGCAGTCCAGGCGAAGGGCATGCGGAAACGACCCAGCCTAGTGCACATCTGCTCAGCCTGAGTCCTCAACTTCTCCAGCTTTTCCTTATGCTGCATGTATACACACACAAAGGTGAAAACCACCGAATCATTTCAGAATATCCATCTGGGTTGTTACACAAGCCCTGTGTAAAGGTAATGGGTGAGCAGCACATATCATGCCATTTCAAACAGCTGAAAAAAGCAACTTGGCAGCAGAATTATACAGTGACAGTCACAGGCTCCAGCATCTACTGGACCTTGCTCATATTGAAGAAGATTAACAAATATTGCAGTAGTCCAGATCAAGTTGAGAAATCCTCAGAGGATGCCATAATCATGCCAAATGTGTCTGATGAAATACTCTTGCAAAAACCCTCACGTAAATGTACACTCGTACCTTAGTGGAGTCTGATTCCTTCATGACCATGTACGGCTCACAGCATTCGCCAATGTCTCCCTGCTGAAGGACTTTCTCCAGCTGTAACACAAACACAGTTGCTTAACAATAAGGATGTCTGGGGCAAGATATAGATGTATAATGTTTTGAGAAGTCTCTTATTCTCACCAAGACTGCATTTATTTGATGGTTATTTACTTTAATATATTTTAAAATGTCATTTATTTCTGTGTTGCAAAGCTGAAATTTCAGCATCATTACGTCAGTCTTCAGTGTCACATGATCCTTCAGAAATTATGCTAATATGCTGATCTGCTGCTTAAGAATTTTTTTTTTTTTTTTTATGTTGAAAACCGTTTTAGCTGCTTAATATTTTTGTGGAAACTCTGATACGCTTCCATTCAAAATTTTGGGATACATAAGATTTAAAAAAATTAAAATAAACAAATAATAATAATAATACTTGTATTTAGAAATGACGCATTAAATTGACCATAAGTGTTATAAGTGTTATAAATGTCTTTACTATTTGAAATAAATACTGTTCTTTTGAACTTTCTATTCATAAAAGAATCCTAAAAAAGTATGACGAATAATATTAAGCAGCAAATACAGTTTTCAACATTGATAACAATAAGAACCATTATTCTTAAGCAGCAAATCAGCATATAAGAATGATCTGCCTATATGGCCTGACTTTATTCAACTCACATTTATAGATAAACACAATCTGACTAAACTAATAATACACAAACAATTGTACTTTTACTGTTTGAACTGTAACATTTTTATTGAATATACTTTTATTGAGAATTCATTCAAAGTACAGGGTGGAGAAAGTAAGTGAAACCTTGAATTGAGTAACTTGATCATCCTTTAGCAGCAAAACCTCCACTAAATGAAACGGCTTATTAGACTTTTGAGCAATTTTGGAGCATCCCTGCCAACAAATCTGTTTCAGTTTATCAATATTTATGAGTTGTCTTTATAGCACAACTCTCTTTAGGTTATGCAACAGCATCTGAATTGGCTTAAGGTCAAGACTCAGGAAAATGTGCTTTTTCTGCTTTCGTTAATATTGCTTTTGTGGTTTAACTCATCTCTAAAGCTTGAAGTCATGACTCCTGTAAAATGTCTTGATAAAGCTTTAAAATTAATTGTCGGAAACGGTTGCGCTGCTTGCTATTTTTCAAGAAACTGCGATTCATTTTTTCATGATTCTTTAATGAATTGAAAGTTCAAAATAACAGCACTTATTTAAAACAGAAATATTTTTTAACATTATAAATGTGTTTATTGTTACTTTTGATCAGTTTTCAGTGTCCTTGCTGAATACCCAGTATATATGTATTAAAAAAAAATCGTACTGACCCCAACTTTTGAAAGGTAGTGTATACTGGAACAGAAATAAAGAACATTTATATTCTATAAAATGTACATATTTTTGTGGTAGGGCCACTGAAAATTCTACAAAAACAAATCCTCATTATTATGACCTACAGTTACTCTTGTCCTACTCTGACCTTCCGTACCCTCTAAAGGACACGTGGCACTGCGCCCCCTGCTGGTCATATGGTCTCACCTTAATGACTAGGAAGATGTCAGGAGACGGGTATGTGATGGAGAAGATAGCGGATCGGGCCAGTGTGGAAATGGCTACGTGGGGACTGTGGGGCCGGAGCAAGCTCTTCATCTGGTCCGAGTTCAGATCAAAGTGAAAATCCTCTGAAATCTGAGCATGGACGTGAAAGGGAAACGTCATACGATTGATCATGATCTCATTAGTGCTTTACAGGAACCTGCTTTGAACCCACAAACTTTTCAGTAACTATCCAAACATTGCAAGGTTAAGAACACAGTCATACCTTTTTCTTTTCTCTGACATCATACAGAGCAAGTGACCCAAATATTGGCTCGATTTCAATCTCAAATCTAGAAGAACAACCACAGCAAGTCAGATCATACTGCAGCTGGCTTAACTGTTCAGGGTGGATGTGTAATCAGAAGGTGTGTTACATCGCAATCAATGAATACAGACACCAACTGAATAATAGGACCATTCAGAGATTTACAGTGACAAGGATGTTATTTTTGACAGAATACTTTAGTCAGGCCGAGTAAATAAATTAAATGAACACATCCGACACTGACTGAAACACAAAAACAAGTCATTTTCTTGTTTTATTGTTTTGAGTTTCTGCAATTCTTTTGTGTACATTTATAGTTTTTGTCATTGTACAAACACTCTTTTTTATTGCCTGCTATTCTTCATCTTTGTAGTCGTTTTTGCAATATGACCAACAATTCCACCCCTCCAGAACGACTGCATGACTGAATGGTGAGGTTGAGAGCCTTACTTGAGCGACAAACACTTGACCATGATCCTCTGGCCGCTGTGCTCATTGGGCACCTCTGGGATGGCACACCTCTCGACGGCCTCGTCCTGTCAAACACAAAGAACCGTCATCATGACTACGGCTCAGTCAGCAGCACCATGGCAACGTTTGCTCAGTCATCAGAAACAATGTGTACACCGACATAAAGCGAGAGGATGAGCAGCGTCGATGCGGAGGAGCAAGAGACGGAGGAAAGACAAAGAAGACGTTTGACAAGATCAAACAAAATCACAGCTGGATCATCAGAGAGATGTCTTTGCTTTTGAACTTCAGCGTTTGACAGCTCTCCTACATAAAAGTGTTGAGTGTTACTCATCGTCTCCTACACAGAAGACTACTTTCCTTTTCTACTTTCTTTCTCACATAGTCCTGAACTTTCTGTCTCACACAGTGTGTAATGATATCAGACCTCATCCGGCGCAGGGTAAAGTCCCAGCAGATCAGTGTGGCGGCACTGCTGGCGGTTCTCAGTGTTGCGACGGTCCATGTCCTCCGCAGCCGTGCGCTCCAGCACGGAAGGCAGCAGCGCATCAGGAGTGGAGTTTTTCAGGTCAAATATACTGGAGGCCCAGCTTCCCCGCGGCGTGTCATCCAGCGATACTGAGTGCCTCTTTGAGTCATCCTGCCACAGACAAAACTCTGCATTAGGACAAGCCTTCTCAAAGTTATAATGACCATAACAATAACTGTTGATCCAACTAATTTCTTAGTTTACGGGATAATTCATTTATAATTCTGTCATTTATTCACCAACAAGTTGTTCCAAATCGGTATGAGTTTCTTTCTTAGTGGAATACAAAAGAAGATATTTTGAAGAATGTTGGTAACCAAACAGCTGCAGGTAGCGAATGACTTCCAGTATAGAAAAAAAATTAATTAAATTAAAATAAAGTCAATAACTACCAGCAACTGAAGAAATATCTTCTTTTGTGTTCAGAAAGTGTTGCTGTGTTGTGTTGTTTGTGTTGTGGAACAACATGAGGATAAGGAAATGAAATCAACATTTTCAGTTTTGGTTTAACTAGCCTTTTAACCTATTTACATTCAAAACAATAAAATAAAATATTGTATTTACAACCATTCATTATTTCTCAAAGACCATAATGATCAGTTATACGGGTATTTTCTCATTTTTTAATGATAACATCCTTTAATTTTAATAATAAATCATTTAGAATATCAAATAATAAAACAAAATAGTTTGAGAGACTTTGTTCATGTGATCATTTATCCAGACAATTTCAGGTTTGACTTATAACATTCACTTTAATTAAATAATAAATGCAATGAAATAAATATTAAAATAAAATTTGTTTGAGACTTTTTGCTCACTCAAGGATTATTATTATTATTTACTGCCTATTTGTCACTTTGTAAATGTAAAGTTTGATTGTAATAATAGTAAATAATAGACTAAACTATAACCATTACAAAGCCATTTATTATTTTACAAAGCCCATAATTATCATTTATCCATTTAGGTGTTTCATTACTAACATTCTTTCATTTAACAATAGACAAAATGTAAAAAGTGCTAATATGATCATTTTTCTACGCAATTCACGAGTATAACATTTCATTTAATTAAATAATAACTATGAAAATGAAATTCAAAAAAATAAATTAGTTTAAGACTTTTTGCTTACTTGAGGATTTTATTTATTATTATTTTGTAATGATCATTTATCCATTTATATATTTATCAATTTATTTAGATTTAATAAAACAGAATAGCTTGAGAGACTTTGTTCAGTTGAGATTTTTATTATTATTTTAGGCACTTTTTTAAACCACTTATACATATAGTCGCAGCTATGACAGTAAATGATTGGGAGAAGAAGAGTGAATGCGACTGGAAAATGTCACAAGCCTGTGTCGCCCATGGCTCAATGTATCAACATTAGGCCACATCTCCAACCACAAGTGTGATTCTATGTACTGCGTGCGTTTAGTGTTTTACTTGTCAGACAGTTACCTGCTCATCCTGACGATCAATGGCGGCCTCATCCAGCTCAAAGGTTTGCTTGACAAGTCCTCTCTGTTTCTCCCGCTGCCGCTCAGAGTTATGAGGCGTCTGTGCTGTGCTGTATCGCTGATATCTGAGAGACCACAAAGCAGCATGTTTCTACTTTCTACTTAACTTGTCCCCCAGTAAGCATTTATGCTGTACACTACCAGTCAAAGCATCATCTCACAGAGACGCACTCAAATGATGCTTATTATGAAACTGAAACCTTTTAGTTTAAAGGCTTTTAAGCAAGACCTCTTTTATTATTCAAATTAGTTTTGTACACAACATAAACTGTATCTGTGTGAAACATCCCAGGATGCACCTCAGTAAGCTTATTGAGAGAACAATTCAGATGGTTTTACTATTACTCTAAAATAAAAATAAAAAAGTAGGTCCAAACTTTCGACTGGTACTGTATGTGTATTTCTTTTAGTCGAAGCTCATGTAGAAGGAGGAATACTCACTTCCTCTGGATGATGAGCCAGTCGTCGGTGTAGACCCCCAGGGCATCTCTCACTCTGGGGTCCAGTGAGCTATCAACAGTGAGTGCAAAAAGAGATGACGTCAAACCCCCAGATACCCTCAGTGCACTTACAGGCAGCACAGCATGGCTTAAGCAAGATGATGAGATTACCTGACTAGCAGTGAGGGCATGAGGAAGGGCAAGGTTCATTATAGTGTGGCGTGTGTGTTTGTTTGTGTGTGCGATGAGCGACTCACTCCTCCTCCGGGACGGGCGGCTCTATCGTGGCGCACTCTCTCTCCTGCAGCAGCAGCTCCAGATCATCGCTGGGGAACTCCAACAGCTGTCGGAGAGGTCCGGGCTCCGCTCCTGGCGGATGGCTGCTAACGTACTCCTCATAGTCCACTGGCTCCACCACCTCCGTCAGAGGCACCTAGAAGAGTACATGTGTCACCACAGGACTCACATTAAAAATTCAAGCAAAATGACTGAATACCTGTGGGTCTAAGAAATGATAATAATTTTTACTAGTGTAATTTCAACACCATTAAACTTCATCATCTGAAGATTTGTTTACTTTAATATTTTTATCAAATTCAATTAAAACTTCAATCAGTATTCTTTGATGAACTGAAAGTTCAAAAGAACAGCATTTATTTGATAAATTATTTGTAACATTATAAATGTCTGCATCCTTGCTCAATAATTTTCATAGTACAATTACTACATAGTTTCAGTGCAGTTATCTACAAGCTGTTTGTAAAATGTAGTGTAGCTAATGATTTTTCAATATGGATGTTTGACTGCATTTTAACTACTCTACAAAATGAGACGCTTGCAGCTTATTAAGTTATAGTTTCGCAGTTACCAGCACTGCATATACAAAAAGGGTACAGGAAAACTTCAAAATAACCTTGTGTTGGGGAAAAGAAAGGGAAGTGATTGTGGCTTGTGGTCATTTCCTCTTCCCCTTTTCACTCCTATCTATAATCACATATATACAGAGGTCCCAAAAATGATTTGGGCACTTTGGTCACACTTCAAAATGTCATATTGCATTAGATATAAAACATCCAACCGACTGGCATTTACAAACACACTGTGCAAGTCCTTTTCTCAGAAACTAACTTTTCAGAGCCATTCTTGACTCTGTGACCTCTGATCAACTGGTGTGAAGGTGATTTTCTGTTGACTGTATGAAGTCATTTCTACTCAGCTTCACACGTGTCCAAACAGGTATAACCACAGGTGGAAATAATCACATTAACTATAAACATTATACACTCTGACAACAAGAATACTTTTTTTTACGAAAGCAAATACTTTTGTTTTCATTTTGAACAGTACAACTATTTTTTTATCATTTGAAACCTAAAGAAATGTGAACGCTTTGCTTGAGAAGCATACTTGTGTTGTGCTTTTTTTTTCTTCAAATAGATGCCACTTGGACATATTACCATTGAAATGTTTGAGGTCTGTTTTTAATGTTTTGGAAGGAAGTCTCTTATGCTCACCAAAGCACATTTGATTAAAATTACAGTAAAAACCTTAATATTGCAAAATATTATTTCAATTTAAAATGACTGGTTTTCTATTTGAATATATTTTAAAATGTGATTTATTCCTGTGATGCAAAGCTGAATTTTCAGCATCATTACTCACATGATCCTTCAGAAATCATTTTAATAAGCTGATTTTTTGAGAACGGTTGTGCTGCTTAGTATTTTTGCAAACACGACGAAACACCATTTATTTGATATAGAAATCTTTTGTAATATTATAAATGTCTTTATAAATGTCTAATTTAATGCATCTAAAAAACAAACAAACAAAAAACATACTGACCCCAAACATTTGAATATAATGTATTTTTAAGTATATCTAAATACATTTTTGGACCACGTTATATCCCTTAAATCGTTTTTGTTTCTTAATGTGAAACCTCACCAGTGGAAATGCATGTGACATTGTAAATATTTATATATTAAATTTAGTCCTGCTAAATTTCAGGAGAACAAGAGTATCTAATATAGTATCAGTACCAGAAGTGCATATAAAAGTCTTGCACCCCGGTTTGTTTTCAAAGCAAGTACTATCCAAAGTGTTAAATTACGCCCTCAGTCTTACTCAAGACCTGGCAGGAGCCCACAAGACTGTGTGCAGACAAGCAGAAATATACATGAATAAACACAACTACACACTAACCGGCTGATGAGCTCCAGCACGTTTTTTGGACAGTTGTGGAGAGCCATATTCCCGGGAAACCTGCTTCCTGACCTCAGACGCTACTGTCCTGTGAGAGACACAGAAAGGGACATTTATTATATTTACTTGATTTCATACAGTCACATCAGGAGCTCACATACAATGACAAAATATCATAAAGATGGTCAAGATCACAACGAATCAGACACAGACAGCGTGATGGGTTCATATCAGATATAGCCTAGTGGCCAGAGCCAGCAGCTGCTTAGATGGTTTAAACTCAGAACGTTTGAAGAGATGCTGAGCTGCTGGCAGAAAGCAGGCAGGACGCCACAGTTTGGGAACTAAAAGCAAATGAGAGGCTTTAATGCTCAACAAAGCCCAATAACCCAGTAACCCCTCATCCACTCCAAGATAGCCTGCAGCTGCTCCATAACAATCTCAAACTGTCTCGCTCTCACAGACAAAAATACACACACACAGCTGCAGATGCTCCAGTTCCCTTCAAAACACACACACTCCATCATTACTGCTGTTTGCTAAGGCAAGTATCCCTATTACTACAGCTCAAACTTAAGAGTTGGGGATTTAAAGCAAATATCAGCATGGATCTGATTTTGTATACTGTAGGAGTGTTGCAGATAACTGTGATATTTAAAAAAGGAAATATTAATATCACGTTAATACTACACACAATCCAGCGGCAGTAACTATCTGGCTGACACTCCACCTTAGTAGTTGGCAGCATACCTACACCTTAATGCTGGTTGCCATCCATCATAAAACAGAAACAAAGACGACACATTGGATGTGTCCAAAATCATGTAGTCTCTGAATAGGTACTTCACGATAGGGATGCACTATATTATTGGACCAATATCGGAATCGGCCGATAATGGCTTTAAATGTAAATATCAGCATCAGCCTGATATGAAAAATGATGCCGATATGTCTTGCGGATAAGAGGGAGGAATAGGTTAACTCATATGTGCTTTGGGTGTGCTAGCGATTAGATCACGTCAGCAGTGTGACTCATTTTTGAAGCAAAGTTTTGCCTGAATGATGATTAGATTCACTGTTTTGGATCGCTGCATTTAAACTGAGAATGCAAGTATAGAATGACGCATTTGGCATGTGATAGAGTAAACAGTAATAGCACGTGCAGCGGCAGCCTCCCCCGGGTCCTAACGCCCGCTCGGTAAGAAGTTTTAATTCCGTAGGCCTACTTTTAATAAAACGAAAGTACAATACACAAATAATATTTACTGATTGTGTTTCTGATTAAATAAAGCAGTAATTGATGTCATAAAATCATGAGTATGTTTAGATTTAAAGGTCAGAAGCTATAGCTTAAATGAAAAAAAAAAAAAATCACAAACATGACACTTAAATAAATAATTTTATATATACTGATTTATTAATTAGTGTAATGTTATTTTTTAAACAAATTATGAGTTCTAAAAGATTTTCAGAATTTTTACAACTCTTTTGCTTTAGACTATCTACAAATGTTAATTCTTCAAATAAATTGTTAAGGTTACTATTGCATCTTTCTGAGAAAAAAAATGCAGCGATTGATATATAGATTATTTATAGTTATTTTCAAATCTTCAACGTGCTGTCATTATAAAATAACTTCATTATTGTTTAATTAATTCTAACAAATAAGTTCTTGTTAAAAACTAACCAAAATTAAAAATTATATTGCTATAATTCCACACAGGGAGAGAGGTGGTGTGTTTTTCCAAACAAAAGAATAATCGGTATCGGATATGGCAAAAAAATCCAATATGTGCATCCTACTTCACGACCCGATAGATTTTTCAGAAACTTTGACCGATTTCGATTTTGAACAAGTCAACTGAAAGTAACTACACATATTCAAGTAACTTTTTTTATACCTTAGTTAAAAAACGTATGTTCCAAGTGCACACCACCTGAAGTTGTCAACATGAGGACAGTTACATAAACACTTGTTAAGTATATTTGCAGAAAAGATGCTTGAACTACTACTGCATCTTGTACAAACTTGTCTTATATATATTGTGTGTTCAGAAATAATACGAGGAAAATTCTTTAAAAAAAAAAATCTCAAAAGTCAAGGTAATTCAAATTCAAAATGACTGAAGGTATAACACACCAGTAGACTATTATTATCTATAAATGTTCTGTAAAAACAACGGCAGCTTTCAGCCTGTCACCATGATGCAAAAATGAAATATCATACATACAGTAGTAGGTTCTTTACAGGTTTTCATTCGATTGCACTGCTTTTCCATAGTTTTTTCAGTGTAAACATGGATGTGTTTGACTGTTACGCTCGCGTCTCTTGCAGTGTCTCACGCATGAAACGCCATTCTAAAAACACTGCGCTCAAGTTAAAAGAAGTTCACTCCCATCTTGCATTTTTTTCTATTCCACTGCCCGCGTCACATCTTTGTCAACAAAAAAGCACATTCTGTATGAATGGCACCTAGTGATATATTCAGGCCTCCAGACTCATTCTTCCCACTGTTCGCTCTTTTGCGAAAATTTCTCCATTGGCGCACAAGCACATGATTTGGTTGAAATATTTATTTAATGTTTTGCGCTTAACAAATGCGCGTAGTCAATGCATGCTTGTATCATAGTTTATAGTTATATGGAAAACAAAAGTTGTTAACATTCAACCCATTCTTTAACATCAGTAGTATTATTTGTGATTTGAATATTGTGAACGGAAGTTCCTCTTTTGCTATGTTATAAGCCGGGCTTCGGGTGCTTTCACTTTCGAATTGGCGATCTTGTTATAAACATTTTACAAGAAAAGATAATTGTCTGGCAAGATTTTTGCTTGCATACATCTACACACCTTTCACTTTTTAAGACTAAAACAAAAGATGGATTCATTGTTATTCTTAATTAAAGCACAACAACAATAAAACAGTAAGCTACAATGACAAACTAGCTTACAAAACATTATTAACAAAAACTAATAAGATGAGGCATACACCACATGCTGCATTATATACAGACTAATAAATTACAGAACGTTTAGCAAACACTGAGGAATCAAATAAAAAAAATAAAAGAGAGCCTCCATAGCGTAATGTGAGGTAAACAGCAAAGATAACAAGCTTTTCAAAATGAAAACAAAAATAAAAGTAAAACTAAACTTGCTGTCAGTGACAGTGCTTGCATGTTTTTCCCCCACAAGAATACCAACATGTTTCACCTTCTCTGGTTTAAAGGGGTCAGCGGATGCACATTTTTCCACAAGTTGATATGATTCTTTATGGTCTTAATGAAAAGTCTATAACATATTTTGGTTAAAATTTCTAAACGGTAGTGTAAAAAACACCCTTTTTACCCTGTCAAAATCAGCTCTGTTTTCAGCAAACCGTTTTAGTCCATTCCCTTTAAATGTTAATGAGCTCTGCTGACCCCGCCCCCTCTTCCGTGGGGTGATGAGCAAACTGTAAACTTCAGCCGTGAAACTTGCTAACTTGCACATTATTAGGAAAGGCGAGTTGCAAAGATTCATAAAAAAAAACGTTTAATAACGTCTTCTGTAGCAGGAGCGGAATCACGAATGATGCCCCGAACCTAAAAGGACATTTAGGCCTGATCAGGGATCGGCGCTTCCCTTCAAAAACTAAAGTAACAGTAATCCTCTGCGTCGTCAGGGGCTCAGATGTCGGGAGAGTAATGACGGACGCTATGTTCTATTACAATCCAACAACCAAAAAAAAACACCAATCGCTTTGATCGGAGACATCTTGTCGTTCCTGCACGGCCCTCGTCGACACAATGGCAGAATGATGACAGCTCGCTCAGGGCAGGTCTCAAGGTCAGGACGGTCCTGTCAATCAACTATCGTGAAGAGGGGCCTGTGCAGAACACGTCGTGGACAGGAATCTCAGAAACAGCCTGATTTGAGGAAAGGGGTTTTAAACATAGGGATCAAAAAAACCAAATGGGTGATTTTTATCATATAGGGTGGATGGTACACACACTTCCAACACACACTTAAGTTAAAAAAACATTTAAAGTGAATTTTGCATCCGATGACCCCTTTAAGAAGCGGTCTTTTACTTTACTTTAGCTTGAAACTAGGGCTGCACGATAAATCGCATGCGATATTGAATGCGAATTTTCAGAAAGCGGTCTGTAATCATCGGCCTTATCCATCACGTGCGTGTTTTCACATTGAGTAGCATTAACTACACAGAGCCGTTGTTCACTGACGAGCTGCGCAAAAAATCACGCGAACATGAATGTGGTTTTGCGCAGCTCGTCAGTGAACAACTGACAAATTTGAATTACATTACTAGATGTTATAGCCTAGCCAATGATCACTAGATTTTATACAGATGTTACTATAATGATTCTGTAAATAAATGGTGATCAGCACCCAAATATTGTATATAATGTGGAAGTTACTGCCTTTTGCCTTGGCATGACATCTCACTTTTTGCAGACAGTGCAAAGGAAGAGTACAATAACTTCAAAATAGCGGTAGAAATCAAGTTTGAGATCATTTTCATTAAAACATCTAATTGCCAGATTTCCATTGTCCTACCCATAATTAATTTTTCTGGACAAATAAAAATCTTTAAAGCCATTTTTCTAAGTTTCACAGTCTAGCGAGTTTCATACTCTGGAGAGACTGGTAGTCCACCTGTCGGAAATGTAACGCCCCTTACCATAATCGCGAGCTTCAGCTTTCAAAATAAATGCAAAGACAGAGCCCAAAAGGGGAACAGAGTTGCGTGACAGACACAGTGATGAAGCTGCTAACGTTATGTGTTTGCAGTACATAAGCCACGGTTAAGACAGTGACCCCTGTTGATGTGACCAACATCTCCGCTCTCGCGCGCCTGCTCGCTCGCTTCTCGCTCTAATACACACATCACACACACACACACACACACACACACACACCTACACACAAAATCCGCATTTGAACAGTAAATAGCAAATACTTAAACTAATAACAAAACAAAACAGTAGCTGATTCAGAAGCAAAGTCAGAATTACCTCCTCTCCAAAGTTCACGAAACAGTCGTCCATAAAATTCATTGCTGTTCTGTTGTAAGTAATCTTAAAAATTCCTAAATGCAACGACTTTCGGAAGGCCAAATAAAGTGCTTTTGCTTTCGCACTGAAACACACAGAGTCTCCCTGACATGGCTGCTTCAACACTAACTGCGGTTACTGAAACCACGCCTTCTTTCTTTGAATGAACATTTGGGCGGCATTATGCAAATATTTACAACATAGTGACGTAGGTATGTGGGGGCGTGTTAGATCGAGCCGTTTTAGGGGGGTGTGGCAGCGTCTTAACTTTGATAAAGAATATCTCTTGGTTTTGAGACTTTAGTCTTTGCAACTTCAGGGATCCCATCTATGCACAAATAAGCTTTTAACACTCCAAAGAGAAAGGAAAAACTTGAAATCGCATCATATGACACCCTTTATGCTTTTGCTACAGTTCTATTATTAAATCTCACTCCACCTCCCTATACTATTTAAGGCAGTTCATTGGCCAAAAAGATAAAAAATCAAAATAAATCTAAGTAAAGATGAATTGACTGATAGCATATTTTTCCAAAATATCTATCGCTATTCTAAGTAAAAAAATTATGATTTTTTTTTTATAAATCTGAGTGAAAATTGTATGTACTTTAGGGTTGTGCCGATAGACGATATTATTGTGTATCGACGATAGTCAGAGATATTGACAATAGCGTCTCTTTGTCGATAGTCAAGACGATATTAGGTTCATTCTCCTATTACTATTTTAGGCGGCCTTATAATCGGATATTATCAAATTTGCCCCGCTTTTCAAACACACACATGCAAATGAGGATTAGAGCCTGTAGCCGGTGAAGGAGTCTCCAACCACAAACAGACGTACATCGTCTGCTGATATAAGATATTGCACTTAACAAGTAATCTGAACGGCCTATATTTTAACCGAGCCCTCACTAACCGAGTTTCACACCACAGTTATGTTAGAACGCATCTTATCCTTGTTTGTGGCGGTGCTCGGGATAATCACGGGGCTGCCGCCGGTGCCGGAGGTGAGCCGAAAAGAGGGGAAGATCAAGGTGTGTGTGTGGTGGGTCAACGACGAGAAAGCGATTAGCCAATAAACGGACCACCACCTCCACCACAGTTGAGCCGCCGCGATACAGAGGCACGAACAGGCACTTGACGGCTTGATGTGCAGCTTCATATTTAACGTGGTCCTTCGCCGACTGACACACCGCACGAGCATAGGGTTAAACTGTTAAACTCTACTTTGATTGTCACATGAATGATTTTCTAGACCTTTAAGACTGATAACGTCCGTGCGCAGATGCGGCAAACTTGTCACAGGACGCGCGGTTCTAATAGCATGTAGGGATGTTGTTGCCGAATATGTATGACTATTTTAAATATTTTTATATTTAACATGTTAGTTTATCAGTATGCTTGATAGTAAAATATTTAGATTATTGGTTCTTTCATGGGCTCTCTCTCACACGCCCACACGGTTTAAAACACACGTAGATATGAAATAACCTATGACAAGTACAGAGATTCTCTCTCTTGCCCCCACTCACGATAATATCGTGTATCAGCGATCTCACGTGGCTGGCGATATGACGATTTGAAAAATGACCATATCGCCCAACACTATGTGACAGCCTCAATTATATGTAACTACATGTATTTCAGCAGTTTGTTCTGCATTGTTTGTGCTAGATACATTAGTCTTCTTCTTCGTGTCCTACGATCTTATATTACATATTTCCAGTGTGTAGCACAACTGATGGCGTTGTAGCTGGGCTCTGCTAGATCATGATCTGAGCATTGCGGTGCTAGGCTGCACTGCATGAGGTGTTGCATATTTTGCTCACTACCGCACTCGCTGGTTGGTGAGAGACCTCAAGCATGTAACGTTTGTAGGCATCTTCTATTGATTGTTGCCGCTGGTTGGACACTCAACAGGGATGATTTCTCTGGCTTCCCAAGATCTTGCCCCCACACAAATGGCATTCCATCTATCAAGTCAAAGAGTTTCAGGCTTTCTTGGATGTGTTTATGGCTTGTGTGGCATCCATAAAGCTTTTTCTGGACCTAAGACGCTTTATTGGCTTTTGGTGGGAGTAGAGCAGATGCCTTTCATCTGTCTCTGCAGTGGTCCGTTCCTCATTGCTGATAGCAGTTCTTCTTATATCTGGAGGTGCTATTCCGGCCAAGGCATGTAGGCAGGGTGTGGGAGTAGTTTTTATAGTTATTATCCGGCATGTTTCATTGAGAGATGTATCAATCTTTTGTGCATGGCATGATCTACTCCAGGTAGAGCATGCGTATTCTGCTACGGAGTAGCATAGTCCCAGAGCTGATACTCTAATTGTGTTTGGGTCCGCTCCCCATTTACTGTTGGTTAATTTCCTGAGAAGATTATTTCTTGTGCTGATCTTTGATTTCAGTCTGATGATATGCTCTCTATAGGACAGCATACAATCTAAGGTGACTCCAAGGTAGACTGGGTAAGGATGGTTTTCCAGTTCTAGTCCGTCCCATATTACTTTCAGCTGTCTCTTTACCTGTTTGTTATTAAGATGGAAGCTGCAAAGTTGGGTTTTACTCAGATTTGCCTTGAGGTAGTTTTCCTTATAATAAACAGACATCTCTGATAGGGCCTTTTCTATAATAGTTTCAATGTCTGGGAAGGCCTTCTGCTGAGTTGTTAAACACAGATCGTCAGCATAGATAAATCTACTGCATTTGGATGGCAGGGGTTGATCATTGGTATATATGTTAAACAAGGTTGGGGCAAGTACGCTGCCTTGAGGGAGGCCATTCTTCAGGTTGAACCACCGGCTCTTTTTCCCATTGAACATCACATAAAATCTGCGATTAGCTAGTAGGCTTTGTATGATTTTACAGAAGTTGATGAGTCAAGTGTCAGGTCAAAAAGTTTCTTTATCATCAATCGATGCTGGACTGTGTCATATGCTGCTGTTAGGTCTACAAAGGCAGCCCCAGTGATAAGTCTTTTCTGGAAGCCATCCTCAATATACTGGGTAAGGTTCAGCAGTTGCCCTGAACAAGACTTGCCTGGACGGAAGCTAGCCTGATCTTTAATAAGCTTTTCTTCCGTGAGGGGAGTCAGTCTAGTGAGGATAAGTCTCTCAAAGTGTTTGAAGCTGATGCATAGCAAAGAAATTGGGCGATAGCTTTTTGGTGATAAGGGGTCCTTGCCCGGCTTAAGGATGGCAACCACTTTTGCCTTGCACCATATTGGTGGGATATTGCACGTGGTCAGGCAGTTATTAAACATGCCAAGGAGCCAGGACTTTCCTTTTTCACCTAGGTTTACAAGCATCTCAGTAAGGATGTCATCCGGACCAACAGCTTTACCATTCTTGAGATGTTTCATGGCTAAGTTAAGCTCAGCTCTAGTGAATGGTCTTGTGAGGTGTGAAAGGTTTTGACCATGGTTACAGAGCTTGGTGGAGCTTTTAAACCCAGAGGGTTTCCTGTTTCCATGGCTGCCGCCATTTTCAATCAATTGTGAAGCAATTTGATTTGGTGTGACATTGGTCACGGCTAGGGGAGTGATTTTGTCACCGCTTAACTTTTTTTAAAACAGCTCATGCTTTTTTGCTGTTCTTTGAGAAGTTAATGTTCTCTATCATATCCTGCCAGGTTTCTCTTTTTTGGGGCACTTATTAATTCAAGAATGGTGTCACCAAGTTTGTGGGTAGAGTCAGCATAGGGATCTCTTAGGTATTCCTTTTCATATTCTTTGAGAGTTGGTAGTATTTCACTTAACATTCCGGCAATGTAGCTCTTACAACACCCTCTTGGTATAGTCTTTCTTGAAACCTTTTTGATGCAACTTGTAAAACGGTCATAATTTGTGACAGTGGGGTCTATTATTTCTATTATTGACTCCATTGAATCGGTGTATTCCTTCCAATTGGCTTTTCGTAGGTTGAACCGTCTTTTAAAAGGAACTTCCACTGACTCAATGACTGATCTTATTTTAAGGCAATGGGTCAATGTTGAGTTCTTGGCACCGGATCTAAAACAAATTTCTCTGCTAAATGGGAAATTACATCGCTGGTAAAACATATGTCCGGATTATAGCCACGTTTCCATCTGCCACTGTTAAAAGATGGTGGTAACTTGGCATCATGTATTATATCCTGAGCCCATTCTTCTACCAGGTTGCCGTCTGCGTTTGAGTCATGGTAGCCCCAAGCTGTGCTGTGGGAGTTGAAGTTTCCAATGACTATTTGGTGTTTTCTCTGGCAGTGTAGTGGGATATTGTTCCATTCAAAGGTGGAGCTTGGTGGTTTGTAGACTGACGTTATTGAGATGTTAGCAAGAGAGATGGTAATAATTTCAATATTATTGTCAGAGCAGTTAATGCAGGTATTTTCTATAAGCAATGATGGTTTGGCAAAAATTGCTGAGCCATACTTTTCATGCCTGACTTTGGCAGCAACTTCATGCCTGGGATAATTGGTCTTCTACTAGTGGGCTTCAGGTGCGTTTCTTGTAAGCAAAGGATGTTGCTTACAAGATTTTTACAATTGCTGCTTTGTTGCGCTACTACTTCTGCCTTCATGATCGTGTATCCCTCAATGTTGAGTGATGCAACTGCCAAAATCGGCACATCTTTGTAGTAACGAGAGTGTCCATGTTGTTTTTACATTCCGACTTAAAAGCACAACTCGGGAAATGAGAGCATCCGAGGAGCGCGTGAATGCAGTAATTACACTTGCTCTGATGGCAGCAGGTAGCCTTCCGTTAACTAAGCTAAGCTAAACATGCTTAAATTAAAATGCCTAAAGCTAAACCTCCCTTGTATTCACATTTCTAAACCTGTTGTCCAACAAAAGAGAAAATTATAACCTTTTTTTACTCCACAACACCAGTCAAATGCTTCCTTTTGTGATCTGATGAGGCTTCTTGTCACAGAATGAGGCAGAAAATATGTTCCATATGCTACTTTAAAAAGAATACATCGATTAGCAATAGATTATAAATTAGGGTGACCCATACGTTTTCTTTTCCCCGGACATGTCCTCTTTTTGGACCTACAAAAATGCATCCGACCTGGATTTCTTAATTGTCCAAAATATCCGGGATTCGGCTGTTTTCTTAATCCCACTCCCGCTGAATCTCTGACCATTGCCTCCTGCTCCCGCAACATGTGTTTCGCTCCCGCGATTTTCGTGTCCACTCCATTAAACATTCTAATATTGTATATAATTTTGTCACATCAGGGAGCCGCTCTCAGGATACGGTGTATTTAAATATTTTTGAATGAGCATTTGCACTGTTTACTTTCACTTTCGATTTCGCCATCACACGCACTCTGTGTAAAGGGAGCACATCTTACAAGATCAGATATTTGTCAATGAGCTCAGGATCTGTTGAGCAGCAAATACTCCAGCATGGTCTTGTCAGTAATCTCTCCATATTCTTGACCTGGCTGAGATCAGTCAAATCGGACTCCTGCTGCTCTTGTTGGATGCAGGGTTGCCAAGTCCGCGTTTTTTCCACAGAATTGGGCTACTTTTAAACTGTAGCCATGGGTTGATTTTCCCAAGTGGGTTAAAGGTTTGAAATATTGCAAAAAAATGTGACTGAAATGCTTGTATTGAAACATTTTGCATTCACCTATGATAAAACTTTCATGGACTTCTACATTAACTGTTCCCTCCTGGTGGAATGACCTGCCCAAATCAATCCAAGCAGCTGAGTCCTTAACCATCTTCAAGAAGGAAAACGGACTGAAAACACATCTCTTTCATCTTCATTTGACCCTCTAACTTTAGAACTCTCTATTCTAATGCTACTTCTAATATTATCTGCTTGTTTTTTTATTAAAAAAACGTGACCCTCTAACATTTGCACTCTCTATTCTATTTCTATACTAATGGCCAATCCATCATTTTTGGGAGGCATTTTTTATTAATTCCTTTCTTTTTTTAATAAGTATCGATTTGGCACCGGTATCGAAAAAAAAAAAAACGATACCAACTCTAATTCTGATGTTTATTATATAAAGACTGGTGGAGCTTCTGATGTAATTTGTAGTCATAGGTTGTATAGAGATTGGCCTCTGAGTGTTAGTCAGAGTTTCCAGGATGTGCCAAGTGGAGGCTCTCTATGTGCATTAATATTAATAGATACATTAATGTAATCTATGGAAGCACCAATATCAAAATTGAGGCTCATACTAATAGGACGATATATACTTTCATGCTATGGCTGATAACCGATAAAATATATTATGCATCCTAGGGATGTAAAATCAATTAATCAAAATTTATCGATTTTACAGCCCTAATGCATCCTAATACAACATCTTATAAACCACCCAGAACACCCTAACAAGTGTTAGGGTAATGCTCACTTGTTAACATTTTAGCAACCACACGGCAAAACCTGGCAACCAATAACAACACCCCAGCAATGTGGCGGTGAGTCTTGGGCAAATAGTTTTACACTTTCTAACCCTAACCACTGCTGCTGTTCTTGAACTCCAAGCACAAATCCAGACTTTGCTCTGCTAACAAAACTCTGCCGACTACAGCATCAGGCACTGTCCTTCAACCAGTCCCGAAGTGGTCCAAAGAGCGGATGTGGCCCCCTCCCAGGGGTCAAGCCTCTTCACTGACAAACCATTTCCTGACATTATAAAGCTGTGACTGTGAAGGAAAAAAACTGTTTGGACAAACTTGTTTTGTTTTACGATGTGCAGCAATGAGAATTGAGAGCTTTCATAAACGCATATTAATGTGTGACGTTTGAAGTGTTGCACACTTCTGCAGGACAAAAATCAGAGCTATATGAATGCCGCCCAACACCCTGACTTCCTATTTCCTGCTTCAAAAGGAAAGAGGAAAACCAGTCTGCTCTAAAAGCAATGGCCGGAATGAAGCGCACCACCCTTTCCTACATCCTGCAAAGAAACAATAAGTCTGCTCTCACAGATGTGAAGACAGAGAAAGATAATAACTCATGAAACACAACCCTATGCACAGGTTTCATGCCTTTCGGCTGGAAAAGAGAGACGTCTTTTTACAATGTAAGGTCGAGAATGTGCATCAACAGAATCATGTACAAACCTTATGGAATATGAATATAGGTACTACTCATACAGAACCATGGTTTTTATGTAAGTATTATGGTATTACCATCTTAGTACAGTGCTTTTGTAAGGGATCACTCCTGAGGACTCTCTCTCCGCAGGTTTGTTTTACTTCCTTCCACATTGCAAGATCTCACTTAGATTTCACTTTCCCATATGCTTTTGAACATGTTCATTGGCATGTTGGTGTGATTTTAATCTCCTTATCAAATTATCACTATTGCTCTGATCTACGAGAATGAATGAGAAGTACCATATAAATCACTCCAAACAAATAAATAAACAATAAACAAGTGAATTAACCAATCATAGACACACTAAGTTTCTGTGAACCCATCAGGCAAGTTCCAGAAATGCTTCCTTAGCGAGAAGTGAGTAGATTCCCACTAAAGTAGAGCATCAACTCTTGATGAGCAGGCAAGATTCTAACACTAACCAATCAATCAATAATGTCAAAATTTGTGATTTCTCGTTAACATTTTATAGCTGACGTCACATGATCGGAGATTTTTAATTTCAGTTTGCCCCTCTGACAGATGATGTCTTTCAAAGCGCCAAAAACATGTCATAATACAGATACAACTACCATATGTAACATTTTATGTTAGAACGGTCTAATATTAATATATTAGATTGCCCTGAGTCACATAAATCATAACACTTAAAATCGTGCAACATGCGTGGTCCATCTGTGACCAGAAAAAAAACAGATCCTAACATCTTAATGATTTACATCATAAATGTATATACACACACACACATACATAACACATATATATATATAAATTGCACATTTCACCGTTAGTCGACATTAACGTACACAGGTGAAATAACAAATTTTTTTTTATGGATCATCACTCTATAGCTAATACCTAAAATTATCATAGAATGGGGAAAACACACACCACACACACACACACACACACACACACACACACACACACACACACACAAATACACACACACACACCCACACACCACACAATACACCATACGAACCAGTTGTTACTTTATTGTTTGAAACTATGCATTGGGTTTCTATTGAGCAACTGTAGTTTTCCAGTGTTTATAACTTTTAGAGAGAAAAAAAACACTTTAGTATTACTGCGCTATGACTTAAATGTATTTTTAAACGGACAGCCCTAAGCTCGTTCCCGTGAAATATCTATTTGAATATTTAAGAGTAGTTCCGATATCACTATCATATCACATTACAGTACATGGCGCTCAATGCATCCTCTTTTCACCCACATGAAGTCTGATTATTTAAGATTTAAAGAAGATATACACCATGTATTCGTTGCGAAGTACTTAAACCGTTAGAAGTGTTGAATAGAAGTAGTTTGGTTGCAGTGTCCCACCGTTGCGAAGCCCAGCGAGTTGAGCTAAACAAAGGTTCATCCCAGTGTAACTCGTGGCGGATCTCTTTATCTCTCCCATTCGAGGCAACCCCGATGCGCGGGACAACTAACCTACTGCACGACATCTCTACAGTTTAGCACTCGGTAAAGTTCACCTACCTGTTAATCTTATGCGCAAAAGCCCTCCGTTCGCTGGGTAAAGTTGCCATCCCATCTAGACAGGGAGAGCTCCTTACAGTTTCCCTGTACTTTGGTAATATTATTGTGGAGTCGTAAGCTTCCTTGTGTCAGTTTGGCGCATAATAGCGCCTCCTCGCGGCCTGGGGGCGAATGGCGCTGTTGACTAGCTCACCAAACCGGTTTCCAACGACGCTCCTGTCTCCGTCTCTGGGGATCTGCGATGGTTAACGTTTCTAGATAATTCAAGGTGATGAATGTACATAAAAGGGGAATAATGCCAACTCTGCAGACTACCAAGAACACCACAAGTCTACTTAAGTGTTAATAAGGCTTTCCATTTCTTTAATGCTGTTCAAAAACAGCATGTTAAAGAAATATTTAAATGTTTATTATTACGTTAAGTAATACAGCCAACTGTAGGTTCTTAATGCCAGGCGATATAATATAAAATTGAATATGAATATAAAATATCACAATGGTTGGTTGGTTGAAATGAAAGTGGAGTTGTGTGATTTTGCCTGAGGCGAGGAGCACGTTTTTTTTTGTTACCGTTTTCTCTGGTTTCTCGTGGATGTTTTTGACGATGAGGAAACATAAAGCCCGGAGTGGAGCAGGACCGGAGTGATTACAGAACGCTTTGAGTTGGGAGGAGAACATCTCTGTCGATCCGCTCCACTCAAACACGCTGATCCAGACCGGCCTTCGGTCTGTGTGTTACGTGTTAACATACAAGCAAAGCTTTGTTTTCGCTTCGCCTGATTGAGAAGAATCGAGGAATAGGAAGCAAGTAACCTATTTTTTGTCTGAAAAGTAAATTACTTCATGAAATGCTTGTTTAAGAACTGTTTGTATAGAAACAAATGCCACACTCACTCACAATCGTGATGTCCGCGCTATTTAGTTCACCCTAACAGAATTTAAAGTCAAGATTTTATGAAGTAAAAGCAAGGCCATATGCTAAGGACATTGCGATATTTAGCAATATATATTATGTGTTAATCGTGGTCATTTAGGACTACCTTTTCAGCACAGCATAACAAAGTTTTCAGAATAAAAAAAATGCATTCTTGTGACAATCATTACTAATTTTTCATAGCCAAGAATTTAGCTCTTAAATATTTAGAGATATAATCCATCACAAAATAGCATTAAAGCGTTGGAGTGCTGCTGGTGCACTCATATAACGCAATTAGTACGATGTAGAGCTAAATCTATTTATCACAGCTATTTATTCATGTACATATCTTTAATTCATCCAATACCCTGTGATAATCCTGTGAAATTATTTTTATTCAAAGCACATGCATACATAAACGTCAATTTATAGTTAAACTGACCTATATGCATATCCATATACCTATTTTGCACATTGCTTGCACAACTGATGCATCCACTCAGGGCCTTTTGAACAATTTACAGTACTTTCTATCTGAGCTTTTTTTTCTAAATATTTTTGTTTTTATGTGTTTATTTTTTTATATTGTCTTTACTCAGAGACCCATATTATTCTGTCCCTGTGTTTTATGTTTAATGCAGCAGTGTTTCAATTTCCCCCAGAGGATCACTGGAGTTATATTGCCTTATCTTTTTTATAGGCCCACACTTTGATGTGTGTTATATTGCTGTATGGCCACCAGAGAGCGATGTGCTCCAAAAGTGCCGGAGACTTGGTGCCTGAAAAGGCGGTGGCCAGGAAATAATGACTCAACCCTCCACCTTATTGTCTAGATGCAGCATTGACCAGAAGTAAAATATCACATAGCCAGATTTCATTAATCTTTTCTGAATAATTCTACAAATAACCTAATACTGCAATAATATCGATATGCAAGCTCAGTATCATTTAGTTTAACAATAGGTCTGAAACAAAGCCATTGTTGCAATTCAGGATTCTTCAGATTTCATAGATAGTTCTTCTACTGTTAGGTGAACAGACATAGTCTGTAAAAACGCATAATATTACTTCAAATAGCAAGACATCTATGTTTATTTCCCATAAATCAAGTCCCACACCCGAAAGCAGATTACCAGAAGACATTTATTGACATTTTCCTTCACCCAAGGACACACATTTATCAAGTCTAGATCGAAGCCATCACTCCTCTCTCCTTCTCCTCGCTGTAACCTCTCCCCATCCCCCACGGTCGGTCAGTGAGGTATGACCATACAGTGCAGGCTGCCTCCTCCCTATAGCTCAGCTCAGCACCATGCCCCATTAATTCAGCACCAAGGAGAGCTGCTAGCGCAGGTACAACAAGCCAACACTGACCTAAGGAATGACTCTGGTGGTGTGTCTCTGTGTGTGTCTTTTCCCGTTTGTTAAGCTCTCAGAGCGAACAAGGGCGTTTCAGGAGACACGTCTGTCATGTATGTTGTGTGCTTTATATGTTTTTGTGCAGTCTATTCACCTCACAGCAGTCTGTTCTCCAGGGCTGATCCCATGCTAATGAAGATTAATGAATCTCTCTCCTCTCTTTGGCTTTCAAATACTAAAGCCTGATGCTTGGTATCACAAGGAATAAATATAGATCTAAAAAAAAAAAAAAAAAAAACAGTGTTGTGAAGCTTTAGGGTTTTTTCCACGCAACCTTACTGGGGATTTTCATGACATTTGTTAGGGAGTGTGCGTTACGCTGGGTCTGAAGGATGAGCAGCCTGTACCGATGGGAGTGGACTGGCTCTGAGATGTAATGGACCATCATTCGAGCAATTACATTAAGAGAATTACCGCATTGCGACTGTCATGCAAACCCAGTACATACATCCATGGCGTGTGCAATACACACGCATCCTTGAACTCTGTGGCACTCTTTTGGCAGTGATGGGATGCAACATGTGACATTCAGATGGAGAAATATAAATAGTTTTGCATTTTGAGTTGATTGCGTTCACTGTAGGCAGGCGGCGTTTCCATCATGTCTTTCTTTTCTTCCCTTTCCTTCTGCCTCTCCACGTCGAAGGCTTTCAGTTCCTCGACCAGCACTATTGTTTGGCTGCCCCTCCCCGCACGGGCAGGAGAGCACCCCCCATCCCTGCTGCATTACCAAAGAACAAAAGAGAGAGTGTCAGACGCCACCCTCTAGATCTCTTTCACGCCCCAGCCCCCACCTCGCTTCCAGCTGGGGCTGCCTTTTTTTTCAGGGTCTCTCTGAACCCCAAGAGTCCTCCAAAATTGACGCGCCCCTCCCCCTCTCCCCACTCTTCAGCTGCCCGTCATCCACCTGCTCTCTCTGCCACGCGCCTGTGCCCAGAGCACGCCCCCTTCCCCGTCCCACCCTCGCAGCCAGCTCCATTCAAATTGTTAACCACTTGCTTGCTATGGCCTTGCTCCAGGACATTACTTTGGGGGGGGGGGGGGGGGGGATCATGTTTGCATGTGAAACGGTGTGTGATGAAGCAGTGTTATTCAACTGCGTTTACTAAGGACAACAGACTAGATCTAGATTCATATCATAACAACCACAAAGACAATACAAAAATATAGTAGTATATAAAATATATAAGTAACAAATATATAAGTAACAAATATCTCCTTATGAAATGCAATATGCTAAATATTGTATTCTATTTTTTGGCCAATGAATCACACTCAAAATATGAGTGCAGGGAGAAAGTTTGTAACCATAACTGTTCAAAAGCATACAAAAAAAACTTTACTCGTGATCTGTACTTCCTGCTGGCTGGAGTGTCTTAACATCCCATCTTTTTTTACGAAATCCAAAAAACTTGGACACTGGCGAGTTAACTGTTCTTGAGATCAGGTGGAGTGTCTTGCTTTCACCTGTCTTATCCTTCAACATGATTTTGTGGGACAGTAGCAGCTACACACTGCATTGTCGTCATATTTTTCCGCGAAAAGATCGTTACTGGTGCAGGATTATTTACAATATTATCATACGGTATATTGCGTACATCTACCCTTGTGAAAAAGTACACTTTAGCATACTTTAAAGTACTTATTATGGAAATAATATACTTTTGAATTTCAGAGTGCTTTTTTGGCCTAATTAAGTAGAACTTAAGTGCATTTTTTATCTGTAATTCCATAATTAAGCATATTGTCTTTGAAATATTGTTAAAGTGTATTTTAGAATGTACTGACAAGCAATTATGGTAAACTAAAATATACTTTACTGGCATTTCTATTGAAACTGACATGTCATGTATTTAAATATATGTGTAATGACACATTTATAATGATGAAATTGCAATTTACTACATTTAAAATATGTTAACACACTACATTTAAAATTATAATGAAGTACTTTAGTTAACACATCGATTATTTTATCTGCAAGAACAGTTTTTAAAATATATACTTGTAAGATTTGAAATACAATACACATGTACATTTAATACAATTAAGTCTCTAGTCCAAGGGTAATCCAAAACCACATTAGGCCCCACTGACAAGTAACATTACGGCAAGAAAATGATGACAGAATGTACATTTTTGGGTGAACTATCCCTTTAACGTGACATAGGCTGAATAAAAATAATAATAACAGTATTGTAAATGCATAAACAACAGCAGAAGTGTGATTTACCACCATAACACATGGAACAAACACTAGGCAAAATATTGAATTAGTATGTTGTCAAGACGCCGATGATTTGAAGCCAAAATATCATAGTTCTTTTAGTTTTATTGGGCACACAGCCTTTGACGTCAACAAAGTTAATAAGCCTAAGCATGCACGATTATATGCTTAGTTGCATTGTATTATTTGCGTTAGCATAGTTTTTCCTTGCTGTCCGTGACCGTATCAGACCTGTGACCCCTTTTTGCATTGTAATCCACTACTGCAATGAAGGACAGGACAGTATGAAAACTACATAGAGTGCTTGTAGACGCAGTGAGATCAGAACATTACGGGAAATGTTTGACATAATCAGTACACTTATTTTTGAACCGAATGATTTCAGAATGAGTCATTACGTCTGCAGTAAGATCACGGTTTGCTTCTTAAAGTCTGCAGCGGTAAGCGGTGATGCTGGCTCATGCGTGAGGAGGGGGCAGATGCTCATTTGATTGTGTTGCATCCTCCGAGTCATATTTGCTCTAGCCTCCCCCCCCACAGCGCCCTCCCGAGCCCTCAAGGGAATGGTGGAGAGGAGCGGCACTGGCCCGCATCTGTCACGGGGCAGCTGTTGGTCACTTAATGGAATTTGTCCTGTTGCTGATGGGCCAGGGGCAGTGGGAGGTTGGGCTAATGACTCCTGAATCTGCTCAAATCTTGCCAATTACTCAGAGATAGTGAAATCTATACTGCCATTTTAGCTTCTACTGTCACATTCTCTTTAAAAGCTGATTTGTATTAAACCGTGATTGATAATGTTTACGGTATGTGCACTGTAGTCACACATTCCTGTATTTAACTCATAGGACATTAACTACTTTTGCTGTAATTTAGAGAAATTCATTTCTGGTTCCTGCCTATGCTTACTGAATTAAGATTCTGCTGAATTGACTGCATTTTGCAGCATCACAGGAGTAAAGAAGACAATATTCAAACTTTCGATGTAATAAGTGGATAAATGGCAGAGCTTGAGTTTTCCATGTAGGTGCAAGCTCCAGAAATGGGATAAAAAATATTTCCAATAGCGTCAAAGACAAAAATCAATGGGAATTTATTTAATATACAGTGGGTACGGAAAGTATTCAGACCCCCTTACATTTTTCACTCTTTGTTATATTGCAGCCATTTGCTAAAATCAAAAAGTAAATTTTTTTTTCTCATTAATGCACACACAGCACCCCATATTGACAGAAAAACACAGAATTGTGGACATTTTTGCAGATTTATTAAAAAAGAAAAACTGAAATATCACATGGTCCTAAGTATTCAGACTCTTTGCTCAGTATTTAGTAGAAGCACCCTTTTGATCTAATACAGCCATGAGTCTTTTTGGGAAAGATGCAACAAGTTTTTCACACCTGGATTTGGGGATCCTCTGCCATTCCTCCTTGCAGATCCTCTCCAGTTCTGTCAGGTTGGATGGTAAACGTTGGTGGACAGCCATTTTTAGGTCTCTCCAGAGATGCTCAATTGGGTTTAAGTCAGGGCTCTGGCTGGGCCATTCAAGAACAGTCACAGAGTTGTTGTGAAGCCAACTCCTTCGTTATTTTAGCTGTGTGCTAGGGTCATTGTCTTGTTGGAAGGTAAAACTTCGGCCCAGTTCTGAGGTCTGAGCACTCTGGAGAAGGTTTTCGTACAGGATATCCCTGTACTTGGCCACATCCATCTTTCCCTCGATTGCAACCAGTCTTCCTGTCCCTGCAGCTGAAAAACACCCACACAGCATGATGCTGCCACCCCCATGCTTCACTGTTGGGAATGTATTGGAAAGGTGCTGGCGTGCATTGTTTTCTCCGCACATTACCACTTAGAATTAAGGCCAAACGTTATATCTTTATCTAGGAAGGGTTCTGGTCGTCCCAAACGTCTTCCATTTAAGTATTATGGAGGCCACTGTGCTCTTAGGTACCTTAAGTGCAGCAGAACTTTTTTTGTAACCTTGGCCATATCTGTGCCTTGCCACAATTCTGTCTTTGCAGTTCCTTTGACCTCATGATTCTCGTTTGTTCTGACATGCACTGTGAGCTGTAAGGTTTTATATAGACAGGTGTGTGGCTTTCCTACTCAAGTCCAATCAGTATAATCAAACAAAGCTGGACTCAAATGAAGGTGTAGAACCATCTCAAGGATGATCAGAAGAAATGGACAGCACCCTGAGTTAAATATATGAGTGTCACACACAGGGTCTGAATACTTAGGACCATGTGATATTTCAGTTTTTCTTTTTTAATGATTCTGCAAAAATGTCAACAATTCTGTGATTTTCTGTCAATATCGGGTGCGGAGGTACATTAATGAGGAAAAAATTTTACTTAAATGATTTTAGCAAATGACTGAAATATAACAAAGAGTGAAAAATATAAAGGGGTCTGAATACTTTCCGTACACACTGTATATGAGACCATTTATTTACCAAATAATATTATTGTATATTTCAGTATAATGTCTGTGTAGACTTTGTCAGATATAGGTATTAAATATATTAAGCAACTGATTAGTGATTTTGCACTTTACTGTCAGTTTAGAGAAAACAGTAAATCATTTTTATATATTTGAAGAATGAAAACCTATTTATAAATATTTATGTTGTTTTGTTTGTTTATTATAGGTTTTAAACATGTATTTCTGTAATATCCTGGAACCAGATTATTAATTTATTATAGTAATGTTCTAACTTGTTTTAGGTTCAATAAAAATTAGTATATATTTTTATATTATGATATGTTGCACACAACACAGTAATAAATAAATTAAATGTATCCTTTAATCTTACGGACATTTCATTTCTGTTCACTCTAAAAACAAACTGCATGCGAGGGAAAACTTCAAATACAGGTACCAACACCCTGTAAAAAAAGATTTTTCAAGAATATATATACATACAGTACATAACTAGACAGTATGTATCATATATATATATTATATATATATATATATTATATATAAATTAAAAGAAAAAATAACAATTTAATATCAAGTTCAACAGATTGTCAAAATTGGCACTGTTGTATGATTTTACAAAAAAGACACTGAAACCTGTAAATAAATAAAAAATAAAATCCATGTGCACGTTGGCAGGATGAGCATTATTAAAGTAATGGGTTCCTTTGCAATTAAGCCACCATAAGGGCTTCTCTGGACAGTGCATTCTAGGACATTGTGTTGTCAGAAACTGTTTTTAACTCTTGGACTGTAAGACCACTAAGCATAAGCCATAAGCATACTTGACTGCATTGCCTGATTTTTCCCCCCTGACCTGCAGGAAACACCAACCCCCACAGCCCTGCTCGCCATCCATGAGAGTTCAAACAGCCAAATCAATGAGAAGAAAGAGAAGTGGGCCCTGTTCCTCCCTTTGCATCTGTCAAGGAGCAGGAGAGGGAGGGGTTCACTCGTGGGATGGGGAAGGGAACAATATCAGTCCATCTGTCACAAACAGCCTCATCTCTGTTAAGATGAAATGTAGCTCCAAAGTAAATCAAACAACGTGTTACTCCAGCACATCTGAGCATTATTGATGGATTGAGCCATAAAACTGATCAAAGCCAATGGCATTCAATTTTCTGAGCACCCTGCACTGACCGGTCCACTTAAATGACTGTCAACCAGGGTCACGCAAAATAGCCGCATATATCATATGTGTGATTTAAGAAGGACACTTGGTGCGCTTTAAAATCTGAAGAGCCATTCTCGACTTTTACCTGATAAAACCTCGGTAGCATGTAACACACCCCAACGTGATGGTTTGTCTCATAAGTGGGATATTTACAGTCTCCCCTCCCCCTCCAAGGCCTCATCCTGCACTCTCAGTGGCAGGTACAGCTGCAATCTCAGTCATTCATATTTAATCCTAGCAGAGTTTCCGGCCAGACTAATGCGCTATTGATTGCAAGTCTCCCATTACAGTAGGGCGAGAGCAAAGTGGGAAGGGAAAGAGAAGGGAAAAGAATACCAAAGACCGAATGCAGGCAAGAACGAGAAAGAAGAGGTGGTTCGGGAAAGACTATAAGTCAGACATGAGCGGGGGTAGCTAGCGATCTGACATTTAAGAAATATGACCATACTTTTAATAAATATAGAAAATGGATGGCGTATGTGCAGTGTTGTGGAGTTTTTCGCTCTCAAATCCTCAAACACAATTATTTTTAGGCCCGAAACAGTTGAGGAACCCCCAATTCCATTAAGGCCAGAGTCAGTCAGTCAACGGCGCATGTGTTGAATGCAAAAGCATGCGAATGCATTTAAGTGTAATTAAAGTCAAGTACATTGACATGTTAGAGAGGAGCTTTGCTTTCTTTAGCGCAAGCTGCATCTAGATGTGCTCATTTATGTGTTATGAGAGAGAGCCTGAATGCTTGTGCAAGTGGAAGAGATGGAAAAGCGAATGAGAGAAAGAAAGAAAGAAAGAGGGCATTCTGGTGCTTTGTGTATTTAAGGTTTTCTCCCTGGATACTATCGCAGACGAGGCGAGATGAAAGATTAATAACTGAATCTCTATATTTAACAAGATCGGGTGTAAAACATGCTCCCTAGCAGACATGAGGCCTTCACTGCCACCCACAGCCACCGTCGTATGAGCAAATGTATAGGCGAGGAACTGGGAAATATCTTCAATGTTTATGCACGCGTTTGTTGTGCCTCATGCGCTAACGTGTGTGTGCCAACACATGAATGCGTCGCATGGCAAGCTGAAGAGAATCAATAAGTAAAAAGATGACAAGAAAAGTCAGATTCTTCCTCCCACCAGCCTGTCTGCTCTAATAATAGCCCGGAGAAAAAACAGAAAAGCAGATGAGGAAAAACAAAGTGAGGGGGAGAAAATGCCAAATAATGTATGCGAGGCCGAATTAGGCCAATATCCATTACCTGAAAATGGCCCAGAACTATATGCGGAGAGGCTAGGAGCTGCCGTACCAACCCAACCACAACCCCCGCCCTCATGCTCCCACAAGCCCATGCCACCCTGAGGGGCGGGGAGTGTTACCCTAGGGCTCAGAGCCCACTAAACAGTGGGAGCACAGGCCCAGCGTGCCCATCTCTCACTGCTCTAATCCAATCAGACTCAGCAGCTCTGACTCTCTCCTAAAAGCACAGCAAAATCACATCAGCCTCTCAAACGCAAAAAAATGCATGAGCGTTAGTAGGTTATATGTGGTAAATGAAAATGAGGTTGTAGACACAATGAAGGGAGATGGTGGACATGCAAAGAATTCTTTATTAATTATGAGTGTTTATTATAACCGCCTAATCTTGTAAGCATTCTTATCACACCTCATCATGAATGTGCTAAAGTGCTAAAGAGAAAGCCAACAAATATGTCCAAATCCCGTTTTGCAAATTGTTGCTTGTAAACTGGAAACCAGCTGCACTTAATGTAATTTGATTATTATATTAAATTTCACAGAAAAACATCACAGAACACTGAATGCGCCTCAAAGTGTGACATGAATTATGACTATATTTATAGTGACTCCAAAAGTCTGAGGTAATGCTAGTGAAAATCATTCCTTAGATAGATAGATAGATAGATAGATAGATAGATAGATAGATAGATAGATTTTAACAAATGTGTGAATAATATGTGTGACAATATACTAGTACATGAATTTCAGAATTTCTCAGTATGCATTACCTTAATGTAAATGTGAAAAAGTTTTATTGAGTCTTTCCTGTTTATGCTTTATTGGCAGCAGCACTCGAGCTGCATGAACTTCGTCAGTTTGTGTCAAACCTGATGATCATGTTCTCCAGCATGATTTGAGATGATCCAAAGAGCATCCTGAGCTTCAATGGAAAAAGAACATCTGACCTGATCTGTCTGTACAAGAAGTTCACATGATGAACATCACAAATCTAGAAATAGAATCTGAAATATTTCCTATCCATTTTACATTATATAAGATTTCTTTGTGTTATATTCATCAAAATCTTAAAGCTTTGATTTTATAAGTTTAAATAAATTTAAAAAACACCTCAAATTTTCAAGTGGTCTCATACTTTTGGACCCCACATATTTAAGACGCACTTTGACTAGTGCGATTTACAGCTTGCACATATTGTTGTAGGTGTCACCAAGTTACATATAAACTCAACAGCATTCTATGAGGACCCTTCATGAGATACTGTCATAACAAATGCCAAACAGCGTATTGACTATGATTATATGAGCCGTCACGCTCCGCATAGCTGGGTAATGAGATTCATCTTCATTATATGTTCTTACATCCCGAACTACTGCTTTCAGTACGTGAACAGAGGTCCAAATTATGCTGAAATGTTGTACTCAGGTCGAGTTACTATTAATTCATAAGACGTCTGTAAAAGAGGCAGAACTAATATTGAAGCACTGGAATAAATATTTGAGAATACTCAAGAGTATTCTACAGTGGTCATGATACTGATGATATTGAAATGAAATAGAAACCATTAAACTGGTTTCAGAACAGTACATGGTGAAGGATAGTAGTTTTTAATTTACATTTTACACATTTGCCTGACATTTTCATCTATAGTGACCTGTCATACATACATGGTATTCATTTAACTATAGGAATTTAGTTATTACTGTGAGTTAAAATTCCTAGCTCAAGAAGTACAGCATGGTGCAAACAATATTAATATATTACATCTAATTACTTAATAATGTATAGTATCTATTAGTATTAACTCACTAACTCTACATTTTTATATAGGGTAAAAGAATACATTAATTTAATTTAAAGGATTATATATGTATTTATTATATATTATAGTTAATGTCCCTAGCTCAAGTAGTATAGCATGGTGATAACAATATTAATATATTACATATTATTACATTTTTAAATTTATTTTAATTCGCATTATCATGGTTAAATTAATACAGGTTTATTTATTTTGTGTGTTAATATCACTAATTCTATTGTACAGCATAATGATAACAATATTAATGCAGATATTATTAATTTTACATAGTTTGTTTATTTTATTTTAATTCACACCTTTCGAAAAGGTAGTAGCATAGTAGTAGTAGTGACAATGTTTCACATTTTATTTAAATTAAATCATATAAAAATATTTCAATTAAAAATATAGATCCAAAAAGCGAATACTAAAGTCGGCTGGATGGTGTACAGTAATGTTTTACAGTATAATGTACAGTATACAGTATAATGTTGTACACGTATATTTTCATTTGCATATGGTAATGAAGACATTTTAAGGTAAGGAATAACATTACAAGCTTTATAGAAGCTATTTTAAAATACTGCCAATTGAAAATATGAATCCAGGAAAAATCTTCTTTAGCACACATTTGAGCCATTCTAATCCGTTACCTCAGACCATAATAAGGGGAATAACGCTAGCTGCAGCAATGGAACACATCTGTTTCACACAATCATAATCTCCTGCACTAGTGCTAAGTAGATTCAGTGCGATCATAACATGCTTTCTTCCCATAAATGTAAATCCACAATTTGCAAATGTAAAACAGACATTTTTGAGTTATTAGATAAAAAACAAGTGCATAGTTGCCCGTTTCATCCACCAGCGATCTCCACAACAGCCACGTTTGGATGGCCATAAAAAAGTGACTAAGATCAATGATCATTGAAAGAGCAATAGAGAGCCTTAGAGTCTCTTATGCTGTAATGCCATGAGGGACAAAAGCGCCAGTCTCTTAATCAGCTCTTCTGGAGGAACTCCTGAACATTAAAAATCATCAGTGAAATTACTGAAAGGTTTTCAAGCAACTGCCATGCTTGATCCTCTGAATCAGGGTGGTGAATAGGTGCTTCAGATGATGCCCTCTTACCCATGGGCTGGACTCAGCTGCCCTGCTGCCAGCAAAGACCCCTAATGAGCCTCTGCAATTAAGCCGGTTTATTCACGCTAAGTGTGAACAGGGTGCGTGTGGAACCGTAGGCAGCTAACAGACCTGGGCTCTTTGTGCCACAAGTGCTGCTTTCACTCAGCTCACAAAGCAGAAAACAACACCCGCACCTTTAATGGCGAAGACTTTCCCCCTCACTCGGTCGCGACTTGACAGAGTGGGTGGGGTTAAGACAGAGTGACAGCGGGGCCCATCTCTATCCTCTTATTAACGCTTAACGAGTGCCTTCCTCATGCAATATTCATCGCCACTAATATCATCCAAGCTCAGAGCTGAGCTGGCTACTTATGTAAGGCAATTATGTAAAATATCAGACAGGGCCCACACTCAGAATCTGACTGGGGTAGAGATGCGGGACAAGAACCGAGAGGAGGAAGAACTGAAAGTGAAAGAGAGCATGACAGAGGAGGACGAAGGGCAGGATGTTTCGCAAGCCAGGGTTATTATACTAAAACTAAAACCAAAACCATTATGTTACTTGAAATAAAACAAACTTTAACTGAAATAGAATATAGAAAATGTATTTTATTTCAGCTAGTTGCCAAGGCAACATTTCTCATTTTCATTTAGTTTAATGTGATGTACTAAAATAACTAATACTAAAACTGAAATAAAATGAATAAAAACTATATATAAATGATAAAACACACAACAAAATTACTAAAACTAAAATTTAAATAAAAATTTTAAAACTTGTCATAATTTACTCACCCTCATTTCATTTCAAACCTGTATGACTTTCTTTCTTCTATGAAACACAAAAGAAGATATTTTGAAAAGTGTCAGTAACCAAACAGTTTTGGTTCCCATTGACTTTCATAGTATTTTTATTTCTATACAGTGGGACCCGAAACCATTTGTTTACCAACATTTACTAAAACAACTTTTATGTTCCACAGAAAGACAGTCAGTCATACAGGATTCAAACAACATAATGAATGACAGAATGATCATTTTTGGATGGATTATTGCTTTGGCTAAAATTTAAATGCAAATATACAAATCAAAATCTTAATAAATGATACTAAAATAACACTGGTCGCAGTCACATTGCCATCCACTCCAGAGCACCCGATTGAGTTCAGATTACCAGAGCAGGCTGGCCTTCACTGTGGACCCGTCAACCCAGAAAATGCACAACAATCTATGCTTTTTTTTTTTTCCTTAGGCGCTCTCGAGATGATCAAAAGGTTAACGAGTTTGAATGCATCTGCCCACTCGCCCATCTCCAATGATCGCCTAAGAACTCATCAGCCAAAATATATATAATTGTATATATTACTCAGAGTAGACACGTCGAGAAAATGCTGTTTTTCTGATCTGCATTATAGTGCATTTGCCCGCCAACGACAATACCACCCACTCTGTACCTCTCTGACTCCTGATGCCTGATACCTGTGCTGTGACTGTCTACAATCTGCATAATCACAGAGAACTTCTGCTGAAGACGCGCGCACACACAGCGCTCCACTTCCACAAGGTCAACCAAGGCCGATGCGGATGTATGTGAGTTCCAGTGACCTGTGGTCTCCAGCGCGCACATAAACAGACTAAAATAAACACATCCTCTTGTGGGAATGACATCCCCCTCACACCTCATCGGCTAAAGCGTACATTTCCATAAGCCTACATGCTCTGCAACCATCTCCTCCAACTTCACCCATTGGAGACTCGCACCTATGAAAGTGCCAACGACATCCGCGTAACAGAGATACACCGAGCGCGCTCCCTCAGGTCAAGGGCCTGTGGGGGTCTGTGCAGAAATAGGTCATTTGTCACACATCAAGTCCTGGGGCAGGAGATGCATTATAGATGAGACCAAACAGCCTGTCTCAGTGAGCTCTACCCACTCCCTGAGACTGGAAACGGGGGGAAGGGAGCTTGAGATAACAACCGCTGCAATCAGTGTGTGTCGATGTTTAATATCAGCTCCAATGAGCAACAATAAGCAGACATGTGCATTCATTCTCAAGTCTCTGATTTTAGGTGTCGCTGGGCATTATGTCAATGACATTATACAACAACATTAATAATGCATGACATCTATATGACATTGACAACCAAAATTATGTCTTAATCCATATTGTAAGCATTGGCCAGTGTGCGATTATGTAACATACGCATTCAACACACACCTGACATGATAATATGGTTGAATAAGTACGGGCAGGTATTCAAACAGTGGGCTGTGTTATGACCTTCACACAGTAATGCCTTCGCACAGCCATTCTGCCTGTGAACAAACGCCGGACTCATTCACGGCATTCTTAGAAATGCAACGCGTCAGACTGAGAAGATGGAATTTGTAAAGAAGAGCTGCGTTGCAAGGACAAATAATCAAGAAAGGAAAAAAACGAGGCTTGAGTAAGGGGATGAGAGAGATAGAGTGAGGGGTAAAGAGAAGGAGAAAGCATGGCTCCTGTCTTTTTCTGCACCCATCTGTTCGGAGTGCAGGTGGAGCTCTCTCATCAGCGCTGCATGTGTGTTGGGGGGGCGGGGGGGGGGGGGGGGGGGGGCAGGGAGGAAATAAGGGAGGGCAAAAGGAAGAGTGAGAGATGGTGGAGGGTGGAGGGACGGGGGGCTTGGTGATCTCTCCCTGAAGGGGGATAAGGGAGGGAGGCATGCACCTGGCTGCCAGTAGTACCCTCCCTGCCACAATTAGCCAATCAGCAGCAAGCTCTGCCAGCCAGAAGGACACATAAAAGAAGAACATTGCAGCAGAGGCACAGAAGGAGCCTGCGAGGAGCTGGGAAATACACAACAGCAGAACCACAACACCCTCCCCTGGACACACCCTACTGGGGATCACTGCTTCTCTTTTTTTCTGAACCATCGCCCACGCCACACGGAGAGAAATCTCTCTCTCATCATCGTCCTGAAGAAAACCCCCTTCTCCTCATTTTCACACTGCTGAGGAAACCTACAATCGCACGGGCTGAGCTGTCCTGCCGAAGACTGTCGTTTTTCCTTTTTCTTTTTTTTTCTTTTCGTTTGGAAACTGACATTTGCGATTCTCGAGCCACGCCACGGCCTGAAGACCTGCGAATTGAAGGACCTAGATCACTATCATCTTTGTACATCAAGAATGGTTACTGTAAGTATAACCCTTTTTCGGTCTATCTCATGAAAAACAATAACAGCATCACCACAAAATCAATTTGAACACCCTCAAAACAGACAGCAAATATATAACAGTCATCTTAAAATATAGGGTATTTACATACAAGCTAGCCAAAACATACACACAGCATTTGGTCAAACATACTGGCACATCTAATTCCGTAAACAAGATGAACGATTAGCCCAGGGTATAAGTAATGTGATACAGGCATGCATGAGCATCGCTACAGACGAGCTCGCTTGGCTTTCTGAAGAGAATCAAAACAATGCTTTCTCCTGCCGTACGAGCCATTCGTCATAAATCGCAATACCCTTCGCAACATACATTTATTCCTACATCCGCTAATTAAACGCATTCAAGCGATAATTAGCCATTGTTAACAAAGAGCGCTGAGGAATTCCTCAGAAGTAGCTGAGGTGCGGCGGAGGCAGAAGGGCGTAAGAAGGCACAAGCCTCGCTCGGAAAGGATGCTCGAGACTGAATCTCGGAGACAAAACACGATGCCTCGGAGGCTGAGAGCCCATCCAGAGCAAAGGCAAAGAAAAGGGTCGAGTCACTCAGAGGGGGAGGGGAGATATTATGCATCCGTTGGCTTGGATTGAATCAGGCAGGACGACATTCCTAAGGCTTGGGATGCTATATAAGAGACCGCAAGAGAGGAAAAGGCGAGAAGGCATGTGATGTATGGGAAAGGCTAAATATCACACATTTCTAGCGATATCTTAGCGAGTTGCGCCTTTTCCTTTTCCTCTCCAAAAATATAAACACACCGAGAGTGTAAATAAGCAATAGGAGGGGAATACAAAGGCCTTGAGGGAAAGCGTTTTGGGCGCGTCTTCTCTAAAAGAAGACAGCGATGCTGGCACTCGCACAGAATCAACATCTCCACGTACACATGTCTGTGTGAAAACATTTACAGAACAGCTTATTTGAATACAAACAGGTATTTGAAACGGACCCGCGGGCGACCGTTTAAAATGTTAAGATTAATTAATGAAGTTAAATTCTTCAGGCCTGCTCTGCATGACGCGTAGTATTGTCAGGATGACCGTCTTTGTTTCTTGTCCGAAAGAGGTGATCATACTAAACGCCGGATTCGTTATAATGGCGACTCGTTCAGTAATAATTCATTTGAACACTTTTTGAAAATTACACTAAACCTTTGGCAGCCACACAACATTTTGCGTTTGAGGTTAGAGGCCTCTGGTCCAGGCAAATATATTTATTCGTCTGCTGTGAAGGACAGCCTGCCTTGTTTTAGACTGACCTCAAACAAAAGGCGATACGAAACGACGCGCTTCTCTTTCATTTGAAGTCTCAGTCGATGGTGTGATGAATGAATGCGGGCCCTTCCTTCGGCGTGCTGTTCCGCAGTCCTCCGTGAGCACGAGCCTCTACCGCAGTGCCAAGCTCATAAAACCGTTGAGTCAGATAACCTTCTCCAGGCGCGAATACGCAATTCAAGGACAAGGACATCACAACGATACACACAGCAGCACAACACAACACAACACAACCGTCTGAACACACGAGCTCGTCATTAATTGTTAATAAAGAGGTTTGCCAATTAAAGAATAAGACGGCGTTAAAAAAAATATATAATAATAATACGTTTGACAGTAACTTGTATACGGCCAGGCCGTTAATTGCGCACGTTAAAGGATCACCAGGCCTCGTCTATTGTGAATTTAACAAGGAGCAGTACAGAAACTAATTTTACAGACAATAATAATCAAATTATAACTGCTAAATATTACGACCAGGCCATTTAAATATGGATTTCGGTTAAGAAAAAGAAACTGCCAACTACCTAGAACGGAATATTATACAGTTGTTATATAATTAGCTAGAGGCATTTCTTCGATGACATTATTTAAATGCACATTTTTTTTATTATGTTTGCTATTATTGTAATTATTGTTATTTTTAAATGGTCTTGTAGAATAGAGTAAAAGTGAAGACAGTTGCAATGTTCATTGTTCCCGGAGAGTCCCGCAGCCTCTGGCCTCGACACAAAGCGCTACTGTTTACATTAATATTCATAGTGCTGCCATGGTCTCTGTAGAGGAGGAACGGGTGGCTCTTTTGTTCGCTCGTGTCAATACGTTTATTCAGCAAAAAGGAGCTCGGATTTGTGAATGCCCACAGAGCACACGCGCACTTGTCCAATCAAAGGACGAGAGGATAACGAGTTCAAACGATTCGATTAAACGTGTTTATTTGTGAAGACGACATCAAGAGCTTAATGCCCACTTGATAAAACGGAGCCCGCGGCACCAAGGCTATCTTGTAGGTAGTTGTGCATGTTGAGCCACTCCCGAATTCAGCACCCTGGATAGCGACCGAACAGGAATACCGGAATAGCCTACTGCATGCGCCTTTTTTCCTCCCGTTAAACGAAACGTTTCTGGCGTTCTTGCAGGCTTTTAATAATTTACATAAAATGGCAATAAATAAATACTTTTTAAATAAAATAACGCTATTTGGGGAAACACAAGAGAGACTTGTTGTATTCGCGTGATAAATCAATGATCTTTCGCGCTGCAGATTTTTCACGAGTGAAATTAACCCAATTCACCGACAAAAATAAATAACAAAGAAAAGGGTTTATCCGTTCAGTTTTGACTTGTGTCCTGTTGTTTTACAGCTGCCACTGTGATCCCTTAAGCTGCAGTGAGAGTGTGGCTAATGCCTTTTGTTTAGGATAATCCTGTAATCTGTTACTGAAACAGCCTATTGGCAATCCAACATTCCCTTTTCAGTCAGGAGGCCCGTCCAGACACGTACGTTTATGAATTACAAATGATAAAATTAAAGTCTGCATTAGGCGTCAGAAATGTCACGAGCACAGATTCATTTCCCAACGTTTACAGATAATGCTGGGAATCGCTACAATGGCAGTCTGCAAATTAATGTTGACATGTTACATACAGCTACAGATTAGATCAGCCTGATGCTTTATTTGTTTACCTCGCCGGATCTTGTGCGAGGCTGTGTTTATTTTAAGAAAATGGCTCCCTCACTACACAGGGACATGAAGGAAGTGACGTGAGCCGATAGTCTTCACAGTCTGATTGCTTTTGATCTCATGCTGCTTTCAGGCCTGTTTTTTAAAAAGCATTATCTGGCATGATGCGTTTAACATAGTAAATGTATTTTAATTTATTGTAATATTTTAAAGTCATCTACATTTTTATTGAAGTCAGTCTCATCAAGAAAAAAAATGACGGCAGCTATACCATGTGGCTTTTCTATAATATAGCTATGTTTTTTCTTACATTTGTATATTGTGACATTCAATTTTCTAAAACAAAAAGTTTGACAAGGCTTGACGGTCATTTCTGCAGACTCTAATTACAGACTCACTAAGAGGAATCTTTGCAGTCATTTATCCTTATCAGCGCGCTGGTGGGAAGGTAATAGGTTTTGCGTATGAGATGCAGGGCTCTTGTTTGCGTGTGAGTCTGGACCCTTGTGTAGGCGGTGCTGATGCAGTGCATTAAATATTAAGGGAGAACTCTCCTAGAAATAGAAAAGTACAGGCTGGGACGGGAATGTCAAAGCCCGCTCTGTGGCCACATTTTGTTTCGTAAGGCCTATTTTTAATAGCGTACATTCAGGGACAGTTGAGAAGGTGTGTGATGTTTAAGCAGTGCAGTGGAAGGAACTCCAACAGTAAGCAGTCTCTCACCTGTCTCTGTGAGTCATGTATTTTGGGATGAAGTGCTCTTCCACCTCTACCTCTGCTGTGCTGGTGCCAGTATCTGGGCTGTAAGATAGTGTACGTGTCAGTCTGTGTGGCCGAAGAGCCTGTGCGTTGTGTAACTCACTACATTCATCGCTGAGGATGGGTGGCTTGCCATAGGGAGGTTTACTTCAGTTCACGAATCCCATTTGCCCTGATCCTGTCACTTTGTGTCAAGACTCACTCTGTTTGTGTCAACACGTAGACAGTGCTCGTTTGAGTAGGTTTGAGTATGATATTTCCCAGGCTATACAGGCTATGGGCTACTGCCCAAGCAAAATATGCCATTTTATTGCCATTTGTGATGAAACGAACACTCTTTTCTTGGAAATTCCTGCTCGGGTGACAGTGAAATTGTCAGTTTTGCCTAGATCCATGTTTGCAGTGCTTTAATAACTCAGCTCTCTGAGCTTTCTCCTTGTCAGTGTCAATTTGCCAGAGATATAAATTCTGGCTGCCCCGAAAGCTTATTTTATTAATGCAAGACAAAAAGTGATTTTAACCGAGTGCTCGAACTTGCACATATACATGCGAGGTTTGCTAAAAGTCAAGAAGCCAGCCAATAGCAACAGTCGTCAAGCTGCTGTTACCTGGGCAACCTGGTTAGAGGTAGGGCTCAAGGCAAGAATAAATCATTCCACCGAAGAGACAGCATTACAGAGAGATGAGAGTAAGAGGCAATACTGAAGGGAGAACAAAGGATCAGACTTCCCGCACTACTATAAATTCTCCTGTGCAACTGAACGTAAATTTTTTAATAAAGTGCTTAATTAGATATCAGATACAATTTCATGTATTTCCAATTACATTCCTGGAAGGATCATAAAAACAAAGAGAGACACTTGTAGCATATCATTCTGCCTGTTGATCGTGGGACTCCAACAAAAAGATCACGGATGCATTGTTAATTAAGTTGGTGAGACACCCTGTTCCACCCCAGGGGCCGTTCTGGGGAAAGAGTGCTTTCAGTCAAATAAGGATGACTAATACATGAACATACATTACATACGCCAATTTGTAAATTCTGGAGAGTAGCAGCCTTGGGAAAAATACAAAGAAAAAGAAAAATTACAAAAGAGATAAAAATGACAGATCGCTTATGGTACGGTGCAGAGCACTGGCTTTGAGAACTCCAGTCGTGCGTTGTGACAGAAAGGGACCGTTAAAGACTGAAGTAGCGTCTACAACCTGCATACATCTGCTCTTTGAAAATCCCCTATAGGCCAAATTAAGCATCATGCTGTGCTCCACAGCAACACGGATGATCCGAAGACCCAGACACACGCGCACACTCACGCTTTTCACATAAACAAGGTGCCAAAGCCATCTTCTGATCTTTATTTGTCTGAACCTCATTTTCTTAAAAAGAAATTTAAAAAAATTAGTGTTAGCATTTACGTGTACTTTCATGCCCATCCTCTTGGAGGCTTGTGATGTAACGCTGTTTGACCCTGGATAGCATAAAGGGGGCTGGGTAAGAGTGAAAGGACTGTGACATCTGCAGGGCCAGGGGCTGATGGAGAGAGTTGAAGTGAGGGAGGTCAGGGGAGGAGGGGAGGTGGGATATTGTTCTCCTCCGGCCCTCTACCACTCAGACGCATTGATTTTTAACCTCTCATCCAGGATGCCAAGCATTACACCCCTCAAATTATGCGTTTTCATCCAAACTACACCATCTTAGAGTGTAATTTGTCATTTTTCCACCTGCAGATAATTAGCACCATGGAAACTCAGGTGTCCAATGGTCCGAGCGGAACCAGCTTGCCTAACGGCCCTGTCATTAGCACTAATGGCGCCACAGACGACAGCAAAACCAACCTGATCGTCAACTACCTGCCTCAAAACATGACCCAGGAGGAGTTCAAGAGCCTTTTCGGCAGTATCGGAGAAATCGAGTCCTGCAAATTAGTCAGAGACAAGATTACAGGTAACCATGCGATTTTGTCTTGATTCTGTAACGAATATTAGCGTTAAAGCACCCTATTCCAATGTGTTCTCGTTCATATTATTGCAGGCCAGAGTTTGGGCTATGGCTTCGTAAACTATGTGGATCCTAACGATGCTGACAAGGCCATCAACACACTCAACGGTCTCAAACTGCAGACCAAAACAATCAAGGTAAGAGAAGCTCATGAAGCCCACGCTCTTCAATCACTCGATGGGGAAGAAGTAGAGAAATAAAGCAGAGCCCAAAACAGACGTGACAGCAGGAGGGGAGGAGAATGGGAGGGGCAGGGGAGGAATTGGTGGTGGGGACAAAAGGAGCAAAAGAAAAGAGAAAGTGGAGGTCAGAAAGCAAAGGGTTGTACACAGAGGTGATTGTGATGGAAATGTAATTAGGGAGACGCAATGTGAGGCTTGGAGGTCAACACGGAGAGCCCCATCTGCCTTCAATCTTGGCTAATTAGGGCCTTCTTTGTCCCCAATTCAGCTGGGTTTTGGGGTGGGGAAAGGTCTGCCTGGGCTTCTGAAAGCGAGTGATTAAACAGTCGGTCTGCTCCTCCACCTGATCACCACACATCAAAGCCAAGGCAAGAATCAGCAGTTAAGCAGCTTTAGCAGACTTTAGCAGGGATATGCATGTAAATTATATGATAGGCCAAGATGACCATGTTTCATATCACAGCAGTTTCATTCCCTAATCTAATTTGCAACCGTAACACAGTTATTTGGTGAATAATGACTGCAGTCCATGGGCGAACATTATTGGCATAGTTATTTTAACAACACAGAGTCCGACTGCTATTGTCCTAATCGTCTTGTTTGTTCAGTGCATTCATCCAGCTTTGCCACTGTTCTCTGACATTCAACGTTCGTGTGCCCACTGCCCTCAAATCCTTAAGCTGGGCAAATGTCATATTTTCCATGTCAATACAGCATTGTTATAAAGGTAGAGGGCCGATAGCGAGGATGGAAGGGAGGGCGTGAGCGAGGGAGGGAGACGGGGCGCAGGAGCAAAGGCTAGGAAGGAGCCGAATGCCAATGACAGGATTAGGGGCCATATGGGCTGCAGGCACCATCTGTACTGTGGGAGAGACAGGGAGAGGGTTAATTATGGGGCAGCAGCCCATCCCTCCAATACATCTCCCCCCTCTAGTCTCTGCTGTACACTCACCCACTCACTGCACAATTACACCCCTACCTCAACAATACCGCTGCTTAGTCATACTGGCCTGCAAGACGCAAACGCACATATGGTGGAAAAACACATCGTTCTGCCAAGGTCTCATGGCGAAACATGCAATAACTTGGTTGGGCGTCGTAAAATGGCTTGAACGCATTTAAAATAGACTCTTGTTTATGATAAAAACAAGTTTACTTGCTTAACTTTTTTTTGTTGTTGTTGCTGTAATCGCTTACATAAAGGTCATCAGATTCAAATATGCCAATGTGTGTTGAAAAAAATTAAATGAAATGCTTTGTTATAGAGCCCATTATTTAATAAAAAGGGTTACAGACAGAAATAAATTATTTCTTCTCATTTATATAATTTAAATAAATTCTAAATAATGTAAAAACGAGTATTGGTAAAAAAGAGTATAAGGCTATATGGTGCTATAAATGTTTAGAAAAATGATTGTATTATATATGCAATATAACGTTAATTAAATTATATATTAAAACACTATATTAGTAAATAAGTAAAAAAAAAAAGAACATTAGTAAAAGAGACTACAGACTACATGGCAATACAAAAAAATATAATATTATTATATTACATTTATTTAATTAGTTTTGGGGAAAGGCTATAAGTCACTATAAATGTTAAGAAGAAAACAACAAAAAAGTAAATTTATTCATTTATATTATATGTATATAAAGTTGATTAACGACTTATACATGAAAAAGTAATTTGTGAAAAGTAATTTTTTTTTACAAAGAATAAGATTAATAGCAATATAATTTGTTTAAAAATATATTAAGTATATATTATAATGCAATTTAAGGTAAATCAATAATAGATCACAAATAAAAAATAAATGAAATAATACAAATTTAAGTTCTAGATAAAACATGCCCATATATAAATGAGAAGTATTAATTGTATGTGGAATACTGTTGAACAGAAACAATCATACTAGAATATTCCAGAGTTTTCAGAACGTGAGTGTGTCACATTTCCATTAGCATGAATTGGTATTGTGCTTTTTATTTTATTTGCTTTGTTTGGTTTTTTTTTCATGGGGTATTTTGTGAGGACATGTGTTGGGGAGTTGTCAGGGACGCTGGACATCTTGTAATCTGTTTACTTGATTCGCTGGGTTGCCAGAGGAGCAGTTTCCCCTTGAGAGAGAACACAAAGGAGAGATGGAAGAGAAGGAGGGGCCAATCTCTTTTTCTCAAAAAACCACATGTGCACAAACTGACACCATCAATCAAAGTCAGCCCCTTTCAACCAGAAACTCATAAATATACATATTTTATGAGAAAAATCTGTTCGCATCTCAAATACAACCAAGACGGCTTGGTGGGGGATTTTTAGGAAATATAGAAGGGAATATAAAAATGAGATGAATATTTGAACGTCAAAACAAATGCCTAATTGGACTTGATATTACATGACACGTCCCAAAGCGGAAAAGGTTCTAAATACTGCTGTCTTGTGGAAAATCTCTGGCTAGAATAACAGCCCATGATATCAAATTTTCCTCATGACTCCCTGAGGGAGCTGGTCTCAAATCAGCGCAGGGGGTGTCGATGCGTATGGGGGGTGAATGTGAGAGTGGGTTCGTGTTTCTGCTGTCAGGAGCAGAGTGAAGCTGAAGTAGTGTTTAATAAGGGAACCGGGTTTGGTTCGAGTGAAGTGCGCGTAAGAGACGTGGATTTCAAGGAAGGAGGGATGAGAGAGAGTGGGCGGATGTATCGCCTTTTAGTGTGGCAGTGCTGTGACATATCTGCTTCGACTACACTTGAAAGTTTGCACTGCTGGGAGTTTTAGGACTGTCACAGCTGTCTTGATGCATGCTTCTTAATATTTCTATGAAAAGAAATCCTAAACTGCAGCTCGTTGTTTTGTGTGTGTGTGTGTGTGTGTGTGTGTGTGTGCGTGATGTAGGTGTCCTATGCCAGACCAAGCTCAGCTTCTATACGTGATGCCAACCTGTACGTGAGCGGGCTGCCCAAAACCATGAGTCAGAAAGACATGGAGCAGTTGTTTTCCCAGTATGGAAGGATCATCACTTCACGCATCCTGGTAGACCAGGTCACAGGTAAACGTTACCTCACTTCCACAAACTGCGTAGGCACCCTGGGGGAGGATTAAAAATCTAATTAAAGCTCTGGATGTGACGCAAAATAGCACCAAAAAAAAAAGCAATATGCTTCACAGTCAACATGAAACCAAAATGGACCCCCTTTTTTTTTTATTTTTTTTACATTTTTAATGCACATTCCTGGCAGTTTTATTTTGATATTTTGAATAAGTTTAATTTCAGTCACAGTTTTAGTAATAATTTATGTACATGTTATTATTATTTTTTAAATATGACTATATCTTTTTTATTAATTTTGGTACGTTAGGTTAAACTAAATGAAAATGATAAATGTTTTCTTGGCAACTAGCTTAAATAAAAGTTTTTTATATTTTTATTTAATTTAGATAGATAGGTAGATAGATTGATTGATAAACATTATGAGCAAAATCACAAATCCTTTGGCGATAAAGGGATTAAATGGATAAAATGAATTAAATAAAAAATACAAGGCAGATCAAATTAAAATTAAAACTACAACCTAATTAAAATTAAAGAATAAAAATGTCTATTTAAATATACAATTATGCATTATTCATCTGTGCATTTGAAAAAAAAACATCTAAATGTCAAAAACCATTTGTCCTTTTTCACTGATATTAATAACATTGTGTTAATCAAAAGCCAACTTCCCAATGCATAAAATCAAATCCCGCTTCACTGAGAAATGTGTCACAGTATGGAAATAAAATGGTTTGCATTGAAAAGTTATCATTTTTGTCTGCTTTGTAAAGTAGATCATAAAGTACTAAAGTATCTAGTCTGGTTTACCCCTGTGACTACATAACTCACTTATCTGCCATTCATTTGTGTGACGGTGCTAACATTGCCTTGCTTTCTGTCTGGAGCAGGTATATCGCGCGGAGTAGGCTTCATTCGGTTCGACAAAAGAAATGAGGCCGAGGAAGCCATCAAAGGCCTGAATGGTCAAAAGCCGCTGGGCGCCGCCGAGCCCATCACCGTGAAGTTCGCCAACAACCCCAGTCAGAAGACGGGACAGGCCTTGCTTACCCAGCTTTACCAGACAGCTGCTCGCCGCTTCACAGGCCCTCTGCACCACCAGACTCAGCGCTTCAGGTACTGCTCCCACCTGCAGCCCTCACCCCTCACCCCTGCCACTCCCTACTCTTCCTCTGCCGTTTTTCACGTTCACGCCATCAGGGGGATTTAGACAAATCCCAGCGGGTCTAGCTGAGGCAGTGCGTAAATTTTTAAAAGAACTGCCCTGCTTAGAGATAAAACACTGCATGTGACTCAGTCATGGCATGGATGCATTCACAAGCATTCATCGCAGTACTCTCAATCCATCGCCTGAGGGCTCTGTAAGCACTGCATTGGGCGAGCCGCTGCCTACTGATTGGTGGATGCAGTGCCCAGTAAAGAGCTCCCCCTGGTGGCTGAAGTGGCTGCTTGAAAACGCTTTGCTCTTGTTGTTGGATCTTGCAACTAATATCTTCACCTCCGTCACTCTCCCTCTTGCATTGCAGACTCGACAATTTACTAAACGCCAGCTACGGAGTCAAGAGGTAATTTCTGAAAAAAGGTGTCCTTTCAAAAGCATCCATGCCTAAACAAGCTCAAACAAAGTACCCGGAATACCACCTGCTGACTTAAGCATTAACATTACAGATGAGATTTGAGAAAACACTTGTTTCAGTAGAGTAGATTGATGTAGCTGATATCACAGCAGGACATTCTGGCATGGCTTTGTTGAACCTTTTTGTTCTTTTGGTTGATTCCTTGATTGAACTGATTTGTATGTATTTCTGTATTGAACTAACATTTTTTTTTTTTTTCAGTTTTGGTTGCTTTAATGTCTTTTTTCCACCAGCATGGACATACAAGATTCCTTTTGCGTCTCCTCTGTTCGTTCCAATTTTCCGTTGATTTGTTTCTGATTTGCCTTCATCCCTCTCTAGGTTTCTGTTTTGCTAAGTATCGTGATTTTGTTGGACATTGTGAATTCTGTGTCCTATTTCAAACAGGGACTAGAGTTTGGCTTGGTCATCCTAGTTAATACAATAGTTGCCCATTTTCTTACCTACTTAAGGCTGTGGAGATCGAGTGTCCAGTCCTCAAAGAGACAAAAATGGCAGGAACATGTGGTAATAAGAAGCACGCTGTGCTGAACTTCAGAATGACACCCATGGTAGCTCTCCTTCTTTCCTCCCCAGATTCTCCCCCATAACCATTGACAGCATGACCAGTCTAGCCGGCGTCAACTTGACCGGACCCACCGGAGCCGGCTGGTGCATCTTCGTCTACAACCTGTCCCCAGAAGCCGACGAAAGCGTCCTGTGGCAGCTCTTCGGGCCATTCGGCGCCGTCACAAACGTCAAGGTCATCCGTGACTTCACCACCAACAAATGTAAGGGCTTTGGCTTTGTCACCATGACCAACTACGACGAGGCAGCCATGGCTATCGCCAGCCTCAATGGCTACCGCCTGGGCGACCGCGTGCTGCAGGTCTCCTTCAAGACCAGCAAGCAGCACAAGGCTTGAAGGAAGGCCTAGTCACTACTGCTCTTTAACATGCAGGGGGAGCTACTGAGCTCCCTGTACATTCACTCTACATGGGCCTGGACTGAGTCTCTCTCTAACACACATTCGACACACACACATACACACACACACACACACGTTTAGTTGTTTTGAGCAAAAATACACGAGTAGAGTCATTTTTCTTTTCTCTTTACACAACATGCTAGTCCTTCCTAACATTTGCCTGCATTGAATTAGCAGAGTTGTGAGGCGGGGCTGAGGAAATCCATGAGGAGGGACAGTCTAATGAATGTGACAGAGAATGTCTGCAGAGATTTAATTTAATTCAGGCAAAGAAAGAGAACTGGTCAATGAAAGGAAAAAAAGTAAATCAAATATGTGCAATTTACCCAAAATCTTGCCCTGGTAACTCTCCTGTCTGGCTTCAGAGGATGTAGTCACTTTTTTACACTTGGGCATTTTGAATCAGTGATTTTTTTAAAAGAAAAATTATTAAAACAGTGTTCTCGTATATATATTATGATATAACTATATATTCAACATTTAAGGTGGTTATAATAGCCAAATATGTAAGCATTTTATAGAACTTTGATTACGGTTTCCTGGCTCTACATTTGGTTGCAACCTTGCCTTATGGCACCACACACACCTTACTTGAGGTCCAACCCAACAGCCACTGAACAAACTGTGGATGGTAGTCACAAATCGAGAGGTCACCCGGGGGCCATCACAATCACTTCAGCACACTGAAAGACAACATTCATCACAGAGATACTCGCACATAAATGCACATGCACATACGCACCTCCACCGGAGGGCATAGCAAAACATCACAAAACATGGCAACCTAGAATCTCCTCATATCTTTCCACTCTGAGTTTTATATAGTTAGAATTTAGAATCAATTCCACCACATGCAGTTGTCTGTGTAACTAGGGGCATTTCGACAGTGTTCCCATGGCGATGGCATTTGGAATTCTTTTGAAAGTCTTTCAAACCAATTACGAAGGCCGACTGCAAAATCCAGAACCATATTAGATCATTTTAAAGAGGTTTGAATGGCTCGGGAATAGGAAAGGCTGTGTGTCAGCTCTTTGAGCTGCCCATTTTATAGTGAATGAGCTGTTATGAAGGTCAGGGGCCACTGGGATTGGTCATCCTTGGTCTTCATAACTTCTTAGATACATTTAGCTCCATTCACTAAGCAGAATTGCATTATAATTCGTTTTCCCAAACAGGTTTTAGCAGCCCTTACATATCTAAACAGCTACATATCAAGCAAAAGCAAAAAAAACAAAAACAAATTTTGTGTACTCATGGCCCTTTAAAGCAAGTCGCAGCCATGAGCTACACAAAAATTCATCTTTTTTTTTTTTTTTTAAATACTCATCTCATAAATTAAAAACTCCCTAGATACATTAAAGACAATGCCCAAGCTGTCCACAGCCCTGTGATAAAACAAACGAAAACTGTTCCATGGGGAGAGACATTGCTGTAAAATCGCAAAACTTCACATTATATGAAGAAAAGAACTGAAAGTTGTAAATGTGTGTTCAAATCAAGTGACATTTTGCTTTTCTAAATAACGCTGTGTTAGCCAAAGAGGATAATGATCTCTTTGAAAGGATTACATTAGAGATTAATATATTTTTATATATACGGGGAAAAAAACAAGACCTTGTGCAACATTTTTACAGATTCTTAAATCGTGGAAATCTTTGGACACACCGCATGGCTTTTATTTTCAGAGTTTTCAACTTTGGGGAGAGAGGGCCAGTCTGCGGTGAAAGGGAGGGGATCGGAGGGTTGGGGACTAAGACTTACATGCAGTGAAACCATTTCATTTTCAAAAATACAACAAAACAAAAAAAGAGAAACATGTGAAACATTTAAAAAAGGATCAGCAGATAGGTACATGTATGCATTACGCAGGAAAAACGACGTTACCGTTTCTCTAAAGTGATGAAAAAAATCAAGTGTTGCTTCAATGGCGGTGCAGTGAAGCTCAAAAAGGCGTCACATCAAACACCCAGAGCATCTCATCTTGTATTGGCAAAAACAAAAAAGAAAAATCACCTTAACACTTCAGCATGTTCAGTGCACCAAAAAAAGTTGCAAACTGACATAATATAATGTAGCTGCACTTATCAATGTAATCAATTCTCACACAATAATCCATAACAAATTATATTCGCCAGTATGTCAACACAACAAGCAAATGTCTATCATTGTACAGTCTAGATTTTTTTCGGTTTTGTTTAATTTCCGCTCCACATATCTTCTGTATTCCACCATCATATCGTTGACACCTAATTTTGCTCCTTTGCACAAGCACTAACCAACCAAGGGATCTTAGCTTTGTCACTGATGAAGGGAAAAAAGTGTGCACACACATATACACTTACACTTACACACAACACATATCAAAGTGTCTCTAAGCCTTCAACAGCATTCCCATTGTATCAAAACTGTGATACACCTTGAACTAACCCCTCTCAGTTTACGCCACATTAACATCGCAACACATTTTTCTTTCGCTAACGCAACTTATCCTGGAACTCATCGGTGGTGTGCCCTAGAGGGGACAAACATCCTAGACGTAAAGATTGGTCCACTCTCTAAAATGAGCGATGGGGTAGATACAGTGACCAGGGCAACCCTGTAGTGCACCTGGTGACCATAGGGAGGTTTTAGCATCATCCCTCTGAGTGTCCCAACGAACTCTTTAGCTACACCACTCCCCCATCCCCTCAGAGAGCCAATGACAATGGCAGGAAACAAACATAGGCTACTGCACCGCTTGAGCAACTACAATAATAATCATTAAAAAAAAAGACAAAAAAAAAAACCTTTCCTATGGAACAGTAAGTGCAATGTGCTTCGTTTTTATATTGACTGAGAACAAAATATATATATATTTTTTAAAAAAGAAATTAAACCTCACACTGAAATGGTTTGCAGAATAGGATCAAATGTAATGAACAACAACAAAATGAAAAAAGTGTTAACTAACAGATTCATTAGGAGAATCAAACAAGCACCAAGAGCTCTGGTCTCTAAAAATGTCTATTATCCCTTCCTCCGCCCCCTTATCAGTGCTCTGACCATGCAAGCTAAAACAAACAGCCATCTATGGTAGCGAAAAGAGCAATTCTAAAAGACCGTGAATGGAATACTGTCTAAAATTTCATCGGTTTTAGCCCATGTTGATTTCAGAATATCGTTTTTCCTGTAATTTATTGATTTACTTTACATATCAGAATCACACGTTAACTTAGCGTATTTGTGTTGTTGATGTTGCCATAGAGGACACACGTGGGTCGAATATTTTGTTTTGGTTCCTTTTATTGGGTACGATTTCTTATATTTGTTTCCATTATTTATAATTAGTTGCTGTTCTTACAGTGTATGCAGGTTTTAGAATTAGTTAGAATTATTTCTTTTCAATCAAAATGTGTTTAATTGTGTTTGTAAAAGTCTGTGGTAGCTTTTGTTGCAACATAAATAATTTAAACTGAAAAAAATATCAATATAGCGCCAATGAACTTGTATTATTTGGGCGACTTTAAGCTTGTAGTTTTAACTTATTGTTAACTTAAAAACTATTTATTATCATTATTATGATTATTATTATTGCCTCGTATGAAAGTATGTTTTGTGTATATTTATGGTTTATTTCATTATATTTGCAAGTTTAAATACTTTTCGTTTTGCCAAAATGTGGTTACACCTTTTTGTTTTTCTTTAAAGGGAACAAATAGATTTAAAAAAAATAAATAAAAATACAAAACAAAAAAAAAACTGCTTTAGAATTACAATTTGGAAAAGTTCTTCATAGGCAAAGAATGCACTGCTATATTAATTGAAGTGTATAAACATACATGCTGTGTGCTAGATGTTATGCCTTTAATGCCTGTGTTTTGTTTGTCTTGTTAAATGAAAACCTTTTGATTATTTAATCTAATCACAGTCTTGTTTTTCCAGCCACGTTCAGAACCCCATAGCGAGTCAGGGCCCGGGGCGAGGCCTGGGGCAGGTCGAGGCGCGGTCCGGTCTATAGTCTGGACCCGCAGCTAGGCCTTAGGCTCAGCGTCCCTCGCCAAAAACCTCTCACCCGCTGCCATACAGCCATGAAACCAACTGAGAGAGTGGTCTAGAAAATAAAACAGTCAGTGGGAGGGCTAGAGCGCAACGTTTAGCAGACGTGGGCGAAGAAAGCGCAGTGGGGGAGACGGGCCAGGCGAGGCGCTGAGCTAGATAAAGGGGTCAGTGGTCACTCTGTTTCTCAACCAGTTGTATTTTGTGTCAATTAATTTAGGAGGGACACAGAGTTACTTAGCAACGTTCTTCTGAAACCATTTTCCAGGAATAACAGAATAAAACAAACGAACAACAATAATAAAAAACAAAAGATCAAAAGCAGAACTCCTGATCTCAGTGTCTGTGTGTCACGAATAAAAAATCTCATACTTCCAAACACGAACAAACAAAGACAAACACATAACAAAGGGGAAAAAAATAATAAACCTTTCAGTTTAGTTTAGGATATTTATTACTGGGATTTCAGCTGAAGACGCTTGAGGATTTTTCATGGAATTGTTTAATTATTTGTACTTTACATGCCAGAAAAAAAAATAAAAGATATGAATCTCAGTGTTTTCTTTGTGCCTGCCTTTTTTTTTTTTTGGGGGAGGGATTGAGGGGTTTTGTAGACAAACATCACATGCATTCATTCAGGATAAAATGAAATGTCTTCATCCAATGTGATCATGGTCAGTTAAGAAACAGCTTATTCCTACAGTAAAGATGTGTAATTATGCACTACTCCAAGCTGTTTTGTAGTATGAATAGTGTCAGCAGTGTGTTCACTGAACACTCCAAAATGAAAAAGTGCACTTCAAATAACCAGATGATGCACTTAATTAACTGTTGCAGTCATCCTTACATTACACAGCTGAGGGGAAGAGGCTATTAGAATTCATACACTACACAGTAGAGTAAATAGTATATAAGTGCATACTGAATAGAGCTGGGTAGATTACTTACAAATTGTAGTCCATTACTGATTCCAAATTGCATGACGAGTTAGTAACATTACACATTTCAGGTATAACCAGACTACTTTTGATTACGTTTTACCTAACTTGTCCATCACATTGATTTAAATGATAATTTTGTACCATACTGATATAAAAATACAAACAGAAGGAAAATTCATTTGTTCCATTCATTGTTATTATTAACACGAAATGCATTAAAAATTACATTATGTCAAGGTTTCCCAAACTGGGGTGCATGAGTTTAATGAAAATCTAGTAATTAATTAAACCTCAAATTAAAATAAATCATTGTAAAATAAAACACTTACTAAAAAAGATAAAATATTTCATTTGTTTTTAAGCAATGTGTTATTGATTTAAAATATCAGTGGGTACTTCAAATAAATATATTAGGTGAAAGAGGTTCAGCTGACAAAAAAACTTTGAGAATTCCTGTATTAAAACTGGAAGACTTTCTGAATGCATATAAGCAGTAGGCTATTTTAGAGAGGAAAAGATGAAAATGAAGATTTAGCGAGAATCAAAAAATTATGAATGATTGCTATTGTGTGAATAATATGTAATCATGTAATCAATAAAAAACTAGTCTGATTACAAATATTTGTAATATAATCTAATTACAAATACTTCATTTTTGGAACCGGATTACATAATCCAGATTACTTGTAGTTACTACCCAGCACTGATATCGAATAGTGCATCATTTGGGACACAACTGAGGTCTTTTTTCAACAAGCCACAAACATTTTTTTTTTTAAGAATATAACTGATTCATGTATTTTCAACAGTGCTTAAACTTCACAGTTTTTCTTATGTATGAATATGAATGGGGAATTATATAGCGCTTTATTGTGTATTGCTGTACACCCAGAGTGCTTTACAATCATGTGTGGGGGGGGGTCTCTCCTCAACCACCCCACCACCAGAGTGCAGCCTCCACCTGGATGAGGCGACGGCAGCCACAGGACAACGGTGCCAGTGCGCTCACCACACAGTCCCGGTGGAAAAGAGTGATAGAGCCAATTCAATGGATAGGGATTATTAGAAGGCCATGATTGACAAGGGCCAGTGGAGGGAATTTGGCCAGGACACCGGGGTTACACCACGGTGCCATGCGATTTTTAGTGACCACAGAGAGTCAGGACCTCGGTTTAACGTCTCATCTGAAGGATGGTGCTTTTTACAGTATAGTGTCCCCATCACTACACTGGGGCATTAGGACCCACACAGACCACAGGGTGAGCACCCCCTGCTGGTCTCACTAACACTTCTTCCAGCAGTAACCTAGTTTTCCCAGGGGGTCCTTCTATCTCAACCCTGCTTAGCTTCAGTGGGCAACCAGTCTTGGGCTACAGGGTGATATGGCTTGACTGTTATGTAGCCAAACAGAAAGGGTTAACGCTGATGTGTTCATATACTAGACAGTAGAGTACACAGTGCATAGCATATAGTGTAAAATTTGAGACGCAACAATTTTTTTGAAGTTGCATTTATTTCAACACTATCCATGGAATGTAAAGAGATCAGATTTAACCCCAGTAAAAACAGTAACAGAAAAACATTAGTTTACCAAACTTAATGCTCTCCCATCGTCCAGCCTCATTTAGCTGATCCAAAACTAATGGAAGAGGTTCTTAAACAGCCTGAACAGGAAATGAAGTTAATGTTCCCACAGAGCAACAACCTACAGACCAGGAGACAGAGGGGGGAGAAAAAGGTTAATATTGATTTGTGACCACACACAAACATTTAATGTGTTTTGAAGAATATGATACACAATGAACTGCACTTTGGGGTCATAAATTGATGATAATGCAGTGTGCATCAGTATGAATGAAAAAGCTGATTTCAGGAAATTTGCAAGCTGGGCTAATCGTAATCTGAAAAAAGTCAGACTTTTAAGAACTCCAGATCTTTTGTATATAACACCCGAGACATGCACACTTGTTCAAGGCAGCTAAAGGTTTTCCAAATTTGATATTAAACAGAATGCGAATGTTGTTGATCATTGGTGCATTCATTGGTGGAACAAATCAATATTAGATCAACATTATATACATAACTGTCTGCAGTATTAAACCACTGTTGTTTGTTGTAAGTTGCACTTATATAAAGGCTAACTGAATCTATTAACAAAACAGGCAGTAAACGGTCATCACTATGGCAAAACCCAGACCTCATTAAATTCAAAGTGTGAAAAATATGTAAAAACATTTTAGACCCTATGATAGTTGATTAATTAAGCCTTGTTTATTTTCTATTAAGAGTGTTTTAAACATCTAAAATAAAGTTTGCATTTATTTTGTGGCACACCATGCATCAAAAAGCGGAGCGTGGAGTCTAGAGCTCCACGTGGTCATGTGGTGAGAGGTCAGTGTTGGCTGGCTCTTGGCACACTGCAGGAGTGGTGAATTCCATTAGGTATTCACAGCGACTCGGCTCCGATGTCGAGGTCACCACAGTCTCCTTCCCACAAGTCAGTTTCACCTACCACACAAAGATACACTTAGCAGAAAGCTCCCAGCGTGAATGGCACAGTGGAAGTAATGAAAGAGCTGGTACTTACTGTAGTTGATCTGTTTGGACCTTGCCAGCACCCAGTGCCATGCTCGTATTTCATCAACAAGTACTTATTATTTTCAGGCCCTGACCAACTTCCCCATGTCCTGGAAACATGAGCATCTCTCATTAAAGACTGTCAATAACATAAAATAAAACACTAAAATAAATGTTAAATCAATAAATGCTAGAAGTGAATTAAGACATTGAGGCAGAACAACATTATAATGGATAGAATGACAAAAGGATATTCATTCTTTATAAAAGTCTTTACTGTTGCTATTGATCAATTTAATGCAGCTTTACAGAATAAAAGTATGAATTTCTTTTATACTCCAATTGGAAAGTGCCCAAAAACCTCTAAAACTAAACCACCTTGGTCTGGTTCAAGAAGTTTTTTTTTGTCCACAATGCCTCTTACCCAAGGTTGGTCTCTGAGCCACCATACTTGGGTTTCTGTGAAACCCGGTTGAAAGGACAGAGCCTGTAGATGTACCTAAAGGCAAACAGAACATAGAAATAAATCACAGCACAAAAATATCTTTCCAAAACAACAAACGCTGGTTTCACTTACTCGCCAGTGGTAAGTTCGTAGCACTGACTGTACAGGTAAGTGAATTCAGCATCAGGGCCGAAATCAAAGGACAGCTCTTTTTCAATATTTCTGCAACACAATCAAAGGGAAAACTCAACACAGTGCTCAGCAGCAGGGTCCCCACACACCAGCGTCAGAGAACTCTGCAGATGCATAGAATTCAAGGATGCAAGAACGAAGGGTTTGCAAAAGTGATGCAACCATGAGCTGAACAAACACATCACACTCTGATATAGGCATACATGGACCAATGAGAATTTCAGGTGCATACGAGAAACCAGTTCACTACACTCCCACTCGATTTCAAACTCAACTTCTTTTGGCCGTTTTCTGGAAGACAGTAGAATTGAACAAACCTGATTTGATCATCCATCTCCCGAAGAGCTTTCTCAGCCTCCTCAAAGTCATCTCTGGCCTTCTGAGCAGCTGTGAACCAGAGAACGGTCGGTTAGCATAAGGAAACAAAGAACAACTAGATGAAACGGATGAAGTACAACTGTATTTCTCTGTAACGTATCGATAAAAAGCCTCTGAAGGCAGTTGAACCAACCATCGATGAGGGCCTGGGTGTCTGCATCATAAGGTGGCATGGCATCCTCGTCTTCATGGCTCTTCTCTGGAGTCTTAATAGTGGGCGGCGCCTGCACAACACACAACCACACTCACATAAAGACATAATTTTTTACACCTGCACAGTACAGTGAACATGAGTTATAGCACACTTTGTTGTAAGACCTTTAACATTGTGCCTTAGGACATGAGTTAAAGGTTAAGGACTTTAAATGTCAAGTGGAGAAGTGTTAATGGAAGACTCAAAATGTCACTGTGGATCTAAACATCACTGAAGTTAACACTTGCTCAGGTTTTCTGTGTGATATACACTCACCTTATCATCGTCTTCATGATAATCATCCTCATCCTCGTCATCCTCGTCCTCTTCCTCAGAGATGTCGTCTTCTGGGTACGGCTCAGAGTCATTGTCTACAACTGGTTCCTTCACTTCATCTGGAGGCGTTTCCACTGGGGGAGGTTCCTCAGGCTGGGACTAAGAGAGAACGGAGGAACACATTCAAAATGCATGTTAATGGGCCATTTTGTGTTCAAGGATAGTGGAATTTAAAAAAATCATTAAATACACAGATTTGTTATTTTCACCAATGTCTGGGTGATTTTATTGTGAAGCAATAAACCTCAAATTAACAAAAATGTAATACAAGTTAAAAGACAATTAAAAGTAGAAAACTAATACAGCTACTTACACTATTAGACTATTGCATTGTTACAAAAGATTTCTATTTCAAATAAATGCTGATAAATGAGAATTCGCTTTGCCATAACAGGAATTAAGTACATTTTAAAATATATTGATATAGAAAACAGTTATTTTTAATAGCCCCACTCGTCAAAATATGAATAACAAAATGTAGTTAACTGGCTACTTGTCATACTCAATGTTTTCATTTTCATTGTTAATTTTAATGTTATCTAATAGTTATACATTTACTTGATATTGATGGCTTTAACGAAAAATTTAATAGGACAAAGTTTTACAACAGAGTTAAAAAAAAAAAAATTTACCAAAAGGAACTTCAGAAGAGAGACACTAAAACAGACCTGCTGACGTCTTCTCTCTGACCTCGGTGGTATTTGTTCTTAATGGCGGTATCCAAACCATCTTCAAATGTTGACATGTCCACCTGCTCGGCTCCTCCCATCAGTCACCCCGAATAAACACAAAAGCAGACAGCTAAATTAGTGGCAAGTCATTCCACTAACTGCATTTGAGAATGTGGTGCGCCCATTTTGAACGAATATGATTCAATTCAAAAATACGTGGGCCTCAGTTTCAGTAAGTGTGCCATCAGCATCTGCGTCCAATTCAGCATGGGACTGAAGCTCAGAGACCGACACACTGACACACAGAGACAACAAGCCAGTTCATATGCATTCACTATAAGCACAACAAAGTTCATCAAACAACTGTGGTAAGTTGGAATCATTCAACAATCACGGTGAGTCATGGCTTCTTGCCTGTTATTGGCACCTGCATGCTTGCCACTGTATATCAGTGTAGATTTCTCTGTCAGCGGCACAAGGGCACCATGTGATAGATGCAGGGAAATAGTTAGGCTGACAGGAGATTTCAGCACTAGAGACACGCATCCAAACTTTAATTGAGGATAGTAAGAATTTGAGGGCCTTATATATGGCTTTGGATGTGACTAGCTTAGCGAGTCCCATACATTGTTCGGTTCCAGTTACAGAGCCCCCGCAGAAGGGCGACTGGGTCACTGTGAGGCGGCATAGTCGCGGGACAAAACACAGCTCTTCCGTTCCGATTAAAAATGTAAACAGGTTCTTCCCACTCAGTGACGCACCCACTGAGAAACCTGATGAAAGTGCTCTAGTTATTGGCGATTCTATTGTACGGAACGTAAAAATGGAGACACCAGCCACCATAGTCCAATGTTTACCGGGACCCAGAGCGCCTGACATCTTGGCATATTTAAAAGTGCTGGCTAATGCTCAACTTAAATTCAGTAAGATTGTTATTCCCGTCGAAACTAATGATGTTCGACTTCTCCAGTCGGAGATCACTAAAAATAACGTTAGAGGTGTGTGACCTAGCAAGTACAATGTCAGACACTGTAATATGCATATAAGACTGTCGTCGCTTGATGGCTGCTCTGTCAATTCTTCATCATCAGTTAGGAATCTGGGTGTGCTATTTGATAGCAATCTTTCCTTTGAAAGCCACGTTTCAAGCATTTGAAAAAAAATGCTTTTTTCAATCTTAAAAACATATCTAAATTACAACCTATGCTCTCAATGCAATATGTAGAAACGTTAAGTCATGCATTCATGACCTCAAGGTTAGATTATTGTAACGCTTTATTGGGTGGTTTTTCTGAACGCTTAAAGGAACACTCCACTATTTTTGAAAATAGGCTAATTTTCCAACTCCCCTAGAGTTAAACAGTTGAGTTTTACCGTTTTCGAATCCATTCAGCCGATCTCCGGGTCTGGCGGTAGCACCTTAAGCTGTAGCTTAGCATAGATCATTGAAACTGATTAGACTGTTAACATCTCGCTCAAAAAATGACCAAAGAGTTTCTATATTTTTCCTATTTAAAACTTGACTATTCTGTAGTTACATCACGTAGCGCCTGAAAATAGTCCCAGCTAGGTAACTTCCAATATGCCTATTTTCAGGCGCTGCGTAATATACTGTGCCGCTGCACCCAGGTAATATCGGCAGCAAAGTTCCTTGATTATTACGGCGGAATTAGAGTATAGTTCCTAGCCATATCGGCTTACAAAATCGCAACTTTTCATTTTTTCCTGCGCGGTTCTAGCAGACCCGGAGATGGCTGAATGGATTCGAAAACGGTAAAAATCAACTGTTTAACTCTAGGGGAGTTGTAAAATGAGCCTATTTTCAAAAAATAGTGGAGTGTTCTTTAATAAACAAACTCCAGTTGGTCCAAAATGCAGCAGCTAGAGTTCTACTAGAACCAGGAAGTACGACCATATTAGCTCGGTTCTGTCAACACTGCACTGGCTTCCGATCTGAAATTCGAAGACATTTTAAAAATGCTTGCGAATACTTATGAAGCACCTGAATGGGTAGCTCCTCAGTATTGAGGTGAGTCAATTGATTATAGTCTATAGTCCACTGCGATCTCAAACCTGATTTGATAGATACCCGAATATCAAAATAAAATGCGGGCGGCAGTCCTTTCCTATTTAGCGCCCAAGACTCTGGGAACGTCTTTGGAGAGTTGTTTGGGAGGCAAACACAAATCTGTGTTTAAATCTAGATGAAGACCCATCTGTTTAACCTTGGCCTATACCTAACAAACAATCACTTTGAATACATTCAGACGTTTAAAGGCTTGTTAGGTGGCATTCATTGGTCAACGGAACGGGACACTATACACCCATAAACCCTGGTATTCGTTACATATAAGAGAATGCATCTACGCTAATATAGTCGGTTCATTCTTATTTCTAGGTCACCCTAGCCACCAGATCCAGGCCATATACAGGTCCCGATGGGGGATCAGATCTACGAGCGACCTCTACAGATGAAACTAGAGACAAATCCTTGTGAAGACGTCATCAACTAGCCGGCATCAGGACAAGACATGAGAACCAGATGAGTCCTCTGCTTAATCTGACTCGTGTTGCAGCCTGGAATTAACCCATGCCTTGCTGGTTTCATCTGGCCAGAGGAGAACAGGCCCCCAACTGAGCCTGGTTTCTGCCAAGGTTTTTTTCTCCATTCTGTCAACGATGGAGTTTTGGTTCCTTGCCACTGCCGCCTTTAGCTTGCTTCATTGGGGACAGCTAATTTCTGAAAATATTGTCAAATTGATGGCACCAAAACCCTATTCGAAGAGACTGACGGAGTCCGGGATGATGAATCACTGAATCAAAGATGAACTGACTTTAACAGAAAAATGTACGGTTTAATATTGTCCTCCTGCATTACCGACACACTGTTTCCCTGTTTAATACTGTAAAGCTGCTTTGACACAATCATGTGTTCTATAAAGCGCTAATAACATAAGGTGAATTAACTGGACTTCCAGAGAAAGAGAGGAGAGAGGGAAAAAAACAAAAAAAAAAAAAAAACCTTACTCATTGGCACTACAGGCCATCGCCATGTCTCAAGCTCCAAAGAGGGCTTCTGACAGTTGGCTTTGTTCCTTCGCCAAAAGATAGATGCCTTTTGCTCGTAATGCCAGTGAAAAAAAACAGATTAGATCTTATATAAATGCAAATCACGATGAAATGAGCAAACGAAGAAAGTAAACACCCAAGGCCAATTTTTATCTAATAATGTGTACAAATGATTTTGCATATTATATATTATATTATTGCTATATATATGTATATGGCTTAAAGAGATATAACCTTGCTTTGACTCGGAATATAAACAGCTGCACTCACCTTCCCAGGCCTTGAGATGGCGCTCTTTAGCTTCCTTCTCAGGCTGCTCTGCTGTCTCTTTCACTGTCCTCAGCACTTCAACTTTCTCATCGAGCTGTTTCTTATTTTCCTGCATATCAGTCACTTTAATCTACAGAAGAGACACAGCATTTTACACTTTCCAAAACTTTAAAAACTGCAGCATATCCAAGCAATTATTCAATGCCAGAACTAGATGATTTCTGTTGCATGTGAGAGTCAAAAAAAAGCAAAGCAAATATGATGGCAGCATTTCATCATGCTTGAAAACTGACATTCGCTAAGATTTCTGCAACACTAGCAGCTGAACAAACAGAAACATACTGTATAACCGGGTATAAAATATGAAACCAAAGCTGACATCCCTGATTAGTGGGTTCATACAAAGCAAATCTTACCTGCTTTTCTTGATGTCCTTTCTTGGCTTCCTCAATGAGGTGCTGTTTTAGGAGAAAGCCCTCTTTGGTGATCTCAGTCATCTTCTGCAGAACTTCCCTCTCTTTACGTCCTAGTTCCCTGAGAACCAAACAAATCTCATACACTTCAATGTGTTTACAGCCATTGCATCATAAGTAAAAACGGAAATTAAAACAATGAAACAAAACAAATTGTTCAATTTTCTCTCAGTTCTATGTTGTCATAAAAACAAATGTTTTTTGCATTTATTTATACAAAAAAACCTACAGTTGAAAAACATGCATTTTCACATTTAAACAGCTAGAAGGTGTGTTATTTAATATTTTATAGACTTCCATAGATTGATAGTTTACACAGTCAAGATGATTAAAACTGACATTGATCTGCTGCTATTAAACATTTCACTTTTTTTTTTAAACAGGGAATCTTGGCACAACATTGAGATGCGGCACAATGGCCAAAGACATCTGTCTGGTGCACATGTATGCAATGGAGCACAAGAATGCGTCCCGTGTGAACGTCTCTTAATGTGCTTCTCTCTGGAAAGTAATTACTTTGGATCAGAACTCACTTGCAGGTATTTTCACATTTGGCTCCACTGTTGTACTCATCAGTAGTATCGCAGCAATCTGTGGAGAGGAAAGATTTCAAATGCAATGCCATTCCATTCACAGAACACTGCTGTGGAGAAATGTCCAAATGCAGAGTCATCTTACCACAGATGCCATCATTAATACGGGAGGATGGGATAAACATGGTCCTGTAACCAGCATTGGTGCAATGGAAGCTGCCATACCATGTCGGCAAAAGGGCATGAGCACGCAGGGTTGTCCTGAGGACAGGAATAAACAAACTAGGGTCTTGCAGGACACAATCTTTTTTTTTTTCCCATGCTTACATCAAACGATGTATCCGTATCACCGCTTTCTACCGGTCATGGACTTAAGAAAGATAGCTTACACAAAATATTACAATTCTGAGATTTGTTGTACTCAATCTCTCAGCGAGCAAAACAACGAGCGCAGAATAGGAGTGTAGCAGAATGTCCAAGCTGTTTTGTTCAACACAATGAAAGTGAATGTGGAACAGAAACAGCCATAGTCTCCATTCACTTTATTGCAATGAAACAAAAAGAGATGCTTGTGGATTTGGCTAGAATCTTCATTGGTGTCCAGGCAAGCTCATAAGGGAATTGAATTTTAACTTTTGGCGGAACCCTGTGCATCCCTTGCAAACTTTATCCACATATACTTTACACATGTTAAAGATGATTATTTCTCTTATACCATTAAGATATTTCGCCCTTGTTTGTTTTGTTTGAGCACACCTTTTTAACGCCAAATACAGTTCTGTTCATGAGTGTCTCGCAAGCATGCCAAAACTTCCGTTTACCGTATTGGATGTGCTATTTATACACGTGTTGATCAATGTTAGGATGTGAATAAAAGTAAAAACTAAATTAAATCTGCTTTTTGACCACGTCTCTTCAGAAGACTTGTATTAAACCAATGGATTACTTCTACAATGTATTGTGAAAGTTTCGGTCGCATGAATTTTCAAAGGAAGAATACAAAAATCTCTCAGATTTAATTTTCAGTATGTTTTTCTTTTGTGTTTTGAAGATCAACTAATGTCTTACGGTTAGGAACAACATGAGGATGAGTAATTGATCACGATTTTTGGGTGAACTAACACTTTAAATTTACAAACTAGACTTTTCAGGAAAACGTTTCACTGCTAAATGACTTTGAACATAAATCAGAGGTGAAAAGCTTTCAATTAAAGACCGGTAAACTAATCCATCTTAAATTATAAACTACATTTAAAAAAAAAAATGAGTTCTGTAAGTACCTGGCTCATCTGAACCATCTTTGCAGTCACAGTAGTCATCATTCACTCGGTCAAAAGGAATAGTCCGGGATCCATCGAGACAGGTGAAAGGCTTGTTCTCCACATAAAACTGTTTCTCTATTTATTTATTTAGACAAAATAAGAGTTAAACCAGTATAAGAGTATACAGAATATACAATAAATTATATGACTTGTATACTTGTCAGTGGCACTCCACGGGGCCCTTGAATTTCTACAGGTGTCCCCAAGCTGACAGCAAAGACCAAAGTCAACAGCAGGTGCACGCAGGTCATGATGCCTCAGGAAATGTAGGAACAAAATGCAAACTCCCACTAGAGGCGCGTGACCTTGGAGCAAACTAAACGCACAATGCATTGTTCAACTGAACATCACAGTATATCTAATCCAGTCATACATATACATCTCATACCAAACGTTTACAAAAGGCTAAACTGATTCATAATTTTCTTCAGCCAAATGATGGTCGCAGATAAATCCGTCTATAAAATGTATTCGCATCCTAGTTAATTCAATCTGAAATGGCTTCCGCGCGCACGGCCAACCCAACATACTGAAATACTTACCGATCTGAAATGATAAGCAATACAGTATCACGATAGCAAGTATTATGTGTCAATAAACATCGCGTAAATTAAATGTGCGATTGTATAATTAGTCAAAGAAATCTAAAAAAAAAAAAAACCTTTGTAAAACAGAAACTCATTACTTACTTCCGTAGAGCGTTCTTGCGCCGTGTATTACGTCACCAAGATGAGCGGTGTTTTCCGATGATTGGTGGATTCAAGCGGAGGAATGCGGCATTGTGGGTAATGCAGTCATTAAAAAAAACGGATGTGTTTTTTTTTTTACCTCTTGCACAAAATCAATAATATGATTAATAATAAACCAGTTACCATATATTTAAGCAAAAGCGTCCCACCAGCATTTAAACACTGACTCAGCTCCTTCAAACACTGTGACAGGATTATATCCTATTACGCATATATAATTGTAAACATATTAGCCTATATTATTACAAGTAAACAGTTACAATTCATTAAAAAGTCTGTGATTAAAACAATTTGTGTTCAAGTGACGCGTGAAAGGCGGACTTATTCGCGCTCTGCTAAACTTGTTACGGCACAAAAAGTTGTTCAAAAATGTTTGTAAGGATTTAAATGTATAATGTCTTTGGTAATTTACATCTGACGACTTTTTTTACCTAAAGTTTCAGGACTTCAGGTAGCTAAGTAGCCAGTAAACTTTGACAAATTGGCTGTGGCCGTATGATTATCACACTGTTAACTGGATTTCCACACGACTATAACAAACCATAGACTGTATAAAAACAAAACTCCAGCTATTACAATACCTTTAAACAAAGCTTCACTGTATCTTTGTCTAAAGTGCCGTGAACAGCTTTGCATGGTTTGAAATGTGATACAAATGATAGCTATCGAAAAGAAGCTTTGTAAACAAACAGCATTATGAATGGTTTAAGCAGCACTGTATGATGAATAATCAGTGTTGGGTAAGTAATGTAATTGATTGCTTTTTGATTACTTTTCTACATTTTTAATGAATGTTTTCAACTGTTAATCATTTTGAAACATTTAAAGCAGGTAGGGTTAACCTTACAGTAGTACTCAACACTGATAACTGTCAGACTTTCAAAATCCTTCATTGCTTGAATTAAGATTATAATAATTTAATTTTAAAGCAGAGCCACCTCAAAATCAGACTTTAGCACCTCTTTTTACTTTGAGATCATTCTGCGGTTAAATACTGATTTAAAATCATAACAAGATATAGTTTAATAGCTATGATAATGTTTTTGAAATAAAATCTTTGCATAGCTATGACAGGAAACACTGGCATCACAATGAAAAATAAAAAACAATTAAGTAGGCTATGCATAAACCCAAATAGGAAATAAAACAGTTATCAAATAAGCATGTGTCCTATTCTGTGTCCTAAACCCCTGAAACATTGGTGTCTCGTATTTCAGAGCAGTCACTGTAATTTGGGAAAGAAATCAATCAAATCTGTATGTGTGTGAAAATATTCAGATGTAATCCTTAACATTTTCATTATTATAATAGTATATCATAATTTAATTACACATTTTTTTCTCAGTAACTGTAACATATCATAGTTACATTTATTTTGTAATTAAATGGCATAATACCGTAACTTATGTAACTAGTTACTCCACAACACTGTGAATAATTGACTACTGAATTTTTGCTTTAATGCAGCCAGGTCAAAAGAAGAAAAGAGGAGGTCATGGGGATGGAACAGGAAGTTACATGCAGGTGAGAGAGAGAAAATACTGGATGTTATTCTATACATGATCAGTCCCTTATACAAGGGTTAGGGTTTGGTTGCTTACTTGCTTGCAATTATGCATAATTTGCTTTTATTACTAACATATGTAACAAATGTAATAAGCACATTTTAAAACAAAGCATTATCAAAACATTTAAACAATATGTTCATCTTATTCTTGTAAAAAGCACCTTACAATGCTAAACATATAGGGAAATGCAAGTTCTAGTGAAGGTGCCCAACTCTGCCCCCTTTCTCTAATTTAAAGACATTTTTATATTCTCTCTAATCTTTTCAAATATGATGACAGTGAGAATATTCTATTCTTAATTATATAGATTTTTTAAATTTAAAAATATCACAGGTCCTATACAGGACAGGTTCAGAGTGTATAAATGATTAAGCTACTAAAAATGTTAAATTCAACAATTGTGTTTTACAGAGCCGTTTGTGTCTAAATAAAGTCAGTCTGTAGGGGTCAGTAAAGTGTCACCATTGAGCAAAATAGCCTCAACGCTACCATTTTGCTAAATACCACTTCATTCTCTAAGCAGATGATGCAAAATATTTTCAGTGTTTGCTGTCATGAGGTGTGTAATGATCATACACAGAAATCAGCCTGCTTACATCTATCAGTTATGAGATGGCACATGGAGGATAGTGCAATTATTAGAAAACTCGTCCTTTATTTGTATTTTCAACACACTTTACAGTACTGAACAGTGAAAGAAAAAAATATACTGGTATATATTTAAATATTTGCTTTTTTATATATATATAGCTGTTTGCTTATTAAATGCATTTTATTCACAAAATGACAACTTAGTTCTCTAGGAGGAAAACCTTTCATAAAAATAATATAATATAAAATAACTTGGACACATTATACACATTACAGCAATATAATGTACAAATATTACAATCATTTTCCTGTGTTTTCTTTTTCATTTATATTATTACCATAACGTGTGAACAAGTAACATTATTTAAAGCCCAGAGAAAAATTTCATTGGAGAGTCTCATGAGGCATGTAAAAGTACATTGTACTTCAAAGTACAAAGAAAAACTGTTCTCTGATGAAGCCACGTCATCTTTCTGACTGTTTCTTGGTCATTAACCTCACAGAAGTATTTAAAACCCTATTAAAAGCCATTACAGTCCAGATTATTGACACAGGGTAGCTGATGTTGTTCAGTGCTTTAGCAGAAAATGGCATTGAGGACCAAAGAGACGACATTTGGACCGAGCCATTTAAAGTGCTTACCCTGTGCCATGCTATACAACACTCTATACCATTCCCCCTGATATTAGCCATCTCAACAACTTCCTACAGAAAAAATAAAGTGCTGGTAAAGACAAGTTTTAGAAATAATGAATGATTAGTCTGTTTTCCAATACAATTCAAATATTCACATTTAAAGGTGGTGAGAGGTTGACTAAAATCCCTCAAATGAATGGCAGGGAGATGACAGGAGAAAGAAAGGGGAAGGTGGAGGGTGCTTATGAAATTCCACAATTCAACTACAGTTCATTACAACTAAAAGTGATTCATTGTGACAGTGATTGATTCTGAGAGATCTCAAATGTACAATTCAACATTACAGTATATACAAAACAAGCAGTGATTTGTCTACTATTTATATTAGATAGTAGTTTTTTATTATTATTTTCAAACCATCAAACCAGAATGATACAAAAATAAAAACTGTACACAAACTGTTCAAAGAAAACACTTGTTTTTCCTTTTGATATCCAAAAAGAATGGCAGCAAGGAATTAATTTGAATAATTTCTTAATAAGAAACAATTGCTACAGTGTCGTGTTAAAATGGCAAATATTATTTGTTAGCGTAGTGCTCACAACATTAACAAAAAGCCACACAACAAAGCAATTTTAAGGTAAGACAGGCAAATGTATATGGGAATGTCATCAGTTCGCACAAACCGATCGTGTAACCTCAGGCTTTCATCCGGTGGTCCTCCAAATGAAAACTTATACCATGACATCCTCTAATCCTGTCACAGACAAATACAGTTATCACATACGTACTGGAATGACCTCAAGTTTCTGCTCTGACAGGCACGGGCTTGTGTAAAGCTAAGCTACTGACCAGCAGAAACTAGCTTGCCATCGTATTTCAAGAGGGATGCTCACAAACGCTGTCCCAAAATATAGCAACAATTGGTTCATTCAACTGAACTAAAAATCAATCAATCAATCTGAGAGAGGCAATATTGCAAATCTAACATCAACCTGAGAACTCACTCTCATTCTTACTTTCTATCTCTCTCGTTCTCCCTTTAAACGTTGGTGAAAAGTCAAATAGACACCACTAAAAGATGCTGGACATGAAATACGTTAGACAGAGGAACAGACAGTTTAGTTTAATGGTATGACCTGCTTTCTCTGTCTGTACTTCATTATAGTCACTTTGCCATGCAGAAAAAATACCCTACACCTCCAGATGGAGCTTTTGTGTATTCACAGACATTTAGCAAGGCATATAGACATGAAACAAATCATCTGGGATGTAATGCCAACATCTTATTATTCCACAATATGACTACCCTGCAGTTGACATTAAGGCAAAAAAGCATCAAACTCAATATGGCTGCATGTGAATTGTTTTATCTGTCTTTCCATCTATCTAACCATCAACGTCTTTCTCTTTGAGATATGCCTCATCTTCTCTCACCATCCTCTCTTCTAGCCACCGATCAAGGCTTTTCCAACTTATCATTCCTTTGGCAAAACATAATGCAGTGTGTTGTGGTGTAGAGAATGTATTACCAGCATGAGTGGGTGAAGGTGAGAGAGTCTGTGTGAATGTGTGCTGCAATTGAGGAGACTGTTGCTTTTACAAATTTGGCAGGAATGGATATAACAAAACAAAACAAAACAAAAAGACAAAAAGAAGGCAAAACATATGTCACATGGCTTATCCTCAGAAAGTGACTATCATTAATTATTCACATGGAAAGTGAGGGCAGTCCGTGAGCAGTGACGGTGATAAATCTAATCTAGGCCCTAAATGCTCGGTTGGATTGAAAGCGACCGAGGAAGACTGACAGATGAGAGCAGGAATTATCACAAAGACAATGTGAATGCTCCATGCCGGCACGAACCATATCCGATGGAGATAGATTGCTTAAAAATAGAAAGAGACAATCAAAAATGAAGACAAAAGCAGACACTCCTGTCCCACGATGCATTGCTGCACAACAGCTCCAGAGTTGAAGCTGGTGGTTCAGAAAGGCACACGGCCATCTTGCACTAGTAGCACTCCTAGGTAAAGGGTAAGAGGGGGTGGGACCCACTAGCAAATCATTTCCAACATACTCATCCCTCCACAGTCTTCTGGGCAACACGTGTTATCTTATTTTCTCCTGGCAGATGCAACTGTGTTCTCTCTATGACAGAAATTGGAAAAAGTCTCTCAGATTTCACTCAGCATGTGAATTCTGAGGATTTAAGTCCCTGTTCGAATGCTTTAAATACTGATTATTGACACTGATGCTCCTTTTTATGATGGCTTTTTCCCAAAGAGATTCCTTTCAGATCCAAGCCCCCTGAACACATACACAGACACACAGCCGTGTGTTTGCATGTACTGTGTGGTATCGTTATTTTAGGTTAAAATTCTTGTACGTCTGTGAATGTGTGTATGCGTATGTGTAGAAATTCCAGAGTGCTACACTGACGTAATGGCCTTTTACAAACCTCACCGTGATTCTGTTTCGCCATCAAACCTCACCCTCGCTGCTGCTGGATGGACTCCAGCTTGCACTCGAAATCTACAGTTGCTGTGTTAAATACTTCTCTGATATCAATATTATTTTGTTCTCTTTTTGAAAAATCAAATCAAATGTCTTATTGGATTGGTACACAAGACTTATTCTGTTCATGGTCTAGCTATCAGAAACAGAAAAGTCCTATGTGAACGGAATAGGGACAGTTTTTGAGGGATGGACCCTACTTAGCCCCCTGGGCCAGACAGCTGTTCCTTGAATCTCGAGTATTATGTGTCATCGGTGGGAGAGGATGATTTCTCCTCCTCCTCAGTCTCCTCCACGGGGCTCTCATCAGACTGTCTCTCGTCTTCCTCCTCGACTACTGACTGAACCTGCAGTCGCCTCTGTCCCGACCTCTCAACCACGACCTCTGTCACCTCCTCCCCGTCCTCCATTTTTTCTTCTATCTCGTCCTCCTCAGCTTCATCCGCCTCCTCATCTTCTTTCTTTGCCTCTTGACCATGGCTGTCTATGTGGTTATGACTGGGAGCACCGTCCTGTCCTGTTTCTCCCTCCAGGGTGAGCTCAAACTGGAATTTGTTCGTGCAGGATTCAAGCTCATTATCTGGGCCGTCAGGCGGTGGCGATGGGCTCTGGGGAATAGTGCTTTGGTACCAGTCCCGGTTGTCCTCAAGGGTGTCCAAAATTTCCTGAGCATCAGGGTGGACCAAGTCCCCCCAGGTCTCCCACAGGGGATGCACAATATAATCAATAAATCCCACCTGAATAAGGAAACCCGACATATAGAGAGAGCATTTAGGAGCAGCTCATGTCAGAGAAGGTTGAGAAAGTGTTTGCGTGGGTGTTTATATGTGTACCTGACTCTTTTCTACGGACGCAGTGTGTTTGTCACACATGGGGCTGATTTCCATCCCACGCTCTCGCTCTTTATCGCCCTGCCGGAAGAACTCCTCCATAATACGCTCAGTCCACTGCCTGTACACTGCCAGGGGCTTGGTTGGGTTACTAAGGTCAGCACAGTGCACCATGTTCCTCAGGACCTGCACACACACATACACACTTGTGAAAAATGTTTTTTTCTAGTATGCGCTTACAGACTCTCATCATAGTTTTTTGGTTTGTCGCTCAATAAAGACACACACCTGTATTCGGTCATTATAATGGTCCAGCATCAGCACACCTGAACTTGTCACTTTCTTGGTCTCGACCATTGTCTTTAAATCTGCCAGCAAGCTCATATGCTTTGACATGTCTGTTGCCAGAACCTGAGAAGACAAGGAAATAAAAGTGTGTTTATTTCCATTTACACAGGAAATAACAATGTAGACCCTCAGGAATACAAAAAAAGGTACTGAGGTTCAGTGCAGTGCAGTCAGGGTCTAACCATGTCAATGACCAGCTTGCGCAGACTCTGCCGTTGCCGTTTGGTGAGGTTCTGAAAGATGTCACAGTTCTCCTCATGCAGAAGCTTGAAACCTACAGCCAGGTGGTGGTTCTCCAGTACAGATTCATCGTTGTACATTAATGCCAGTTCAGAGTCTGTGAAAAAGAGCAGGCCAGGCTATTAGTAGCTTTCAGGGTCTTCTTGGGGCCTTTACAGAAAAAAGTGAGGACGCTGATGCTGACTTTGCCCGTTTTTTCCTAATATTTAGAGATAGCCTCAGATGCAGTATATTTTCATTCACAATAACAAGCATGTTTACGGTTTGTTACCATAGCAACAGCATGGCAAACACGTTGAACGCGCTTCTTGTGTAAAAAGTACCTATACACTTGAGAGGCGGCAAGACTGAAAGCTTGACGTACTGGCAACTACACATTGTTTAAGGCTATTTTATTAATTAGGATATTGTTTTTATATTTTTTGTCAAGTAAAACTAATATTTTCACCTTTAAACAATATACATTTTACTACTGGTATCTTCACTCATAACCCATTTTATTGCATACCATGGCAAACCTAATTACCAATATAATTATCTAGGGGTGGGAATCTTACCTCAATTCAAATTGATTCGTGAAGTCATTATTTGATTAAAAATCAATTCCGATTTTGAATCAAATTTTGATTTTATTTATGCATAGATTTGATTTTAGTTGACTGTTTTGTGTCGCTTTTCCTATTTGACTGCAGTACAGAGTTTATATATTTTTAAACAGTTTAATAGGTCTTGAAGAAAAAAGCTCACTGAATTAAATGTAAACCTTGAAATGTATTGTTTTTTTCTTCCTATTTTAGTCAACCCAGTATTTTAAAACAAACGCCATTTAAGCTGACTGCAATCATTACACACATAACTAGAAGTCATCTGTAATAAAGTATTTAGTGCATAAATAAAATTCCTTAATACAAAAATAAAAACTTTTGCAAATGCAAATATAATAGAAAAATTATACGAAATTAAACGAGAATTGAATAATCAAATGTAAAAATAAAACACTGTATAGTCGTTCCTGTATGAATAACATATAAATTGATTCATAATAAAGATACAAAAGTGATTTAGTCAAAAGCAGTGAATGATTTTCTGTTTTTATTTATTTATTTTAAATTAACATTAATGTAACAGATGGCAACAGTTTATTAGGCTGCTTACACTTTAAGAATAAATGCGCAGATCTAATATAGTGTTCACATTCACATATGACATAATAGACTGTGTTTATGTGAATACTCCATACAATTTGCATTTTTACATAATTATGTGTGTATTTGACCATTTAAGTGCAATAAGCTGTGAAAGAGAACCAAATTCAGGATTGCATGCCTCTGAGAGGCAGCATTTGTGCTCGCACTTCAGCTGTGTGTCTGTCAGTGCGAGTGCTGCATTGAGTCCTTTTGCAGCTTACTATGATTAATAACACTAATGTGTCAATAACTTTTGACAGTGCAGCAAAGTTAAAGAAATGTAACACTTTAGAAAATCGATTTTTGAAATTTTTGGATCGATGTGAATCGCCAGAAGATAGAATCACAATTCGTATGTGAATTGATTTTTCCCCCACCCCTATAATTATCTAGCTGACTAACAGACTAACAAATTATGCCTATGATTTTTACTGCTGTTAACCAGTTCTCAGATGCCATCATCATTATTTTTACAATGTACTTACTGGTGTTGATGAGGAACTGGTTGGAAACTCCAGGGTGGTCTACATCATGAATGGCAGCAGCGAACAATGCAGCCAGGATTTCAAGATCAGTGAAAACGGCCTGGTGGGAAGATGCCGTAGTATGATGGTCATTATGTGAAGTGTCAGTGCTGACTTTCAAATCTGATTTCAGATTATGAAGCTTTTTGCTTTTGAATGGGCACTGGCTGTCCCATGCTGGCATACTCACGTCCAGTGCCGGTGTGGAGAGCAGCACATGTGTTGACTGTGTGACATCAGCGGCATGCAGGCTGTTATGATAGGCCACGTTGGCATGATAGTGGTCTTCCAGTGTCATCACATAGGTGATAAATGTGTCCACTGGGATCCGAAATGTCTTTAATAGATCCCTTTCCTGTAACGCATTGCAGTTCGTAGACAGAACATAAATAGTGGAAGTAAAACAAACTATCATGAATCAATATAAGGTTTGCTGTTATAACTAGTATTGCTGGGTATCAATACAGATTTCCTGATTCGGTTAGATTCAGATTCATAAGTTCTTATTTTGATTCTAGTATCAGTTTGATTTTATTCAATTCAGCTGGATACATTTCAGTTGTAATATCAGTTATGCTTACATACAGTATTAAGGAAATTATTTCTCTGCTAATGCTTATTACGTTTTTGTTTTGTTTTGTTTTTTTATTGCATCACATTCAAAACAGACTGCATGAACTCAGCAGGAACACTGATACTCAAACATTACGGAAATATACGTTTTAAAAATGAAAAACTATGTAGTTGAGGGAGTTAATTCAGCAGAGCACAGTGGTGTGTGCAGGACAGGAAGTGCAAGCACATTTCCACACAGCCACTGAAAATAGGCAATGAGCAAAAGATTGATTTGGGGATTTTATGAATCGATATTGTGACTGCTCAAACTGAGATAATTGGAAAATCTATATTTTTACCCACCCCTAGTAACGAGCATACAAAAACCACATAGACATCGTTGCATCTGACATATTTCAAAAGTACAGAACAACAGGAACATTTATAGCAAAAACCAGTGACCACACACCTGGAAGATAGCAAACATCGTGCAACTTAGAGGTCTGTTATTGGAGTACTCAGCCACATGGAAGATATTAAGGCCCCACTTGTTTAAGTCATTCAGCTCCTGTAAAGATAGAGTAAATTAAATCATCAAATCCATTTGGCAAACTGACTTTTTTATACCAATAACTAGTAGTAATGGTGGAGGATTGGGTGTTGGAAAAGTTCTGAGATAGAGTATGTATGCATTGTGCCTGTACCCTGGCCAGTGCGTCCTCCTGCTCGGTTTTTACCCCGAAGCGGGGCAGGGCTGCGCTAGTGAGGCTCGAGCTATGTGTAAGCTTCTTGACACCACTGATGTGAGACATTGGTTTTTCTTGCTCCCGGAGTGTAGGAGAGGGAATCTCCACCTCATTCTGTTTGTCTGAGACACAACCAATGCATGAACGTTTAACAGATGACAGCTAATTTCAAATCAGTAAGCATAGAGTGTTTCAGAGCAGTAAAATGTACTCCAGTAAAACATACGGCAATGTTGAAACTAAGGTTTTGCGCTTCTGAAAATAGAAGTACAGAGCAGAGCGTGCGCACTCACCTAGGAAGGTAGTGGAGATGTATTCAGACACCTGATTCCCCGAGCGGCTCATCTCAGACAGATGAGACAGTTCCCTGTTTAACATCCTCTTGAACTAGAGATCAGAAAAGGGAAAGATGGGGATAGATAAACAGGGAAAAGGAGAGAGTCATAAGTACACAGCAGATGGTAACAATGCAGAAAAATAAAAAATTCAATCTATCTGATAAGAAACTAGTATGATAAACAGACACTACGTATATGTTATTACATGATAAGATGTCAAATACATTGTATTAAATGGATAGTTCACCCAAAAATAAATAAATAAAAATTGAATAAGAAGAAAATTGGGTTCCAAACAACACTGGACCCCACTGACTTTCATTGTGCAGACAGAAACATTTTTTCAAAATGATGGTGAGTAAATTATGACAAAATTTTCATTTTTGGGTGACTTTAAAACTTACTTTTTTCTGTATTATTCAGATGTTTACTCTTGCTTTTTGCAGATAGAGATAAGACGTATATTGAAAATGTCTGAATGTCACCTAAAAATCCCATGGTTTTGGTACTGCAAAGTCATATGCAGTTTGTACTTATACAGTGTGCAGATATTTAAATGCAAATAAACCTAAGGCATTTCTAATGTTATAGCTTTAACATTGTATGGTTAGAGGAAGGGCTTGTTTTTAATTAAAATCTAATTAAGTGTTGGTCATCGGGGGAGAGCATTGAGGAGTAGTTTTCTTAAATCTCTGCAAACCATTGCTCTATCAAATAGGAGGAGAAACGTCTTTGTAACGTCTTTGTATAAGAACCAAATATGTGCTTTAAATGACTGAAATTGTGCAAGTTCAACAGATAACACAACACAAGTACACAGTCACACAGCAAGACTCCGATAAGACCCCTGGTCTGTCCCACTGACTGGTCTTTCACACATTACAATCTCCATGGAAACCAGCAGGTTTCCTTAGCAACTGCCTCCTCACAGTCCCTCCTGCAGCATGAAGGGAGCGAGGCGATGGGTTGGGTGACAATCTGAGAGAGTAGGCAGGTGTCTGTCTCTGACCTCCTCCAAGGTCAACACTCTCTGTATCACTCTCCATCTCCCGCTCTCCTCCATTCTGTCTTTATCTCTCTCTAAGCCCACATTTTCGTTTCCTGTCTGTCTTTATTTCCGTACTCCACATTCTCTCTATTTTTCTAATGCTATATAATCACCCTCTGCAGTCATATTTTTCCATTGATTGTGTTTCTATTCTTTCTCTTTCATGGTCTGCATGTAATTCCCTTCCTATATTACATGGATGTGCGTGTATCAGACATATGCAAATGCATTTCTATTACATGCATCATCATTGTTGTTAAAACATCTTTAGCAAGCAAAATATAATGATTTTAAAGACACACATAATGCACAATTTCTAATCAACAACACAATAAGAGAAATACAAATCAATGTTAAGTGTAATTTTTATATAAGTCCAAGCCAATTTTCTGTCACAGCTATCAACCCACTCACTGTAAACCTGAATCTTCCTGAATTTTCCCTCAGGGATCAATACATAATGTCTATCTATCTCACACAGTCAAGCTGTGAGTTTACATAAAGATTCATTTACAAAATCAACTTTCCTGTGCAAGTGCATATTACATACTGTACCAAGGCTCTGTTTGTACTGTGCTGATTCATTATTAAAACATTCACAGAGTGCCAACTGTTTTTAGCATGCATCCTCTGGAGGACCAAGATGATACCAGATCATGTGGAAAGGAAATCAGACAACATGAATACAAATAGATGTTACTAGGGGAGTCTGACAGTATCTGTTGCCTTTATTTACCAAGACTGAGATTGATGGTTGAGTTTGATAAGGTGCGGACAAAAAATGGCAACAGCATATTTATTTACATTTAAATCTTCGAAGGTAAATGTATTGTGGTTGTACCAAATTTTTTAAGACACTGAATTAATTAATAAACCACTTTAAATAGTAATAATACAATTATTTAAAAAAAATGATACTTCTGCATTTTAATGGGCTAATGTTAACAGGTCCAATAAGCAACATAGATTAAACATATTTGACATTCAACAGTTAACCAGAGAAAGCGTCCTAGCCCAAGATGTGGAAATGTGGGAGAGTCACTAATTGTGTCCCAATGTTTTAAATTGTATCTGGCAACAACAAACCTTTAGTTCAGCCCATGATCAATTTAAGGTTTGTTGTTGCCAGATAGAATTAAAAACATTGGGACACAAACAGCCACATTTCAATATCATCAATATCCATATCAAACCTTCCAACAGTACACAAATCTTGGATGAAGGGACTATGCAGAAAAAAGCTAGTTCTACACTACAAAATATTAACCAATGAAGCCAGTTCCCAGGCCAGCCTGAGACAGAGCAATGGAGAGAAGGCTTAAGGGAAGGAGGGAGGAAGTGGTAAGAATGGGGTTGAGGCATCCTTAGACACAAGCCCACTGTACAGGTTCTGTCCATCTCTAGGCACGGAAACAACATAAGCCAAGAGCTACAGCGGGAGCCATTTTCTCCCTGCCTCTCAAAGTGACACTGAATAAGTGCATAAGTTCAGAGCTCGGGTTTAAAATCACACTTGAGGTATGGAGACTGGTACAAATTTGGATGCACCCAACATGCAACAAACATCAGTCTTATCACATGTAGTCTGTTCCAGAAGCAATAGAGCTCCATCACCTAAGCAACTTTTCTTTTTACCCTGTCCTAGTTACATCTCCACATTTCTATTTATCACTCTGCTGAACAAACAGCCTTACCACTGGGATCTGACCAACTGTTTGCTAACAGATATTTAGTGACATTTTTCTGTTCATGCTGGCCCTACCTGGTCCCACCAGCCAATCAGCCAGGGTTTGGAGCAGGTCTCACAGAATAGATCCATGAAGGGGGTTCTACGCTCGGTGTCCTCACCACCCCCATCCAGCACCCCATCAGCAGCTGCCCCGAGCTCCAGCTCTGACCCTCCTCTCCCCTGCAGGGGGCTGTAGCTGGAGGAGTGGGCCAGCCGGTAGCCTCCAGGTACAGGTGAGGGGCATGAAGAGGGTGACGGGTCAATGGCCTCCACTACACCCATGCTGAGGGTGACAGATGGCGTGGACCGCTGGCAAAGGCAAGAGGCGCGGAAGTGCACAGGGGCCGAAGCACGGCGGGTGCCCCAGCGACATGTGGGCGTGGTCAGGGTGTGGGCAGAGAGGCCACAGCCTAACAGGCCGGGATGCTCCAGAGTGACGGCTGCCCCCAAGAGGCAGGGAGCAAGCGGTGGTGAAAATCCAGCAGCGAGCACTCGCTAACACTGTCTCTCTACATGCGGTAAGCAGTACGAAAACCAGGCCCTCCTGAAAACCACCAAGCAGGCTCCACAGCGATCTGCAGGCGAGTGTCCCCTGTGAACGGCCCGCTAGGAGCCGCCCAGATCCACAGGCCAAAGGGACTACATCTCATCCCAGCAGCTGAGTAGAGCTGACCCCGATCCAACAGAAGGGGGAGAGAGCAGCAAAGAGTGGAATGGACAAAGATGGAGATTCAAAGAGACGGGACCGTCTGAAGGACACAGAGAGGATGCGGACGGAAAGGGGACAGAGGAATTACGGGAGATAGGGAGAAAGATGAAGATGAGCAAATAGCTAACGGTGACTGACTGAGGGATGACAGGAGAAGGAAGGGAAACAACAACACAGGTAACAGAAGGAAACGGATGAAAGGAGACAGAAAGGACGACAGAAACAAGGAGACACAGAAACACCAAAAGAGATGGGGCCTTTAGTCAAAAGTCAAACTACAAAAGAGCGGTGGTCTGGAAAAACATCCTTTCTCTCTGTCCCTGCATCGACTCCCCTCCCCCACCGCAGAGCTCCAGGACCCGGGCCCAGCGTTCCCAGCGAGTTCAGAGCGCACAGTCCATGGAGCACAATAACAGTCCTCTCAGCACAATGCAGTTCTCTTCAGCAGCCCCGCTGTTTAATCCACATGCGGCATCAGACTCGCCGATGCAGCTCAGCTGATGCTCTGCCTCTCGCTCTGTTTCCCTGGATGCTGTAGACAGATCTCGCAAGCTAATCAGCCGCTGAGGCAGGAGGCGGGTGCTTGGGTGTGTGTGCTAGTGGCGTGTGTACGTGTGCACACACACTGAGAGCGCATGTGCGGCAGACGGCATGTTAGAGTGTGGAAAAATGGAGAAACGTCTGTACGTGTGTGTGTGAGAGAGAGATGTATTGAATAGTCTGACAAAAAGGAGGGGAGGGAATCTAGGCTTTAGTATTTACACTAATCTCTGCATGAACGATTCTGCTTTGGTGCATACGGGTGTGAATATGTGTGTTTATGTGTGTTATCTACTTCAGCATACAAGCTCTGCCTCAATCATCCAAGAGATCTTCCATTCACACACAAATGCTGCTTACTTCTCATACTGACATCTGTCTTATCAGGTATATAGCAAAACACAAAAAGCAAAAAGCCCGTATTATGGTGCATGGACACAACCATACAAAAACGGCACATCCAAAGTCTTCATGGTACTGTCTCTTTAAGCAGGCAAGCTATGGAAGAGAGCAACCGATTTTTCATTGGCCAGCATCTAAATCACATGCCTCATGGCCACAGTGAAGAGCCAATGGTTAAACTGGCAGGGTAGACCTTGCTGCAGCTCGATAGCAACGAAGGTTACAGCAGAAACACTGGCATCAGGACCAAACTGCAGCCCCCTCCTCCCTTCCCTCATGTCCTCCTTATCCACAAACCCCCTATTTTCTCCCTCTCTCTCCATCTCTCCTACACTTCTCAAACCAGAGCATTGTGTAGGACAAGGCTGGCAGAGTTGCATGCAAAAGCTTTTTTCATCAGTGTTTACGGATGATAATTAAAAATACATTGAAGAACATCACTCAGGCGGGACCATATCAGACAAACCGGCACACAACCTGCTCAAGAATCTTTCTCCGCATACACATATTATCCTTCATGCGTGATAATCCACAGAATGGGAGATCTTGAAACCGCTTCTTGTTGAAATCGAATTTGTCATGTTAAGTATTTTGTAAAATGTAAAGGAAATTATAAACAATGAATGGGAGACTTATCATAGTGTAATGGGTATCATAGTGTAATAGGCTGTGTACACAAAAGTGCCTTTGAGAAGGTGAGACAGAGAGAGGAAGAAAGTTCTACATCCTGCAAGTTTAAGTTCCAACCAGCTCCAACTCACTTGCCTGGAAGATTCTAGTGCATCTGAAGACCTTGATTAGTTGGTTCAGGTGTGTTTAATTAGGGTTGAAGCTAAACTCCGCAGGACAGTGGCACTCAGGAACAGGTTTGGACACCCCTGTTCTACAGAAACAAAACTAGGCAGCACAAATGCAACAGCAAGTGATTGAAGAAACACCTTGTTGGAGGCCATTTCGCTAACAGAGCGGTGGGTCTGAATGGTCTCCAGCTGGTCCAAACACCAGTCAAGTTCCTCCAGAGTCTCCCGAGCCAGCTGCTGGTATGTCTCATCTGCACAGGACATAAGACACAGCAATCAGCTCCACATCACGACATTACTGTCATATGCATTTAACACTGACTGTGGGACACAGCGAGAACCCTGTTTGTGAACAGTGGGGATGTTGTTTCCTGACAGGAGGAAGTAAAGAATTGTCTGAGTGATGTCTTCATAGAAAAAAATTCCAAGCATGAATATTTCAAGAACTTCATATGGAGAGATCAAATGCCTCATAAATAATAGAGCCTTTCCCTCATAAGAATGAATAATCATATTTTTTCAAGCCAGAGGAAAAAGAGAATTATAGGAAGAAGTCTATGGCTGTTAACTTGCCAAAATCATGTGATATAAACTGATTTATAAACTTATAAAAATATCAAAGAACCTCAGTGAACATTTAGGATGAATTAGAACAACAAGCCAGGTTCATCAGTGTCTAACTTCTGATCTCAGTTTACATGCAAACCAATAACCTGGCAGCAAAAGAAAACCATGTTTACAAGACAAAAAAATCAGGTTATTCCCTGTTATTGACATCAAAACCTAATCAAGCTTGTCTCTGACTGAGTATGCCATTTATTATGTGAGTTATTGCATAACGCAAAACTGAATACTGAATATTGCAAAATGTAAGCAGGAAACTTGGACTCATATTCTCCTTTCGTGCAGTTTTTACAGGTGCAGCATTTTGACTGTGCCACTTCTACTTAGGCTGCATGAGATGAGACCACATTTTATAATTACTTGGGTAAAAAAAAAGATTTGGGGTGCACAATATGTTTTCTCCTCCCCAAACTGAATTGTTTGCTCAGGCCGGATGTGCTCAATCCACAGTAAGAACACTTTCCTGTCACATTGTCAGACAAGCACACTTCAATAAGCCAAAAGAACGCAGGTTATGGTGTGTACCTGTTTGATTGGCTCATGCTTAAGCCATTAACGACAAAGAAAAATTGGTTTAACGGGTTTAATGGTTTAACGGCTTATGAAGCATAATCGAGTTAAGGACAGGTATATAAATGCACTCAGCGAGGTCCAATCTATCCCATAATTGGGCTATGGGCTGTCTCGTTCTACACCAGACTTATTAAACCATTTCTATTTCGGACCTCATTTTGTGCACATAATTAATGTTGCACTATAATATAAGAACATAAGTCATAAGCACACAATTCTTTAGAATGTCATTGTAGCGTATAGCATTATGACTTGTCCTTACATAAATTACTGCAATACGCAACCTGCCCAATAGAAGGGAGTATCTACATACTTTTGGCCATGTAATGTATATAAGAAGATCTGATGAGAGCTCGAGTTGAAGTGATATTTATATATATAACTGTATAACTACTTATTTTATCATAACTAATTTATTTAGAAAAGTTCAACATGTGGTGCACCTTCACTGCTGATTTGCTTTGGAGTTCCTAATCTAAACTAGCGGCTGAGGGCTGTTATTTGGCTAGTTAAAGCATCTGGTTAGGTTCCAGACCTGTTTCCCATATGGCTTCACTATTTCTGATGCTGTAATGCATTTTACTGGCAACAGTGCCTACAAGAGGAAGTGTATGCGTAATGTGAGAGACACTGTGTGGGAGATAGAAAGCTCACCAGTGACTAAGTTACAGTACAGTAAACACACCTGAGAGCGTTGCTGGGGGAACCGTGGGTTGGCTGGTCACTGGTGACCTCCTGTGGACAAAAAGATAATTACATCAGTGACAGTGGTGAAGATTGCCCTCTACTGGCATACATACAATTAGCATTGCCTACTGGGAAGAGGGCTGCACTTGTTATGAACTGAGCAATATGAAAATAAAAATATTACTAAAAATATCATTTATTTTTTAAAAAATATTATATAACTATTACAGTATAAAAAGTCATATTCTAATTATTTTTAAATATATAAAAATTCAGTATAAAAACACACACACACACACACACACACACACAACACAACATATATATATATATTACATTTATAAATATAATTTAAAGTTAAAATTACAATATATATTAATTTTCATGTTAAAAAATATTTTCACATAATTAAATCCCTAACATAAAATCTTATTTTGTGTGTGCATGTGTTAAAATTAGTTAGGCTGTGTGAATTGGGGGGGGGGCTTTTTTTTTTTTTTTTTTATTTTGTCATTATTCATCATTATTAAAATACAAAAATGCTTTATTAGAAAAGACACTTATCTGGCCATAAGGGGGCAGAGCAGAAATAAAGAAACTACTGTTGCATCAATGCTGGAAGAATTAAACTGACTTGTTGGTGGGAGTCGTGACATTGGCGAGAATTGTGAAGTTGCTTCTGACAGTTCGTAGACTAGCCAACACCTGTGTCGAAGAGGAGGAGGAAAAGAGAGAGAGAGAGCAGTTGAACAGCAGGATATCACTCAACTCCACCTCAGCAAGTCATGACAAGCAATTAGCACTCATTATATACTGTTTGCCAGACACAACAGTGAGTCTTACCTGAGCAAAAGGGGTGACTATGAGATCTTCAGCATGACTGCAGAAAGAGGAAAGAGAAAAAAATACTATACATTTTGATAAATGTTTACAAATGGTCTTTTACAATATTCAGATGAAGCCAGAATCATCCCCAGGTGTAAAGAAATAGACTCAACCCAACATCAAAACATGCCATTTTTTTAAGGCCATAATCCAAGCAGCAGTCTCAGTGGTCACTGCCTGCATGCTGCGAGCATGAGCATTTCTAAGGGTGTAACAGTATTATAGTGAGACGGGTAAAGAGGGATTTAGTTGATGTGCTTAATGCTGCATGGTGATTCTGGGATAAAAGAACTTCCTCTGAGGCCCTTTAGGAATGAAAAGTGGAGACAGTAAACAGTGAGACTGTGCTGCGTGTTGAGGGAGACGGCTTACCCCTCGCTGTTGATGGAGGAGTTTCGTGACATGGTCTTGGGGGACATGTCGTAGTCAGAGTCGGAGCGGTAGAGGAAAGATTCCCTTCTCTGACTCTGAGGGAAGGAGGGATGGAGCACCAGCCCAGGACTCGCCTGCGAATCCATAGGGCTGCGGCCAGGAGAGGGCCCATTCTCCCCATCATAGCTGTAGAGAGAGAGAGAAACCAAAATAACAGGGAGAGAACGTAAAAATACATGTCTTGTCATTTAGCTCGAACAAAGCTTTGCCAGTGGCAGCATTAGATTTCCAGTCTCTGTCCAACACAGCACAAATAGAGATGTGAAGCACAAACAATCATAATTGCCTCTTACTATAGAGACAGCAAACGCTCTCTGAATGTAAAAAGAGCTGATGAAGACTGTCACCCTGAACAACCATTAAAGGAAATCACCAGCCTAATCAGAAAAGAATCCTCAGCCGCCACTTCACAATTTATATTCTATGAGCACTATGTGGCTTAAAGAAATAGTTCATGCAAAAATGAAAAACCTGTTATTATCTGCTTACCCACGTCACCAAACCCTTTTACTTTGAATGAAATGTAAGTCACTTTGGATAAAACTGTCTGCCAAATGCATAAATGTAAGTTGGTTCTTGCATGTGCTGTAACCATAAGTGACATGCCAGTTCAAACATGCAAAATAGACATCTGAGAGCTGCCGTGGAACATTTTCTATTCTTAATACTTCAGAAAGCATGGAATATGGTGATGTGGACTTCTTTTATGATGTCCTTTTTTTTGGTCCCTTATATTTCACAGAAAAATAACCATAAAGGTTTGGAACCACATGTGTGAGTTAATAATAATAATAATAATGTGGCATAATTTTAAATGGGTGAACTACTGCTTTAAGCTTTATACTAAACAGACATCTGTGGAAGGACTAATCCACACACTTTTAGCATTAAACATGTGACTAGTGGCAAAGTACTGGATACAGTGTCTGACCCCATCTGGGGGTATAATAGACGTACTATATTTGCTCAGTTATCGTGGCTCTGTGATAATGAATGAAGACTAGTCATCCGGAGAGCCTAATGACTGCAGAGCTGAAAGTGAGCATGACACCTATTGCAGGTCATTTGCCTGTAGTAAACAAGGCATATAATGCCACCAAATCCAAATGCAAAAGCAGATATAATAAAAGACAGGGAGAATGTTGGAAACAGTGTAAAGTACATAGCTCATCCTCGAACCATTTGGCTGGGATCACCTGTATGCTGCATCGGAGCCTCATACATCTGAAAAAGCAGCTGCCCATGGAGCTCATATTGGGGTCAGGGGTCATGGGCACAGTGCGAGACGAGCCAAGCAGAAGAAAGAGAGGGCTCTTGCATGATTCCAAATTCTTCAATTCTGGTTCCAGCCTCCTATGAGTCATGCCAGGAATTATGGGTACCAGCACCAGCCAAACCTCAAACCAAAGCCTACACTTTAGATGTGAAGCGTCAGAACTAGGCGCCTGCCAAGACTTCAGTCTCTCTCTCGCGCTGTCAGTCACTCTTCCTCCCCCTCACTCCCTTGCTTCTCACAGACAAAACACTAAAACCCCTCTTCCCACACGCAGTGCATGAGGCATCTGAGCTTGTCTCCTGCCCCTAACTGCAGAACTGAAGGTAGTTTTAGCCTGTGGCTATGGAAAGCTCCTGTTTCTGCATAGCAGCTGGTGAGCTGGATCTGGACTACGCCTAGGTTCAAATCTGTATTTTATGCCAGTTGTTTACATTTTCTTTATCACACAGATGTGCCGTGCCTGTGCTGGTCCTTTCTAGCAGCTGCCGTCCCCTCTCTCTGGAGATCCTGAGTGATGTGAATCCACAGTAAACAGGCCCTGCCTGTCGTCTCTATATGCCCCTCGAGACAAACACTGCCTCAGGCTCTTGACCTACACCTCCTCTTCCCTCTATATCGCTCTCCTTCTCCCGTCAGTCTGCTTTCCATCTAAATCCTTCCTTTTTACAGTTGCTCCTTCTCTTTTTCCACACTCCTTATCTCGCAGCTCACAGAATTCCTCTTGCAGCGATGGGAAGAAGATGGAGTTCACAAGTACTTAAAAAAGCTTGAGGAGAGCAAAAACATGAAGGAGAAGAGGAAGAGCAAGAAGGAGGGGGGTGACTCATGGCCTATCTAAATATTTACATGCCCTAGGTGCATGTACGGCTTCTTCCAAAACCATTTTATTTTTCCAGCAACAACTGCCACACCAATTACACATGACAACACACAGTTGACCTTAAAGAGTCAACGTACCACTGCCTGTCACTATCTGCATAACTACAGCAGTCAGGCTTTACTGCACAGTAGAAATAGCAGCTTTCTGTAAACCCATTTCCTATTATGAAGAACAAGCTCTTTTTCTCAGCATTAACACTGCGCCTTTCGCTCGGAGTGTGTTGCTTTTTGTGCACTGTATTCATGCCTGTAGAGGTAGTGTATGTATATGTGTGTGTGTGTGTGCGAGAGAGAGAGAGTGAATGTGTGGGCGCACACGAATGCTCCTGGTTTTCTGTCTGTGCTTCACTTTAATGCCTCCTGTAGTCATGTGACATTTGTGCTGCTCAGAGACTATCCACAAAGGAGCAAACAATAAGAAATGAGAAGCCTTGTCAACCAGTTTCCCCATCTCCACCCCTTTCTTGTGTTGTGAATCGAGCCCCTCTCTTTCACCCTCATTCTACCTCCTTCTCTCCGTCTCTGGCTTTTTACCAGTCTCTGTTTCTTCTGTCTCTCAAAGATCTCTGCCTTTCACTGCCTCCTGCTCTGTAATTTGTGTCTATAGCTGTGACTCAGCCAAGAATAAAAAGCAAGCAGAATGCATGCTGCGATATTGGAGTTCTCATTTGTTTATAAGGCACAAGAGACACACTTGCTATACCCTCATAGACACACAATCAAAGGGTATTTTTGTGTGTTTGTGTGTGTGGAACTGTCGTGTCAAACACTGCATCACTAACTCTTGGAAATAAAAAGGAATATAATATTTGCTGTTTTAGGAATTGTTATAAATAGCATTAACATCAAGCTACACATCTATATGGAACGATATTCCGGACAATTTTCAAATAGAATAGCAAATTGTATTTTCAATTGCGTTTTCAATATGTGGACGCATAAATTGTGACATAATCCAAATGCAATTGCAAATCCTGCATTACCGTTTGCATTTTCGCTTTCGCGAACGCAGTGACGGCCAAATTTCAAATGAAAAGCAAATTCCATTTGCAACTGTATTTCCCATGTCTTAGGAGTTACGAGCCTGTCATATTTAAATAGCAATATTAATTACCACGTCTGCTTTTTCACTCTCGCTGCGTCGCGCATGTAACCTGCCAAAACTCAAATGGAATCGCAATTTCTTTTGCATTTGAATTTCCGACGTCTACATGGAAAGCTGCCAATCAATGTGAGGGGGCGGGGCTATACTAGGGGGCGTGTTTGTGTTGGGAGGTGACGTCACTCACAGACGACCGTGCCGAATGCTCTGATCAATGGAGGTAATCGGTAAAGGCTCCGCTAAAGGCAGCTACCAATCAGTTTCGTATCTGTGTGAACGAACAGACAGTGCAACCTTCTTGGCACAATACATAATTATGTCTTTTTTACCCCAAATGTAGCGATTATCCCCTGCTAACAGCGGGAGCCACAACGGTACGCACAATAGGTCAATATTCACTATTAACCAAACGCTTTTCACCTGTCTCAGCATCTCTCACTGTTTACACTCACTTACACTTTTAATCCATAATAGATAGCGTGTCACACCTGCCTCAAGACCTTTTACCGTTTGCACTCCACTTGATGCACTTAAGCAAACAAACTAATCTATACTTATTTTCCGCCTTACTTTATATTTTATTCAACAGTTTTAATCCGTTATGGAGTTTGCGTCCCGTACGTGGCACCAAAGCGTTGCGCCTGCCTCAAGATCTCTCACTATTTACAGCCACTGGACACCGCGATTGATGCACGTGATTTTTAATGTTATCTTGCCTTGGCTGTGGCGTGTTCTGTGACAGCTGCAGCTAGATCTGACTGCTGAAGTGTCATCTGGGGCAGGCAGAGTAAGAGTAGCAGCATTTTCTGTTTTGTCACATGAATCTATCGGATCGTAAACAGACTGAGAGATCTTGAGGCAGGTGCACATAGTCTATTAGATAGGAATAAGATATAGGTTGCAAATAGGTAAATACATGTAGATTTGCTCTGTTTGTTTGCTTAAGTGCATCAAGTGGAGTGCAAACGGTAAAAGGTCTTGAGGCAGGTGTGACGCTCTCTATTACGGATTAAAAGTGTAAGTGAGAGTAAACAGTGAGAGATGCTGAGACAGGTGAAAGCGTTTGGTTTATAGTGAATATTGACCTATTGTGCGTACCGTTGTGGCTCCAGCTGTTAGCAGGGGATAATCCCTACATTTGGGGTAAAAAAGACATAATTATGTATTGTGCCAAGAAGGTTGCACTGTCTGTTCGTTCACACAGATACGAAACTGATTGGTAGCTGCCTTTAGCGGAGCCTTTACCGATTACCTCCATTGATCAGAGCATTCGGCACGGTCGTCTATGAGGGTATGGAAAGAAAAAACCTCGGGTAGGGTGGTGGGGGGGGGGTGAGGAGGGGGCTGGGTTGTGGGGGCGCGGGGGGTAGGGGTGTGGTGGGTGGGATGCGTGTCGTGGGGGGAGTGGGGGGATCCGGGCGGGGGGGGTACGTGGGGTGGCCGGGTTTTGGCGTAGTCGGGTCTCGGTAGGGGGTGGGGGCATGTCGAACGGAGGGGGGTGGTGCGAGGGGGGGGTCGCGCGGTCTAAGTGACGGTGGTTTGGGGGGGGGGTGGTGGGGGTGTTGGAGTGGGAAAAGCGGACACGAGTGGGAGGGGGGCGCTGGGTAGGCGGCGTGGGGCGGGGGGGGGAAATGCGGGTGGGGGAGTCGGGTGGGGGGGGGGGGGGGGCGTTCTTGGTTTGGGGGAGTGTTTTGTGCGGGGTCAACTGTGATGTGGGTCACGTTGGTGTCTTTGGTGTCGTGTTTTGTCTGTTGTGTCGTGTGTTTTGAGTTCTTCTTTGTCACCTCCCAACACAAACACGCCCCCCAGTATAGCCCCGCCCCCTCACATTGATTGACAGGTCTCCATGTAGACATCGGAAATTCAAATGCAAAAGGAATTGCGATTCCATTTGAGTTTTGGCAGGTTACATGCGCGACGCAGCGAGAGTGAAAAAGCAGACGTGGTAATTAATATTGCTATTTAAATATGACAGGCTCGTAACTCCTGAGACATGGGAAATACAGCTGCAAATGGACTTTGCTTTTTCATTTGAAATTTGGCCGTCACTGTGCGTTCGCGAAAGCGAAAATGCAAACGCTAATGCAGGATTTGCAATTGCGTTTGGATTATGTCACTATTTATGCGTCCACATATTGAAAACGCAATTGAAAATACAATTTGCTATTCTATTTGAAAATTGTCCGGAATATCGTTCCATACATCTATGTGTGCAAATGGCATGTCTTAATAATCATAAAATAATTGTGGAAGAAGAAGCAGCAATTATCTTGCATCAGTAATCAATGAGGGTGGAAAAATGCATTAAGCTTTCATCATAGATAATGTACTCGCAAAATACACACCCAACGCACTTTTTCACACGCTGTGAGTGCAGGATATGCCATTGGCAGCTCTGGCTTTCATTCGGCGATAACAGAACCCCTGGAGAGTAGCACTCTGGACAATGACATGATGATCATAGGGGGGCACAGAGGAAAGGATTTGTGCCAGCTGGGTGAGTTTCCTATAAAAGATAACACATTAGCATCAGCACATCCCTGTGCCTCTGAAAACAGTCCCTAGTGAATTGATTGGGTTGTTCATGTTTCTTCTACGCCACGCAAAATGACCTTGGAGTGACTGTAAAAAGCTGCAACCTTAATTCCAGAAGACAAGAAAAGCAATTACTGCTTTCAAATACAAAGGTGCTCAAACTGATGCACACCAAAGTCTAAAAATAAAAGGAATGGTTATACGGTAAAAGTCCTGAGGGAAGAATTAAAATTCATAATAGCTCACACATGTGCCCCCTGAAGGCTTCACACAATGAGAATGTCTTCCTAACGTCCAAGAGGCTGCCTGAATGTGACAGCACAATTAAAGTAATTTGATAAATGTTGTACCATCCTCTACACAGTCCAGGAAAGTGCGAGTGGAGACATGATTCGTTCAGAGGTTTTCGAGATGGCAGTTTTGAAATTAATTGAATATACATCTGGGCCTATAAGTAATAGAGCGTGTAATGCTCTAAAAGAAGTAGCTTTGAGTCACAAGGATTTGGACTAAAAGACGACGCACCAAATAAACGTATGCACTAAAACTACCCCCATTTTCCCTCCGAGATCACAATCTTAATGCCACCACAATGTAATCCCAAATTTATATGTGAACCATCGACCCCTCATCTGAAGAGCTTGCCTCATGTACATCCTGCAGAACTTACTCCCCATTTGCCACTACAAAGTGTTCCGGTAGCTCATTCCGAATGTTCTCACTTACAGAGCAATAATAAAATAATTTGATTATGTTCCATTAATACTCTTGGCTTTAAAAGGCTTTGAAGTTTGAGTCAAGAAGCGCTGAATAATTACAACGGTGTACAGTATGTGGGGAACAGCATGGAGGATTTACAGACTCACTCCATCCAATGGCCATCTTATTGAGTTCTTACTACCAGTAAACACAAAACCTGGGCCCTAGAGACTCTCAAGCTCCCTGAGCACCGGGGCGTGTCTAGAGCATTTTAAATGGGGGGGGGGGGGGGGGGGGGGATGTTTTTGCGGAACGATGCAATGTTATAATTACATCGTAATAAAACAAAAAACAAACTCACTAAACAAAGAGTGACAGCTTTTTAGTGGTTATGAGCACTCTTTGCAAGCTTTCTAGTCAATAATCCATTTAAAATGTAGCCTAGAACTTTGTTTTTCAGCCACACACACGTTGCAAAGTTTCGGGAATGATGTCAGTATATTTATGCGGGATTCACTCTCGAAGTAGCAGTGATTGACATAGTGATAACCATAGCAACAGACGGGACAAAATATGTGAAAATGTGCATTAAGACTAGAGCACCCTCACTCATTTCAGAAGCACCCTCAGTGATTATTTCTGGAACCTGGTTGATACGCTTTTATTGCAAAACTATATACAAAAACAACAAAATACAAATGCACTAAATAAAATAATTGAATAAATTCATATTTACAATTTAAGCACTTAACTAAAATAAGTAGGCTATTAATAAAATAAATAACTAGAGAAGGCTGACTCTAATCAGCTTGCTTCCATTTAGTGAGATAAGCCTACTCCTCACCTGAATTAGAAAAAAAGCTCTTCGTCTTCAGTGATGCGAAGACAACGTTTGAGCGTGTACACGCAATATCTGAGCGAGAGCAGAGCCAATTCATAAAAGAACAATATTTAAAAGCACACGTCCAGTTTTGTGTGAGTGAAGGAAATCCGCTTGGGAGTGGAGAGATTCGTCCTCGCGCACATGGATCGCGTAACATCTCTCGACATTGTCATTAAGATCACACTATAGAAACCGCCTAAAATTAAGTATAAAGAAAAGAAGAAAGAAAAAAGAGAAAAGAAGAGAAGAAAGCGGCCCTAGGCAGCTGCCTACACATGCCAGGATCTGCCACTGCCAGATGCAGTTATAAATTTACTAAAAACAAGCCTATCGCAAGACATCTGGTAGGGGGGCACCTGGGGTGGCCAGCCAAATTTCAGGGGGGGCCGGTGCCACTCCTGGCCACCACGTAGACACGCCCTTGCTGAGCACACAGCTGTAGTCCATCAGCGGAGCAAAGTGAATTCTTTAAGTGGGAAGAGCAAAAGACCTCTCACTAAAAAAACAACAACTTAATTATCTCCCTTTCGGTTAATGATTAACACCTCCTCCGACCTCCAACCACAACCACCCGCTCGCCCGTTCCCAGCACGGCAGCCTGAATGGAGAGTGACAGTTATTTCCTGCCTCCACTTTCTCCGCTGCCAAGCACAGATGCTTGTTGCTTGTGCACCAAGTGCACACCAACGCCCCCGATGACTGCCTCCCCCTCTCTTCACCCAGGCATTTAGCACCTGGTTGATTGCTGCGTTCAGGAGGGGTCCCAAAGAAAAAAGGAAAAAGGAGGGTATGTATGGGGAGTGGGGGGCAATCATAAAATCAGTGGTGACTGTATATGATGCTGTCACATCACTGGCGCTTAATCAGCAGACGAAACCCATGTAAATAAAACCAAGATAGAGCTTTTATTGTGGCACCCTGTCCCTTTGGCAGTGCATTACAGCGAACTGTGTCTCATCAGTCCCCACTCTGACTCACAGAGATATTTAAGGGAGCGTGTGGAACACTCTCTTCCAGCGGCTAAAGTCATGGTGAAACCTACAAGGCTCCTGATGTTCCGCAGCTCAGCCTCTTCCCTCGAGACAGGTGAGTGACCAGCTCCCAGAGGGCAGGTAAGCATAGAAGCTGAAAGCCGGCTGTGATCTGCACTGGAGGCTGTGCCCTGTGTCACAGTCCCGCACAAACACGCAGGCAGGACTGAAAGATGCAGGCTGGCCATGCTGTGCTTCCTGGCGTGAAGTCATCTTGCCGGACACCGTGCTCCAGGTCAGATAAGAGAGCTGGGGATTACAGCAGATTATCTGACAGACAGGATCAGAAGCACCCCATTGAAAGTGTCCCAACAGTGAGAGCTCTACCATTACAGACAAGCCAGGCACCTGCCCTCATGAAGAGGCTTTAAAGCCTTGATACCATTGATTCAGCTGTACAGTCATTTCTCTGAGAGCCATTGAGAAGATTGCTTTTACTATCTATATTATGGCTGGATGCGTTTCCAAATTCCATATAAGCCTGGGTTTTGCACATAGAGTGACTCTTCTGTGGTGTGTGATGTCGGAGTCCTGTACAGACATGATAGACTGCCACAAAACTTGATTTACTACCGTCCTGCTCCCTGTCTGTTTCCGATATCTCGGAGTAACACTGCATCAGTCATTCGTGCATTAATTTGTTCTTTGGCTTGATTTCTCTGTTTTCATTAAAGTTCTTGTGGGATACCTTTCAGTTCTTATTAGCCAAATGATATTAGCACACTGCTGACTTCAAGAACAGTACTCCGTCTTCGCTTTAAATAAATGCACCCCAGAAAATTTTGTCAACATTAACATCAGCATTCATGTCTTTCCAAGCCAGTGTAACTGAGAAGAAAAGAGAAGAAAAATAAGAAAATACTGAGATTTTCAAGCTTTAAAAAGGACCCAAAAACATAAAGTATCATACTATTGGTCCATACATCTTGCACACTATAGTCTTCTGGTAACTTTATTTGATAAATGGAACAAAATTTAAGTTGTAATTCACTGAAAAGAAAATGTCTAATTCATAAACTAATTGTTTGAGTCAGACAATTTCTTTACTTCACAGATTATTCATCAATAACAATGTAAATTTCAGTCTGTTCCTCACACTTCTCATGACTTTTATGGTGTTTTATGTTGTTTTTATATATTTTTAAAGCTTTAAAGTTTTAGTCGCCATTTATTGTAATTGAATGGGGAAAAAAATCAACCAGTATCACAATTTCATCTTTAGTGTTTCAGGGAACAAAGAAATCCATACAAAGTTATACATTATCTTTATACAATTATCTTTGAATTACAATTTTTGGGTGAACTATTCCTTAAAATCTTTCAAAATTGATGCCTAAAAACATAACCCTTGTTGTGAACCATATTCATGACTGGCAGGCTGGCAATACATGATGCTGTTCACTGCCCCACAGCACTCTCCTTTCAATCCCATCCTGCAGTGTCACCCAAATGTGACCTCATAACAGCAAACTTCACCCATTGAACCCCACTGCCATGCCACAGTAACCAGTACTGAGAAACATTACCCAGTGGTGTTGGCACTGCCCAAGCCAAGCAGCCAACAGCCTGCCAGCTCCCTGCTCAAATACTCAAATCTGACTAATTCCTACTGAGTACAGCCATTGGCACCCCAAAGGCTCTCTCTACCCCTGCTACGTTCACTCCTTTCATTCCCTAGTGCGACTCGGCTCACTAACCTTTTATATAGAAATCGTCCCTGTGCATCTAGGGGCCATGAGGAGTAATGGGAAACTATTAAGAATCTGTTTTCCAGCATTCACATCTTTTAACAAGCTTTAGTGAACTGAAATGTCAGGGGGAAGCCCTGAACAAGTGTTTGTTTTAATGAGGGTTGCTTGCGATTAGCATCTGTCTGCTTTCAACACTCAGCAGCACTTGAGCACTTCCATCCTCACTGGTTTCAGGATACTGGGATTTATAGCACATCATAGGCTGAATATATAAATGGACTGGGAGGAAGATACACAGAGGACCATGTGCAACTGAAACTATTTCATTCTCAGACACAATAGCTGAACTGAAAAATGGAAGTCTTGAGCTTTGTTCAAATCTTACGTAATCAAAAATAGACACTTAAGTAAGCTGCGATGCTCCATTTCACTGCATGACGACATATTGATTTGTTAATAGCACCAATCGAACATCCTTTCCTAGTGTAATGACCAAGACAAAGAAGTTACTGAGGAAAGGAATTCCATAATCAAGAGAGCAGTGGTCAGTTGGCTGTCTAACAAAGGCCCTTCAGAGACACCATTAGAGACATCGCAACTGAACTGGAAATAAAATTAACACACTGATCCATGTAATGAGCCAATCAGGGATATTGACACTAGCCCGGATCCAGTAAAAGCATTCATCCTGTGCTTTTAGACGGCACATAGAGTATCATGCTGCATACACCAAATCTGTAATGTACAAACCAGCTTCCAGAGCTGCACCCCCGCCATGATCTCCTAGTGCAGCCCACACACAGAGGGGTATTTTTAGTGTATCACCCTGTCTCTGAGATGGAAAACATAACTCCCCCTCTGCAGGCTGGGGCTGCTAGGGCTCTGTTATTTTAATCCAGACTGGAGAGAAAGAAAGAAAGAGATACAGAAAAAGAGGGAGGGAGTGAGTCATCAAGAGCTACCTTTGTGTCACTGTAGAGTTGTCTTCTGCAGCACCATCATCTCTTCATCTCTCTCTGCACCAATCTATCTGTTACATTTCAGACAAATATCATTGCTATCTATCTATCTATCTATCTATACACTGATCATCCACAGCATTAAAACCACTGACAAGTGAAGTGAATAACATTTGATTTTATCATTACACTGATACCTGTCAAGGGGTGGGATATATAAAACAGCAAGTAAACAGTCAGCTCTTGAATTTAATGTTTTGGAAGCAGGAAAAATGGGCAAGTGAAAAGATCTGAGTGACTCTGACAAGGGTCAAATAGTGATTGCTAGACAACTGGTTCAGAGCACAATTCTGTGGGGTGTTCCCACTTTGCAGTGGTTAATACAAAAGTGGTGCGGGGAAGGACAACTGGTGAGCCGGCATCAGGGTCATGGGTGCCCAAGCCTCAATGATGCATGTGGGGAGCGAATGCAAACCTGTCTGCTCCAATCACACAGAAGAGCTACTGTAGCTCAAATTGCTGAAAAATGTAATGCTGGCCATGATAGAAAGGTGTCAGAAAGCATCACAGTTTGCTGCATATGGAGCTACATAGCCCATGATGACCCCTGTCCACTAACAAAAGTGCCTACAATGGGCATGAGTGTCAGAATCTCTTCTGATTTCCATTTGTGTTTTCCACGGTGTAAATCTGAAGTTCCTGTCTTCCCTCTTTGTGCCAGGCAGTTTATTAATGAGATTGTATCTAATATGGCAACCTTCACAATCGATTTATCACACAAAATTTATAAAGACACAATGATATGATACCAGAGTATGAAAAACATATCATGAATGCTGACTGGTATAATGAGGGAAATTGAAATGATGAGTTTAATTGTAGGAAACAGGATAAGAATGTGAGCAGTGTTTTCATTTGGTAATTGTATTTTATTATGTATTTTTTTATTAATTTGTAAAACCAGTCTCCAGGTTATGGTATTTGGCCTAGCAGAACGGCACTGATAGACAGATGAGTGGCACTGAATTGTCAACAGTGGAGAGCAATAAAAGATTTAAACAGAAGCCTATGAGGGTACATTCACTTCAACATAGGTATTACACCTATATTTTTCTTAGGATTAATTAAGTTATCCTGAGAGGATAATAATTATGCTCATTGATAGAAAAGGCAAAAACAGTCATTAGTGAGAGAGCGAAGAAATCTATTCCATGGAGCATTTTGCTTAAACCACAGTCACCCTGAGGCTACACGCTAGTCACATTGTGTTGTTTTAGGAGACTCTGTCAAAGCTAAAAAGTTTAAAAAGATTTGAGACAGAAAAATGATATTTTAATTTTGTCTGAAGGAAGTGTCAGGCTCTTTTTCACAATGCAGAGGCGCTGCCTGACATCTGTCTATCTGTGTCACTCCAGCTGTGAAGCCCCTCCAAAATCAATATTATCTTAATGTTTGCAGCCTTGACCTCTATATCAGCAAATGGGCATCAGCAGTGGTTGACACTGACTTGCTTTTACTAGAAAGAACAGCTCAGACTCTGGATTGGTGATGTTATGCTTTCTTATCGAATCCCACTGGCTTTTATTTATAGTGTTTTCACACACTTTTATAGTTCATGTGATTTGATTGTGTTTGACGTCGGGCTACTTTAAGGCAATGGCCTGCATCACATTGAGAAAGAGCTTTATGTGAGAGTTTGTCACTTTATCTTCAATTGGAAAAGTGGCTGGATTATTTTAGACACTTGGGTCCAGGGCTGGTAATGCTGAAGGATCCATTTAGGCTGTGCATCTAGACTTATGCACTAAAAATGGGCTAGACAGCATCATAGACAGCATCTTTGTTTCTGCAGCTGCATTTGTCTTATCTGGTCCTCTCTCTCCCACTCGCTCATGAACAAAATCATTATTTTTCAGCTCCTTTTACCTCTTCTCATGTGTGTCTCTTAGCACTCCATCTTTCACAATCTATTCGGTCACTCCTCAGTACACAGAAAGTAAATCTTTCCACATCTGACCACCCTCTGATGAATGGACTTCAATCACTGCTCAGCCAAGCGATACATTAATGCATGTAGACATCATGTTCCAATTGATATTTATGATGGTAATTGAAGGCGAGACATATAGTGGTTTTTGAGACATTGTGGTTACTGACTGTGCACTGGGAGTAGTTATTGGCTGTGGATTGAGTGGATGCAGCGGAGGAAGCGATTATTGGTGGAGAGATGAAAAAAGGGCAGAAACATAGGGCAGTAAAAAAAGCTTTACTTACAATTGTAGAAACACATATTTTTCTATTTACATGTGATAGCAATGAAAAACATGGATGCATGTGAAAAAACTGAGAGGAATGTGTCAAAACCTAAATAGAATGAGGAAGAAACTGTTATTAAGGAGTGTTGTCAAACTCCCATTGCGTTGTGCTTAGTTGTTTTTGGTTGCCGAGCAACATAAGAACTTGACACATTAATATAAAATTCTGCTGATGTGCAGTGGCTTTGAATGCGGCTCATTGTGCTTTTGTAATATTATTTTATTTTGTTTTTAACTCATGTTACATAATGTGAAGCTGTTTGGGCACTGATGCCAGATTTATCATTCATTTGTTATGAATAATCATCTTTTGGATGGCATTCATCAAGATCCAAATAAAAAGAAAAAATAATGAAATTAGATGAAGTACCTTTCAGTTGTTAAGCAATTAATTTACCGGACAGTCCGAAAAATTTATAAATTTAAAATATAAGCCATTTTTGATGATATAAAAATAAAAACATATAGCCTATGCCAGTTATGTGTATATATACACTGAACAAAATTATAAACGCAACACTTTTGTTTTTGCCCCCATTTTTCATGAGCTGAACTCAAAGATCTAAGACTTTTTCTATGTACACAAAAGGCCTATTTCTCTCAAATATTGTTCACAAATCTGTCTAAATCTGTGTTAGTGAGCACTTCTCCTTTGCCGAGATAGTTCATCCACCTCACAGGTGTGGCATATCAAGATGCTGATTAGACAGCATGATTATTGCACAGGTGTGCCTTAGGCTGGCCACAATAAAAGGCCACTCTAAAATGTGCTGTTTTATTGTATTGGGGGGTCCGGGGGGGTCCGAAAACCAGTCAGTATCTGGTGTGACCACCATTTGCCTCACGCAGTGCAACACATCTCCTTCGCATAGAGTTGATCAGGTTGTTGATTGTGGCCTGTGGAATGTTGGTCCACTCCTCTTCAATGGCTGTGCGAAGTTGCTGGATATTGGCAGGAACTGGAACACGCTGTCGTATACGCCGATCCAGAGCATCCCAAACATGCTCAATGGGTGACATGTCCGGTGAGTATGCTGGCCATGCAAGAACTGGGATGTTTTCAGCTTCCAGGAATTGTGTACAGATCCTTGCAACATGGGGCCCTGCATTATCATGCTGCAACATGAGGTGATGGTCGTGGATGAATGGCACAACAATGGGCCTCAGGATCTCGTCACGGTATCTCTGTGCATTCAAAATGCCATCAATAAAATGCACCTGTGTTCGTTGTCCATAACATACGCCTGCCCATACCATAACCCCACCGCCACCATGGGCCACTCGATCCACAACGTTGACATCAGCAAACCGCTCACCCACACGACGCCATACACGCTGTCTGCCATCTGCCCTGTACAGTGAATACCGGGATTCATCCGTGAAGAGAACAACTCTCCTAAGTGCCAGACGCCATCGAATGTGAGAATTTTCCCACTCAAGTCGGTTACGACGACGAACTGCAGTCAGGTCAAGACCCCGATGAGGATGACGAGCATGCAGATGAGCTTCCCTGAGATGGTTTCTGACAGTTTGTGCAGAAATTCTTTGGTTATGCAAACCGATTGTTGCAGCAGCTGTCCGGGTGGCTGGTCTCAGACGATCTTGGAGGTGAAGATGCTGGATGTGGAGGTCCTGGGCTGGTGTGGTTACATGTGGTCTGCGGTTGTGAGGCCAGTTGAATGTACTGCCAAATTATCTGAAACGCCTTTGGAGACGGCTTATGGTAGAGAGATTAACATTCAATTCACGGCCAACAGCTCTGGTGGACATTCCTGCAGTCAGCATGCCAATTGCACGCTCCCTCAAAACTTGCGACATCTGTGGCATTGTGCTGTGTGATAAAACTGCACATTTTAGAGTGCCCTTTTATTGTGGCCAGCCTAAGGCACACCTGTGCAATAATCATGCTGTCTAATCAGCATCTTGATATGCCACACCTGTGAGGTGGATGGATTATCTCGGCAAAGGAGAAGTGCTCACTAACACAGATTTAGACAGATTTGTGAACAATATTTGAGAGAAATAGGCCTTTTGTGTATATAGAAAAAGTCTTAGATCTCTTAGTTCAGCTCATGAAAAATGGGGGCAAAAACAAAAGTGTTGCATTTATAATTTTGTTCAGTGTAGATATATAGATAAATAGATTATATAATTAATTTCAAATCATGTTTTAAGATTTTAGTCATACTGCCCAGTGCCCACCCCTAGCAGCTAAAGGGTTAAAAGAACTGTAGAGCACCAATAGCCCCTGATGAGCCGCAGCCTTGCTTTAAGAGCGTCTGCTCTTGGAGGCTCTAGCAGCGTATGGCAGAGAGCATGTATGGGCTGCCGACCAGCAGTATGGCCAAACAGACTGGTTGTCTCCCACTCTGTCCCCAGACACATGCAAATAGTCAGTGACACTCGCACATACAGGCACATACAGGCACATACTCACAAACACATACGCTAGCACGTGCTCGCAACGCCAGAATTTGCCTTGCTCGTCATGAGAACTGGCTAATTTTGGTTGGACCTTTTAACTTGAAGAGAGCCATTTAACTACAAAAAACACATCTGACATAAAATCCAGCCTGTCAAGCTGATTGCAGCCATTAGAGTAAAACACAGGTTGCTGAAGAATTTTTATGGTACTGTGGTGTTAAGCACATTCGCCTGATAAAAGACAGATCACAAGAAAAAACGGCACACCCTGAGCTGAGGTGTAGTGAAATTGCAGGAACAGTATAAACTGCCTTATCAAATCCATAAACATTGATACTACAAAAACACTGGAAGCCAGACACATTCAATTTACAAATGGCCACAGCCGTTCTAATGAGAAAAATAAGGTGGATACAAAAATTATTGTAGTTTTTTATTTGTTTACTTCGTATTCAGAAATTTCAGCAACTTGCTAACTTTAACGTAGCAATGTAAAGGAAATAACACCATATCTTTTATTCTGTTCTTTGTCCTTCATCTGAGAGAAATGGATTATCGAAAAAGAAAAAAATGTAAGGCGAGTACTAGGTTCTGTCCATTGGTTGTTGATTGGATGGAAGTAGATCTGAATGCGAGCTTGCAGTCAATTAGAATTAAGGGGCAGAGTTTAAGCAGACTAAATTAAGTCTGACATACGTCACCAGAAGGAAGTCTATCATGAATTGAACTGAAAAACAGCCATGCAAACTCTAGTTTTCATGCACTTACGCATACACACTGCCCTTTTTCGAAGCAAGATACAGATGTGATGCTCAGTTCACACTGGATGTTGAGGCTGGTTGGATTTAATCTCATTATAGTAGGAGCTTGGGGCCTCCTATCCTATTTATAGCGCTCACAAAGAGACAGGCTGGATCCACGAGGTCATGCTGCTGTGGCCTCATGAGTGATACAACATGAGCCAATCACAGCTGGGGTCAGCCTCGAATTTGATTTGGCCAAATGGAAGACCGCCATGAATCCGTTATGACAGCGGGCATCACTAGCACCACTTCTTCCTTTCATCTGCCCTACCTCTCTTTCCCTCTGTCTCTTTCTCCTACTCTCACCCATCTTTCTCTCCCTCTGTGCACTCTCCCTGTCCCTTTCCTGTCCTCGGTCCACCTGTCTATCTCCACAGAACGCCTAGACTCCTGCGTCGACTCCCATCACGACGACAGGATTTAAACATAGACGACGACAAGTGCCCTAATCTGTCACGGGCGATAAGCATCTCAGGAGCAGAAGGAGAGGGGGTGGGGTGAGCGCTGCGATGTGTGTGTCAACATCACATTCCACTGCATTCCATTCAGTTACAGTGTTTATCATTCGTTTGGTGTTCCATGTAAGCATAACATGGGATACACAAATATACAGCTGAAAAAAGTGTCCGATAGCCTTCGTCGTCAGTATAAGGCCTGACTAAACGATCATTTCACACACACACAGGGGCAAACACATAAACAAATGCAGAGAGGACAGGAGAAGCCGGAGAAGTAGGGCAAGTGAAAGACCAGACTGCGATAATCTGAATTTAAGAGGGAGAAACAAGGTCTCGCTGTGCTTAGTGTTGATGCTAATGAATTACCCTTGTTGGAGTTATCACTGGCTCTCTGCCCGTTCCTGGCATCACAGGAAATTTCAGTTCCTGCTCTTTTGTAGATCACAGTGCAGCAGAGCACAGCGCTGCTGGGGAAATCTCTAACCCATGGGCCCATCCAGAACCAGCACTCAAGGGCCTTTCACACTGACTGCACTTGGTTCATCGCCATTCTAAACCCCAAATTTCAATTACGTTCCTAATTTTAGATGTAAAGGAGCATTACATACTTGTAATTTATAAGTGGGGTTAGCACTGCTTTTTACACCGGGGTTATGAAACCCTGCTCCAGAGCAGAGTTAGCACTGCTTTTGCTGTGTTAGCCCCACATGAAATGATGCAGTGTTAGAATGTTAATGCTAAATGTTTAGCAACACAACAGACAACAGTTCCTCATATTCACATGCTTTGGACTGTCACAAAAACACTACGCAATGTATAGCAGTTGTTTCAACATTTGAGGGGAAAAATGTCAAATGGTAATGGAAAATGTGTCAACTGGAGGTTGAAACGTCAATTTATAATCAGAAAAGTATTTTTAGGAAATCCAGTCATTCCGATTAGTAATCTGTGCAATCGGGAGTTTGGGCAGAAAAGTTTGTCAGGAAGATTTGGTAGTCACGTGAATTCAGTGCCTGAACCTACAGAAAGCTGCTTGGTTTGAAAGTGAGTTTGTGTGAGTTGTGCTTTATACATCTCTACACTATTGACAATGGACATTTTTTGCCTGCAAAATTTTGCTGAAATTGCAATAACGTGACTGCACTTATAGTACATTCAGCAATATATTGAGGATGCACAATGCTAGAGTCGTTATGTAAACAGGCTGCATGCTGTGTTCGTCCAACCAATGACACTGACACCACAAAAAAACAATAAGAACAATGACCTGCTGTTTAGGAATGTACAATTTGAAATGTCAGCTTATGAATAGGGCTGGGTATCGAGTTCGATACTTTTTAGGCACCGAATGAATTGCCTCGATACCATCGAGTATCGAAAAATCAATGTCTTGTCGTTCGCTACCAAATTTCGATACCTAAGGAGTTAATCAAGGAAAAACACTATATGTTCGACTTGACACGGCACTGCGCAGATCAATGGGTGTTTGATATAAAAGTACCTTGAGAGAGATTCGAAAGCTTATGGAGCCGTCTGCTGTCTATAGCTCTCACGGTACTTCCACTGCATTTCAGAAAAAATCTCCATCCACACCACACGACCGAAAACCTCTCCATCGAGTGTTTGTAGGAACTTCCGATTGCAATCTAATGTGTGTTTTGGCCATATAATGTTGCTGAAATATGTTATTTGTAGCCTTTTATATCAAGCTAATCGCTACACCTGCTTAGCATTTCTCAAGTAAACACCTTGTATTGCTATGAAAATAGGCAGAATCTCATGAAAATCACATACAAATCATATAGTGTCGTAATCATGTTTATTAGGTTCATGTTACATCCATAGAAATGTTTTTCTGGGTTTCTTATGAACAGAACTGAAGTGAAATAGACGTTCTCATAGGAGACGAAGCGGGTTATAAACGCATAATATGATTGACATATGAGCAGAAGAGATAACACAGGCAGACAGTGCTGAGAGCAGCTAATGCTCTTCAGTAAATCAGTGAAGAATTAATAGAAAAGTAATTCTGTCTGAGCGATGCGTCATAAAACAAAAATGCTCTAGTGTAAATAGAGCCTAAAATGTATTAAAATTATTTGCACTCATTTATTGTGTTGGTTACATTTTGTTCCTTTATGCCCTTTCTTTTTTTTTTTCCTTTGTGCTGTGGCTCAGGAATGAGTCTTTGCGTCTAAAACTGTCAACGAAGCTTGAAAAATTAATATATTTTTTTTTGAGTAACGTCATCTTGTTAAAACAGATTTCATAAAATTGGTATTGAAAAAAATATCGTTCGGAAATCGGTATGGAAACTTTTTGAAAGATACCCAGGCCTACTTACGAATACCCAGGAATAATGGTTAACCCCGGGTAAAGTGTGAGTAGTTCAAATGTGAAACAGGATAACCCATGATTCTGTTTACCAATGGAAAGGGTGTTGCCCGGAAGACGCCATAAAATAAAGTTAAGACAATATTCAAAGGTATGAAAAGCACTACATATACTCGTTGGTCATGAGATAATAGACTGGGAATAGTCCCCCAGCGAGTGGAAAGGAGCAACTCCTGGGGGGTCAGCACACGCATGATATCATAATGCCTGTCTCTTCACAAGCGTGCGCGACTCAGAGGGTGTCGTGAGGGGGTTCAGTCGAGTACCGACAGCTTGTCCTGTTCTGCTTACAGGCTGGGCTTCCAGATCAGACAAGCTGCGTCTCCTGAATCAGCTTCACAGAGGTCAAGAGATGGTCCTGAGGGACCGAAGCTGTGTCCATTACTGTAACTCAGCACTGTGATGTAATGACCAGATCAGTCAGACATTTGTCGATACCTGCAGTGCCCTAGCATCAATAATGCAAGAGCCTGTTTTAAGTTTGTCATGAATTATCCGCTGCGGTTTTAGTAAAAAAAACAATTACATTATATTAAATACAGCTCAGCACTGATGCTACACAGCAGGAATTTGTTTTGACTGAAACCGAGAGACATTTTAAGCATCACAGCAAGTACAACTTGTAGGATCCCTGGTACCACCCCGAATCTATATTTTTTTAACAAAATGTTAGTTGTTTGCACGTTATGTAATGCGAGTGACTCAGAAACAGCAGTTTCCAGTCCAGTTCACACATGACCAGACCACAGCCGACTCCAACCGAGCAGGCCGATGCATCCTCCCGCTCTTTCTTTCTCTAAAAGGATATTCATTTTGTAGGCTAAACTGTGTGCAACCTCAAAATCACGACATACCAAACCAGCGAACATGAAAATACTGCATCATAAATTCACTGAGGATGCAGTAATTATATTTATCTGCGAGCTGGTTCGTTGGACCAAGTCATAATGTTGTCTAAATGACTAATGTTTAGCATGGAGACGTGTATTTGTGAGCTATTTCATTATAGGTTAGTACAAGCAAATGCAATATTGTCTTGGATCATGGTTCAGTGTGACAGTCAGAGCCATATTCTGCTGATACCGCAGCCATCTGTCCTTCCCCAGTGAGCAGGAATGCCACTTTCTTATAATTACCCTGTGGGTTGAAGCCAGTCTATCTAGAGGTTACAAATCCCTGGTGACATTGTATATCAGGTAGGATAACAGGAAACCCTAACTCAAACATAACCGGTGGATCGCTCTTCATATCTCTCAAACCCCAGGTGTGTTAATTCACTCGGCTCAGCTCTGATTTGTTTGCTGTCCTCAATTTGAACTAGACTCTCCCCAGTGCTTTCTGCTGCCCAACCTACATTGTCTCACCCGTCTATTGCTCTGACTACGGTCTTTGTGATGTCTCTGGTGTCATTGTGTGTGTGCATGAGAATGAGTGTGTGTAAATGCATATGCGAGGATCTGTGCGGCTGACAACTCGGTGACACAAGTGTGTCGTTCTCTCTCAGAACTGCCGTCCGTTGAGACAAGAGTCCACAGTGCTCACGCACACGCATTCAGACACGCTTACATACCCAGAGAGGGTCCAAGATCCCTTGACGGATGTCACTACACAGCTTATCATCGAAATGTGAAAATGGGACTGAAGGCTGCCGCTGTAGAGCAGGTTGATTCAGGATGTCTGTCTGATAACGCACAGAATTCAGGACTCCTCACACCTCCACACAGATCCTCGCAGAATACTGCTAAACGCGCTAATGCTAAACAGAAGACTGTGAGAATTTACCCCTTTGCAGACAACCAAAGGCAACTTGGGAATTTAAAATGTCTCCTTGCATCAAGAAATACACGGTCAGAGAAACATTATGGCTATGGCTTTTTGTCCATATTAGCATATGAAAGTGAGGGTGGGGGATATTTTTGAGCCAGTTATATTATGGCTAAACTAGACTAATTTAACTGGCATTGAAGCTGCATGAAAGAGGCAAATATTCATATAAAATAACACAATGTACTTGCACAGTGTACAATGTACTTATTTGCACAATGTACTTCACAATAGAATAATTTTATTTTCATTTAAATGAGAATCAAATTTATACTGATTGGTTAAAATGTTTTAATCTCCAGCTCTAACCTGCTGTGAACTTTCTGAAGCCCATCGGCTTATGTTTTCTAAGTAATTTAGAAAGAGTAACAGAAAACATTTCAGCACAAAAAAAAACAAATAAAAAAAAAAAGTATTTAACACAGAGCAAAAATGCCTAAAATAGCATCACTGTCTCCATCAGAGATAGCAGTTTTGCTTTTGCCAGGCTTTGCAGTTCGCCACTGTGTTTTAGTGCTAGTTGGTATGAAGGTACTTTTTATGCAATGGTTTCAATTGGTAGGGATTCTGCTACACCATTTATGCCATGGTGTAACTCCAGTGAGATTTTAAAAAATCTGTTTAATTGATTATAATGTGAGCGATTTAGTTTAGGCTCATTGTGCCACACCATTCAGGTTACAGCTGCAAAGAAACTTATTAGATATTCTGATGTGTGTCACTGCAGTGCATATATCGGCTATTATACAATGTGTTCGAACATGTCTCATCCAATCTTAATTTATACTGCATTATTTTGACTATTTGGTTTTTAACTCAAATTTTAATAATTTAAAGCAGATTTTTACACTAATTCCAGATGTATCATTAACTTCGTATCAATGATCTTTTGATTTACATCTAGTGTATATATAATTATCAATATAAGTTGTATAAGTATAGTTACTGTATGTAAATAAAGTCAGTCTGCTTCACTGCAAAAGCAGGTGTTCAGCAGCTATGTGAATCTACCCCATCAGCATCTGCCACTTACTTCAGACCTAAATAATGCTAGAATTCAATCCTCTAATCATATATGTTACAGTAGATGTTGTGTAATGTGGAAAAGCTCCTGGTTTCACTCTTCCAGGCATTAGGCAGTGAGATATGAGCAGGTCAAAAGAGGGTGAGCACGGTGCAGCTTAGCCTGTTGGTGCACGAAGAAAAACAGATGTCGCTAACCGTGACATCACATGGCCAAACCTGAGGGCCAACGTTATCCGTGAAGCTGGATGCCTAATGCTTGCTCATTAAAGCACTCGACTGAGCTACAGTAATATGAAAGTTAGACAAGCTAGGAGCACATTATGTCTCTCATATAGGAAACAAAAGCCTTAAAGGAACACTCCAGGCTGAATGCAACATAAAGGGTTAGTTCACCCAAAAATGAAAATTCTGTCACCATTTACTCACCCTCATGTTGTTGTTGTTTTTTTTTCAAAGACTGAAAAATAAATGAATGGGAACTGGAGCTTTCACCTTTTTATTTTCCATGGAAGAAATTCATATTGATTTGGAACCACATGAGCTTGAGTAAATTCATAAAAAAAATTTGCTGTCTATCTTTAAGCTCCACAGCAACTGTGGCATCCAGTTGATTTCCACAATACTGAATTGTCTATGACAAAATGCATTAAAAGTAATGCACTTACAATGGAAGTCTGTGGGGAAATTGTACAGTGCCAGAATAAGCATGAAAAATATACAATTAGCCCCTGCCCCTTTAATCAACAACACTAAAGTGCCCCTTTATCTAAAGTGACTATACAAATAAAGTGTTGCCATGCTTTCTTTATTACTTAGACTGAGGAATTTAAAAGAAGAGTTCCATTCTTACCAAATAACAATTTGTACAAGCAACATATATATCTCTAATTCTTCATCCTATTATAGCAGATTTTTCCCAGTGTCAGATGTGAGATGGATGGCTATGTAAATGCATAGTTTCCTCCAGATTTCTCCACATCTGGAGTAGAGCATATGCATTTGAAGAGGGTCTCACGCTGCAAGCATGGAATAATCCCATTTTCAGAAGCTTTAACTTGTTAATGATCGTGTAGATTTCAGATAGTCAGGCTAATTACACAGAGCAGAGATAGAGCAGAGGGAAACCGCAGGTATCTTGAGAGCAGGCGGATGTGTCTGGGTGTGAGCTAAAAGGGTGGTGCGCTACTGTAAAGTGTCGTGGGGAACTGATGGATTGCACAGAGAATGTGAGGGCTTTGTGAAAGGCAGCAGTATCATTTACAGGGCTGTACCCGGAGGGAATGGGAGAAGTAATGAGTGACGGCAGAAAGTCTAATGGCGGGCAGTTCATTCAGCCACTGGGGAAATGGAAGAGAGGGGGAGAATTAGATGAATTTGCCGGTGCTCTGATGATCTCTGCAGACATGCACGAGAGTGGGAAGAAATGATAGATTTAAAGATAGGCCAGCGGTGTGATTAACTCAGCGGTGAGTCTGAGCAAAGTGCGTGAGAGACAATGTAAGTGGCATGGCCTGGGGAAGAAAGAAAACACAATGGGGAGCACAAAAGGCGACTGGAGAAAAGAGAAAGCAAGGGATACGGAGCGAAAATCAGACAAATAAGATGATAAGGAGCAGAGAGAGAGAGAAAAGCAGCGAGCGGACGGCTGAGATCGAAGTAAAGAATCATACGGACTGCGTGATGTGGAGGGAGGACGCTGAAAAGAGGAAACACAGGCTGGTGAATGCACACATATGCTCAAACCCAGAGATATGAGTGAGAGACACTCATCCGTCAAAAGAGGAAGGAGGGGCCAAAGCCACCAGACAATAACAGAGACTCAAGTGTTGGTGGGTTTCAATAAATCAGCGAGGGATCGTCAGAGTAACAAAGATGACATTTGAAAGAAACAGAAAAAAACACTCAAACACAGGATGCGAAGCATGTTGAGTGCTTTGAAGTATGAAAATTCTAAGAAACAAGAGGGAAGCAAAGGCAAATAAATGTGGAGCCTAGGTAAACAATATATGGGAAGATAGATTGCATTTTCGGCAGCGAGGAAGGAGAAGCAGATGCCTTGAGATGAACAATAATAACGGCCATTAGTATGAACCTATGGACTTGTTTGCATGGGGTACAAAGTATATTTACACAACGTGTTACATCTGAAACACCAATGCAATTGTTGAGTTAATTAATCACAGGTCTATCTAATTAAGCAGTTAACGAGCTTGGCAGCTTTCCAATAGACTGTCAAACAAACACAGTATAGTTCGTCTACAGATTCAGTTCTAGGTGCAACAAAGCAAACCGGACCGAGTAAGAGGCAACGGTAGACAAAAGGAGTAATCGAAAAACCAGCCAGTGACTGAAAATAATATACACTAATAAACAACAACTATGAACAATGCGACTTACAGGAAATCTGTGGGTTCTCAGAGATGGCAGCTTATTGAAAGTGTAAATCCACTACACATTTAACAGCAATAAAACATATTTGCCTCAGCATATTAAAACAACAAACTGCGCATCAGGGAATGAAACTTTCTTTTGCCTTTTTGGGCAAAATGTATCTATTTTACACAAGCACAAAATGTAACCATAGCAACAGAACTGCAGGATGAGCTGTTCTTCTGTTCAGTGTCGGTCATTCTCTCCTCAGTGGTAACTTCCCAGAGTGCACTGGGGTATGGGACACGTTCAATAATGCTACCTCCTTCCCAAGGTAAGGTTGCGGAAGGCTTCACAAATTCAATTTATGTGAAAGAAATAAAAGCTGCCAAACAGCCTTTGTCATCTGAGAAACGATACTGCACGGCGTCCTATCAACTTTTAATGACTGAAAGCAGAGCCGGTGAGTTTGGGAATATGAGTGACAGTTCAATATTTCAGTGGGAGGTACGGTTAAAAAGGCTCAAAATCAGTACAAGCTATGGCTGGAAGGGAGTAAACAGGAGGATGTGATTATATTGAATAGTAAATCAAAACTGCTGCCACCGACAAAAATGAAAATGTGAGTAAAGCTGAACGATCAATCTTCAGTACCAAAGGTGTTCAAAACTCTATTTGGAGTCATGGTGTTTCTAATAAATAAGCCATCATGCTTCCTCTAAAAATTGGTATATTAAAATGTAACGGACAAGCGTATATAGCTGGGAAAAATACTAGCGACAGTCCTTAAAAAAATCATCAGAGAGGACAATGGGCTTCTTTTGGCCCAAAGGGTCTGAGAGGTTGAAAATCCTGAGAGAACTGCTGATTAGTTGGTGTGCTCACTCAGTCACATCGCCTCCAATGATTGAACTGAGAGCAGATATGCCCCTATGGGTTTACTTTCCATTTTATTTAAAGTCTTCTAGAAACTCATATAAGATGAGACTGTTCCTACAAACATCTACCTGGAAATGACTCTGTCGACAGTGCTTATTTAAAGGAATTCATTTAAACTCAATCGACAGCACTCATGGCATAATTAGGGCCTTAACAAATGTGTTTTATTTTTTCCCCAAATTCTATTTTTCTGGATTTTGATTTGATGGTTTAATTAAATCCATTTTTAATAATCAAAATGATGTCTAATGAATTGAATTCATAAAAACTTTTAATAACTTTAATAACTTATTGAACATTTAAGAATAATAGATCCCTATTAAATGTATTCTTTTTACATTCTGTGGTGTTTTTTCTGGATTCTGTGTTTTATGATGTAATACAAATGTATTATTACAAACAATGGTAATAAAATCAGTGCATAAAACTTCAACCATTTAAATGTTTTAAATGAAAATTGAAAAATTTGAACAATACCTTTCATTTTTTGGCAAACAAAGAGCTACTGTTTACTGTTTAAATTAAAACATGGACCAAAAATAAGTATTATTTGGTATTCCTTAAAAATTATTAATAATAAAATAATAAACCATTTTTTGTTGTTGTTATGAGTTTGAAATGTACATTTTGCTGTACAATAGTAATATATTTCTGTCTTTTTTTTTTTACATTAAACAGAACTTTTTTTGTCTTAGTAGTTTTATTAAATGAAATGGTGAAATGCTTGTGAAGTGAATTCTTAGAGCAGCTCTGGATAGTTTTGTCATATAGTGGGATGGTAGATGCTGAAAACACCACAAGTGTCACGCCAGCTTTAACTATTGTGTATTAGATGAAACTGCACAGCTCATTCACCCAGAGAAGCAGAACATGTAGACTTTATATTTAATAAAAAATGAGGAGAACAACTTTTCAGGTCTAAAAATACACATGCAAATGCTTTTATAAAATCACAAGCTTCACATTTTTGCTTTTAAATCCTTCAGAAATTGCCCCTTTCATTCTAAGTGCTTCACTGTAACCTCAATTACTTTTTAAAGAAAACAAGGGAGGAGTTGCAGTTTTTTTTAATAGTAATCAAAATTATGCCACAACTGCTGTTGATTGAGATTAACTTGCACTGAACCCTGAATATTCCTTTAAGGGTGATATAAGTCTGTCGCAAAAGGTCATGAACCTCATCATCCTCAAACACGGCAAAACATGAGGCATTAGTGTACCATTGGGCATGCAGCTGTGTATGAGGTTGATTTAAGTTTTGCCCCAGGCTCAGAGGAACAGATGACATTGAGGGGGTCCTCTGGACTCAAAACAGTATATTACTTAAGCTCAATAAATACACATTAGGGGCAAGGCACCCTGCTTAGAGCTGCCATTAAAGGGCTGCCAGGATATCTGCATAAAAAGAATAAATATAAATATTTGTCACTGCGACGAAGATCCCATCCCCCCACCCCACCACACCACCAACTCTGTGATGTGACCATACATGCAAATTGCTCATTATCATCCATGTCTTTCTCTAAAGCCTGCAGCAATGCATGCACAAATACATCCGCACTAGGGGTGTCGCGATATACCGGTATCGACGATAACCGTGATATTAAAATCATGAAATATCGACATCGTGTTAATTTAGGGTGTGACGATATACCGGTATTGGTGATAACCATGATATTTAAAATGAACAGGACACTTAAGATAACACGACACGCAAATAGCCTACTCCAGCGCCAGTACCTGGTTGACCTACCAGGTGGCAGTATTGCGCCTTAACACTGACACCTGTCACACTACTCCAAGAAGAACCAATAGTATCCATGCTGCTGGTCTGCAGATGAATATATCTCAGAAGAACCATGTTCAATATTATCCAGACAGTAAGTTGCCATTATTTTACTAGTCATTGAATGGGAAATGTTACATTAACCTGTTAACAGCGGTTTCCTGTTTTCATATATTTAAATAAAAGGGTGATTCTTTTAATAAGTACCGCGTTTTCTTTACTCGTCTAATTTTTGTATCTATTTGTATTTGCAATCAAGTCATGGCCAATACTGCCTTTGTGTAGCAATTGATTTCTTTGTTCAAATCTATTACACGATTAAAACTGATCTAGAAAAACTTAGCGACCACATTAAACTCTGTAAAGTTGGTCGCAGTGCCATGCACTTAATGCCTCATCTGCGGTCGTTCTGGGTGCACATTAATACTGAATTAGAAGCGTGTTAACTGCATGACTTCATTGGCACAGGCGCAACTATAGGTTAAAGAGATTAAAAAATGGGTATGCAAGTTAACAGGTTAAACTATCAGTTTTGATGTTAATATTTATTCATTATACTGTTGAACTTGACAGTATTTTCTCTATTGTTATTTCATAGGGAGCTTCAAAGGAGACCCAGTTCATTGGGTAAAAAGAAAAACTAAATAAACAAAGTAAAAATTAATTTGGCTGATTCCCTAAGGTTTCTATAGATATCGCGATATATCGATATCGTGAATTCTTTTGGACACAATAACCGGGTGTTGAAAAATAGAATAAAGTGCCAGCCCTAATCCGCACACAAACATTCCATCTCATACACACTATCCTATCCATCCATAAGGAACAGGCTGATAATAGCAAAATAGGCATATTTAAAAGCATATCTATGTAAGAAAACCGTTTTGAGATTAGAAATGTCAGGTTTTTCATCAGTTTTGATGTCAAAACGTAAACAGATGCGCACAAGACAATGAATAAGCTGACAATATCATTACAGGTATTTACATACAAAAAATATGGATCATTACGTGTACCTCCTTTAAGCAAACATACTATAAGCAAATCTCGGCTGTGGGTTATGTCGTGTGCAAATGAAAAAGTGGTTATCGCTCAGCTCTGTATATACAGTTGGTGGATTATATCCACATTATCCTGTACATTACAGCATACTCATATAAAATAATATATACTACATACCAAATCTCAATTGCTTCACTTTTATTTAGTTGCAAAATTTAACTATACTACCGCCAAGTGCTTTATAAAAAGTTGTTTGTATATGTAAGCATAGATACAGTATACTTGTGTAGGGCTACATATACACACTATACAGCATATGTCAACAGCTTGATTGCTTGTATTGTTGCAAAATGCAAACTATATTATCGCCCAGCTCTAATCTGCTAAATGCGACTATAAGGCATCACAATATAAAGTATTTCAAACATTATCATTTTTCTGTAAAGCTGCTTTGAAACAATGTGTAATGTGAAAAGCGCTAGGAATATAATGGGCATATCAGGTTTAGCTTAAACTGGTTAAGATGACCACTATATACTCAATAAAAAAGAAAACTGTTTAAGCAGTTTATGTGACCTTGCATTGTCAAGTTATTAAGAATAATCAGTTTAGGATTATGCATGTAAACACACTTATTGAAACAACACATACTGGATGGCCTATGTCTTTGCTGGCAGATCATGTTACAAAATGTGATCAATGCGATGAGAAAGTGAGCAGAAAGACATGGACATCTCACTCTGCTTCTTGAGACATCACATCAGCAGAGCCACACGCACACACAAGCATCTTTATCTGTCTCTCGCTGTCTATTTCTCGCACTGTGCCGCCCGCCCACAGTAGAAGCCGGACAGTTCGAGTCAGTGCTGCTGCACTAATTCTTGGACTGGCTGTGAGCGTGTCCTGGGGAAGGGAATAAAAATCAGGCTTTACTATACAGTCAGGCAGAGCTGGCCTGGCTCCCAGGAGCCTGCCGTGCAGGCCGTCTGTGGCCTAGGCAAAAGTTGACAGGAAGGAAACCGTAGCCTTCGGTTCTCAGCCGCCACTGGGGCTCATGGCCCTCACAGAAGCAGATTATTACTGTAATAATCACCCAATTTGGTGAGGCGCCACTCAACAGAACGGCACATTTCGCCTCTTCCAGCACTAACATCAGTCTGTATGCGCATCAGTCTACGTACAAGCACAGCAAGCAACACCCACACTTATCCCTGAGGGTAAAAGCAGTGTATTGTATGCTACAGCATATCGTGCAAACCCACAAAATTGACATGAATGTCAGGCTGCCAGATGTGTTTCTCTGTTTAAAACTAATTCACGTTGATTATTTATAACAGCGCTACACAGTGCTGTGGTAGTTCAATTCAAAATCCAAGGAATACAGTGCTTCTGGTGTTTCTGTGCATGCTTTGGCTTTTTGGCCAACATTATATTACATTTATACACTTGTAAAAAAAAATCCAAAAGGGGTGATGCCATAGTAGAAACATTTTTGCATCTCCAAAGAACTATTCAGTGAGCTTTTCCTAAAAGAGACGTCTTTTCTTGAAGACCATTAATCTACAAAAGAACCTTTTGTGCAATGGAAAGATTCTATGAATGCTAAAAGTTCTTTCTGGAACCATTGATGCAAATAAAGTACCTGTATTTTTAAGAGTTATTATATATCATTATATTAAAATGTTATTATGAAATTTATAATTCTAAATAAAGCCAGAAGAGAGAGACAGAATCACTAATCTGTTCACTAAAATCATAGCATGCTATTTGTCTTAATTTGATATGATGCTGAAGTGCTTAATTAGATTATGCAAAAAAAAAAATTGGCACACGCATATGGTGTCTGCACGTGCCAAGAGCGAAAGCGCACATGCCATGATCCTAAATGACTGTAATATTCGTGCTTTTTTTCTTTTTTTACGCTACACTTTATCAGTCACACTAGACTTAGTGGTGTCCACAACATGTGTGCTTGGGCTCTCCAAAAACCCTATTACAGGCGCTTCTTCTACACTTTTAATCCAGCTCATTAGCATTATTAGTAATCGGTTATGCCATCAGCTGCTCATAACCGGTTCGAGATTACTTCGGGGGGTCACGTTCGAGGCATTTCAAACTCACGCTCTCTGAGAGATGCTGGAGCCGTTACGCATAACGCATCATCAAGGATGCCCACGCGTCCCGCCTCTCCACACAAAGCACTATTAACCCTTCCAGCATCATTATTATCAGTTGTGTGCGTCCATCACACAGAAATAGCTCGTTTGTTCACACGTAATTAGTCACTCGGCTTTCTTACCGCTTGTTCCCAGCGCAGTTGCTCATGGACGCGCTGGTGGTTCCTTGGAGCGACGATGGCCAGGACATGCGGGACTTCTTGAGCCCCGGCCGGTCACTCGTGTCCATGGCATTCGAGCGCTCCATCTGTCGGTGGTGATGTCGGTCGGTGTCAGAGTAACCGCGATGTTTGATTTTGATGGGGGTCCGTGGCTGTCTCCACAGATGCTGGGGAGGCTTGAGGGTCGCCTGTCCCTCCCGGGGAACCGGCAGCGAAAGAGACAGGCTCTTTTTAGAGCAAGGTGGCGGTTCCATCATAGTGCAAAATTAATCGATGTACGGAACGCAACGTGTTAAGGGGAATAAAAACAATATGGCTATGTATTCGTTAAGAAATCAACCCGTCTACTGTCCGTAACTGACTAGTCTCCATGTCTAACAGCGGAATGTATTGAAAGCAGGTCCAAAGGCTTTTGTGGGAACTAATCACAGTGTTCAGATAACAGGTGATGGCGCAATGTCGTCCTGTCTTCTTGTCATCTCCGCAATTATGTCGATGGTAAATCCAAAAAGTTCCTGTGTATCAGAGAGGCTCCACTTTAAAACATCTCAAGGCGTCGTAGCATCCGCGCTGGTGAAGCTCTTCCCCTGAAGTTTGTCATAGCGCGTCGGGCCACTTATGTTCAGTAGGGATTTATTGCTTTTATCAACCCTCCAGACTGGTTTCCTGCCGCGATTATTGCTGCTAAAGACCGCACATGCCTCTCCAAGCTCTGGTGTCTCCAACTGGAGCCACGAGAACTCTGCGATGAGGAGCAATGTTGTACATATGGAACTAACGGCGACTAAAACTCAAGCTCGCTGTTTAGCCTCCATTAAAACCTCGCCGCGAACAGTTTCATTAGGCGAATCATGTTGAATTTTGCCTGGAGAACAGCGCGCGTGGGATGATGGATGTATGAGAGATCCATGCACGCGGCATTTTCGCGTCCTCGCTTTCCTCTTTCTTGAAGCATTCGTTCAATTCCGCGAAATCATGATTGTAAGTCAAAGATCACCGATCTTCGTGCTGTACTTTACTTAGTTTTGCCGTCTTATCTCGCTCGTATCAATCAGTTGTCGACAGATGTTAAATTCTGGCATTTGAGAAACACTGTTCTCTCTCTCTCTCTCTCTCTCTCTCTCTCTCTCTCCTCTCTCTCTCTCTCTCCTCTCTCAGTTTTTTCGTTCACTTAGACGAGATGGACCCAAACAGCTCCAGTCGTCACTACTTTTCCCCTATGAATTGATTTCTCATGTTATTCCATTAAGTAAACACATCGATTTGACCAGTAATGTGAGGTGCATTTGGAAATGACAAATCGACATAATTATGTCCATCCATTTTAAATGAAATAAATATATAATGTGGTGGGGCTAATGATTCTAACTGCATTGAACATTATTGGATTTGTACAACTGAAGTCTTATGCTTCATTTAATTAAGTCTATATTTATATGAGCATTTTTATCACTTATTTATGGAGATATTTCCTTTGCTGTTTTTACCATAGTCAACATGGGTTGATTATAGTAGCACCTTATTTTCAAAGGATGTCTGCTTAAACCACCGAGGATAACTGTAATACCTGTAGAAATATATATCTGTCAGCCTTCCCATTCATCTCAATGACATTTGCTCGACTGGTGCAAGATGTACACGATTTCAAATGTACCATTTTTCCTCATGAGCGCACGATTCTGCTGCCAGGTTATTTTGAGCCAACCATCTAATTACAGCAACAGACAAGGAAAAGGGTTTTTAAGAGCCCTCCAAGAATCACTAGAAAACATCTAGGCTACTCATGTACAATAAAACGCAATATTAAATAGTCACTGAAATATTCTGAAAATATTAAAAAATTATTTATCATAATATATGGCTACTTTGACTGTTTAAAAAACACAAGTGGCTAGCTCCCACATGAGCACAATTAAATGACTGAATTCATATCCTAAACTAGTTAATCCATCAAGCTAATGGCATGGCAATGTTTAGGAAGGAAGGACTCTTTTTATTGTGAAACATAATAATAGGATTGAACACTTCTCCAGAGCGAGTGCACCCTTTACAACATGTTGCTTCCTCTTTAATCCTATTGTTGCAGGGCAATCTTTGGTGATTAGATAATTAACCTTCACTTTCATGCCCACCCTTTGGCTTTCAAATCAAAGTCACATGTTTTAGCCTGAAGACAGAATCTCTAGTTAATGGTTAGTTAATCCAGTGATTCCCAATCCTGGTCCTGGAGGCAACGCTACAATACACATTTGGATGTGTTCCTTATCTGAAACAACGATTTCAAGTCTTGGGAAGTCTTGGTCTACTTACAAACTAATGAGTAGAATCAGGTCTATTTGATTAGAGAAACATCCAAAAGTAGGGTGTAGGGTGGCCTCCAGGAACAGGGTTGGGTTGAATTAATCTCTAGTTACTGAGCAACCTTCGACTGTATTAACGCAATACCCAAATGCCCTTAAACATCAAAGCATGTATGTTGCTCTTCTAGATCTCTCATGCGTCTGTCTCATCTGTCTCTCATTTCCTCTGTAAACTTGACAGCGGCGATATTGATACTTCACTCATAATTAGATTGCACTCACTCATGAATCGCTGTGACGAAAGGCTTTTGCTTTTCCCCCCGCAATGATCCTGTTTACGTTAACTCACTGCTGTGATAATGGAGGTTTCTTTCTTCTTTAAAGGTCACGTATCTCAGCACCGCTGGGAACACGAAGTACAGCATTAGTTTTATGTATACATTGACATAACCAACAGACAGACGATGAAATATGCAAGTGGGCATGGAAGGTTGTCTGTTGGACTTTCGTATGGATTGAATATTGGTTTTCTTCACACTGACTTCACCACTGACAATAAATACCGCTGACTGAATTACTGCGGGCTCCCATTTACTTTCCCAATGTGCACCTTAATGGAAATGCCAAGCACTTTCAATTTATTCTGCTTATTCTGGATCAGAATAGGCAAACTCACAGCTCACTTACCCTTCTTTCTCCTTTCACCCCATAAGTTAGCCTGAAATATCACACCTTACACTGTGATAATGTATCTTAGTCAAAATAATAAGGCCAGTGTTCAGAGTGCATCTGGTACGGCGCATCTTCAGCGAGCAGTTTGTCTGCTCCTATTTTCACTTTGCGATGAGAGTATGCTACTTCTCAGCCCACTCAGAAGCACACATGCATAGACGAGCGCTGAAACATGAAAGGCGATTTCTCAATGTAATGCCAAGAAAAGCTTTTCGTCTGGCTGGTGGCCCAAACCGTAGTCTTAGCATGAGGGCACCGTTACTTTTGGGAAAAGGCTGTAAAATATGAATTTGATCCTCTGAGGAATGGACTAATGAATGCAATATAAGTGTTGTCGGTTGTGCATCCAGCACCTGTATAACAGAACAGTAAATGTGGAATGCACTTCGGCTTGATTGATGTGTAACCACCTCCTACACTAGGATATGTGGTATGTTTTGTCGCTTGGCATCTGAAGAAGCCGAAAATTAGTCCAGAACGAGGCATGCCTATTTTCAGCAGCTCTGTGCAAGGAGGCAGCACTTTGTTCTTCTTGTTTACCAGGCTATTACCTGGATCTGTCCACTTCCTTAAACACCCTCTGCTAATAGTGCATGGTGTGAGGGGAAATATGGACAGAGAGCAGTGCTAATCTCAACAACGAAATTACTGACGAACACGGTTATTAACAAAGGGTCTTTGTTTCAACAACAATAAAGAAGATGAGACAAAATATGCATCTTGGTGATACCTAAATTATTTTAAATAAAACATACTGTTAACGAAAATACACTAAAATGTTCAAATACACTACCGTTCAAATGTTTGGGGTTAGGAATGTCTCAGTCTCTAATACTCAACAAAGCTACATTTATTTGAGCAAAAAAATACAGAAAATATTATCACAATTTAAAATAACATATATTTTAATATATTTTCAAATGTCATTTATTCCTGTGATGATAAAGATTTCCAGCAGTCAGAACTCATTCTAATATGCTGATTTGATGCTCAAGAAACATTTCTTATTATCAATGTTGAAAACAGTTGTGCTTTGTTATATAAAAAGTTTTTTTTAAAACAATTATTTAAAATCTTTTTTAACATTATAGACATATTCACTGTCTCTTTTATCAATTTAATGCAACCCTGCTTAGTAGAAGTATCTTACTGACCCCAAACTTTTGGATGTTAGTGTATGTTAAAATAATCTCACCCAAATGCAGAATATACACATTTAAGATTAAACATACATATATATATATATATCACAATCATCTGCACAAAATGATGTGCAGACCAGGTTTTCACAACAAGGACAGTTTACACATTTAATGTTGATAAATGTTTAAATTTGGTTTAATTTTGAAGTTAATTACTTTTCGAAAGTAATTTTAGTCTGAGCAAAGTTAATGCTACTTGATACAACATGACAAAATAACTAAAGGGAATTTTTTTTTGTTGAAAGAAAAAAACTATGGTTAAAACAAGAAGACAACAACAAAAAAGACCTGTGTAAAAATAACACTGGCAGAAAGAAATTATTGAGAAACCCAAGCACTCAGCAACAGATCATTCAAAGACATTAATGATGAGTTTCTGGAAAAAGCGAACACATGAGAACAATGTGGCTTTCTGGAAGAATAAACTAAGTACTCTCCAACCGCCTAATTGCACTTTAAGTGAGTTGCAGAAGTTGTGAAAGCAGAGGCTGAGGAGTGTCAAGATGGGCCCGGAGATAGAGTTGAGTGTCATTTAAAGCATGCGGCCGGCCAGGGTGCCCTCGCGCTTGTAGTTCACCATGCACCATTAACATCCACTCTCATTACCTAGCGGCCCATCATCTCAGACGCAGACAATATCAGCAGCATTAACGTTACCCGCAAGATATAATTTTCCATTCCAGCTGTTGGAGGAAGAGGATGACATGTCAAGCCTCACTAGATGATGATTCATATGAACCAGACGCCACTTACCCCCCGAGAACCCAGATGTAGAACATTCTGGTATATCTAGCGCAGTGAGAGTTAATGCTATCCAGTCACCTCCTGCATGTTTTATTGTCCTCACCTTTCTTCTGTTCAGCATTTTGGGAAATCACAGGTTTCTACAGCAGAGTCAACACCAACAGTGCAGGGGGACTGTGTGGGTGGAAAAATGAAAGGCAGAATTCTAAATGCGTCTGACATATCGTCCACTCCGCCGCTATGCTTCCTTAGAGTGCTCAAAGGTAGAAAACTAGCAGAGCTTCTCCGTCCAGAAAGAATTACAGAGCTTTATAGAAAATGGAAATCAGAGCATAAGTGCACATACGTCAGAACATAATAACAGGGATCAGTTGTCGTGCATTCGAGTGCCGCTCTATATCAACATCTGCAGCGACATGCAAAGAGCAGGGGAAGTCATCCAGTTAGACCGAGCTTATTAAAACATGCGGTGGTCCATTTGTCTTATTGATCTGCCAATGTTCCGTAACAGCATGTTGCCGTTTGTATTAAATCCACCATTACAGATATAATATGGCCTTTTTAGATGCCCTTTGGCTTCTTGAGTGTGTTTATTCCTCTCATTTAGCAGGGCTTGGCATCCTCCAATCTTCAGCTCAATGCCAAGTGGGCAGAGGCACATAGGCTTAGCTCTGGTCAGCCAATCACAGCAGCCTTTTAGCCTAATTACCAGGACAGGCTGAGTCTCCAGAAGAGGCTCTTGTCCTCCTGCAGTGGTCTCAGGGGTTGAAGGGCACGGAAACAGAGGACGCCAAACATAGATCGTTTGAAAAGAGGGCGACTGGGAAATATCTTCCCATCACCTCCAATGCTAATTCATTGTGGCAAACGTTCTAAACCTAAACAGAATTCGAGATGGGAAACTTGACATTAACCCCAGACAAAAGGGAGTGGAAAATGTCGACATTTTCATTTTCTTATTTCTAAATGATAATGTCAAGCCACCCTATGAGTATCTCCTTCTCCGGAAACTCAATTTAATGTCTCCCGATACAGCAGTGTGAGGCCTGTATTGACATTTCTCTACTCGGCGATATAAATCACAGATTGTTTGTGTTTATTGATGAGCAATCCTAATCTTCTAATCTTAACCTTTGGCGCTGACAGAGTGGGTGCAGAGTGACTTTTTCAGGTGGCCAGGTCCAGCAGGGATGGCCTTTTTCGGCAGCCAAATCTGACTCCATGGGGCTTTCACTCACGTCAGAGGAGGAATTCTCTGCTCTCCAAAGCACACAACGCTGTTAGTATAACGCCATATCAGCATGCATAGGATTAAATTATTAACTATACATTCGTTCCTCTCATGCATTAGTAAAAAAACAACAACACTACTCTATTTCAGACGCACTTGCTCTGTGTGTGCAATAAATGTGACTTATAATCAAATATAAATTTCTTTCTAGATGTATTTTTATACTAGATTTGAGGACAAAAATATTTCAGGGCAAGAAATGTTCAGGAATGTTCTTCATTTTCACTTCGGAATGCTTAGACATGGTAAATTAGAAGAGAAAAACACTTTCTGTAATCCAGTAGGTTCTGCTTTTTGTCAATTGTCTGTCAGGGACACTAGAATTCAAATGATTGGCTGACGTCGTCACAAGAAAGCTCACAGTCACACGCCCTTCACTGGTGACTTGAATTGAATTTAAGTAGATATTATGGTGACAGTGTTGAGATCTGAGAAGAGGTGTAACAAGAGAAGGTTAAAAAAGCAAGTTGTGCAGCAGCAAAGATGCGCTCAAGGGCAAATGCTAGAGCACAGATGAGGGCTTTGGGTTGGCGAAGGGCTTTATTTTCATTATGTTATAGAGTATAAAGCAACAGGGCTGCATTATTGTCATATTGAGGTCCATAAAGGAGACCTTGGCGTCAAGGATGACACCTAACCTTGCATGCCATCATAAAATCTGGTGCATATTGTTTAATCTGACCCAGAATTTAGACATCTGAAAGAAATGTACAAAGACTAACCACATTGTTTGTGACAATGGAAGGTGGAATTTTCTGAGGTAAAAAGCGCTGTTGTTAATCTAATCGTTTAATTATTTATTTTTGAAAAAGGTGGCAATAATGTAAAATACTAAATCAAAGATTCTATGTAAATTTGTGTATATTGACAGTTTGGTTGAATAATTAAGCAATGAGAGACAAATCCAATAACAGAATCCAGGTCAAAGAGACACATCTGAATATTGTATTACATTTTGAAGCAATGCCGTAATAGTAATAGACAATAACTTATTCAGACCGATTTTACCCAACAGGCCTATAGGATATAATGAAAGCTTAAGTTTCTGCAATTTACATCTGATTCACTAAATTATTAAATAATAACTCAAGATTATTAAGAGCATAACCATTCAATAAATGTGTTGAGATCTGTGGTCAAGAGGGAAATTAAAAGTGTGCGTATCTTACCCTATACATTATCGATAAGAAAAAGAAAGGTCTAAAATGTGGTTTAAAATAAATTATATAGATTAAAGTCTTTGCGATAGTAGCCTCAATTCCCTTCAATGTTTAAATGAAAATGGCACAAAATCAGTTTTTTTTTACACTTACAATGATGAATGTAAAATATACTAAAAATTATATATTAGAAACATAACTTTCTTCAGTGTGTTAGATCATTTAATTCTCCACATGGTTGTAAAGACATTACTGAATAAATTATTGAAAATGCATACTGACTTTGGAAAAAGTAACAAAAGCTTGCACGCTACAAACTTTGTAAACAGTGTCTACAAGGCCGTCTGAAGCTGAGACTAATTGACACCAAGTGCTTTGACAAAGCTGGAGGCCACAGTGGTTTGACCTTCAACTTAAAGATCTGGTGAAAGAGGTCTTGTTCGGGAGCAATAGGAGTTCAGTCCAATCACTATTAAGCTTGAGGATACAGTAAACATCTAGTTTGAAATGTCAGAGAGTTATATGCAGTAAACAAATGAAGAGAGATGCCCAAATGAGTGAGAGATGTGACAAAGCAGTAGATGTGATTGGAAGACCCTTCTAGATGGTGAAGAATAGGACTCCAAGCACTCATCCCTGAGAAACCCAGTGGTGAAGCTCCAGGAGGGTCGTGAGAAGAGCGACGCTTTCTGCTTAGTAAAACGAATTGCCCGAGATGACGACACTCACTCAGAAAAATGCACAAGTTGGATTCAGCAGTTGAGTCCTCTTGAATTCAAAGGAGGTGGTGGCTAAGAGGAATGAATATGGGTAAAAGATAAATGGCCAGACATTTGGAAGTGGGGCAGGTTTGATTTATTTCAGTTTCTTAAAGACAAGATTGAGTTTCTTTCTTCCAAAAGTTCCAGGGCAGATATGGTCTGTTCGGTCTGCTGGGCGCACTGACTTTACATCGGAATTTTTGCCCAAATGATTGTGAGATAAAATGAGATGTAGTTTCTCGATGTGAAAAATACTGAGAAGTAAGATCAGAGAGGATTTGGGAAATTTGGGAATTTCCATCATGATACGATAAGGAAAACAAATCAATTGTCTAGTGGTTAGAGCTCATGTTCTGACTCGGTTGAAAAATAGTTCAATCGGAAAACACAGCACACCTCAACACCAAACTTGAAGACTTGTTCTGGAGACCATTCGAGACCACATAAACATGGCCTTCATGGGTCTCAAAACTTCAAGCCTCGGACTGAATCTTGGTTTTGGCTTATGGACTACAGAGACTCTGCCAAAGCTTCATAACTCTGAAAAAAAAAAACTGAAATATTAACTATAGTCAAAAAAAGAAGACATTTCATAGCGAGCCAGGAATACAGCTGTGATGGATGGTCATGGCTACTTAGCCAGTATATAATGCTATGTCAGCTTCTTCACTAGCCATTCTGTTCAGTTCATGTAGCTAGGCATTTTAGCCACATAAGCATTTTGTAAAAATGGGATTCTGTTGTATCTGTACAGCTCAGCATTTGAAAAGATGTTGCAACACATTCAGCATTTTTTCCTGGTTCTTTGATTGGATCTTGATTCCAACTCTTCTTGTCATCACGAGGACAAGAAACTGCATAGACTTTCTTGTGTATATTGTGATATCAACAGGTCTGAACGTGAACAAGGTTCATGTAGTGATGAACGCAACAGGAAATCGATGACAGAAAGTAAATTCAACTTTGATCTGTTCCGTAAACAAAGCTATTGTATTGTATTTTTTTTTGCACTGTTTAGAGCTTGACAAATGAGTCATTCTTTTAATTATATGGAAAAGAGCAGCCCAGACATTCAAATTTCATGTTGCATGGAAAAAAAAAATTGCCGGCGACATGAGGATAGGTGATAAAATATTAACCTTTGGGAGGACTTTTCCTTGTGGCTGTGGTTTTCATGTGGGTGATGGGGTTAAATTCTTGGATGATTTTCTGGTCCCAAAGCAGCAAAAAGGCCACAAATAAAAATACATAATCTCAGCCTGAGCCAAGGATAGGTCAGAGAACGTGTTTGCAGATGAAGTGTCTCAAATTGTGGTGTCTTCAGGGCTTATCCAACTCAAAGGCACCCAAGAAGAGACATTGTTTTGGCATAGAAAAATACAACATTACTCACAGTTGATTATCAGCTCCAAAGACCTTCAGGAGATATAAATAAAAGCGTTAGAGGATAGATGAAGTTTGACAGGTATCTTTAGCACTGGATAGTTCTTGAAGCAGACTGTATTATGGATGAGAATCATCCAACCTCAAAGTAGTGACAGCATACTTTGTCCCTTTCTGTCAAAGCTCTTGCTTACTCCGATGCACTTCATAAAACCGACGTTTATGATGCCTTCATTTCTGAATGATTGCATTTATGATACATAATGTCATAATTACCAGTGGGAAAGTCGTGATTTTCAGAGTTGAATCAAGTCATTTAAAGGGGTCATATGATGCTGCTAAAAAGAACATTATTTTGTGTATTTGGTGTAATGAAATGTTTATGCGGTTTTAAGTTCAAAAAACACATTTTCCACATACTGTACATTGTTGTACACATACTGTACATTTATTATCTTTTGAAACACGTCGATTTCTGAAAGTGCGTGTGCTGTGATTGGCCAGCTATCCAGTGCATTATGATTGGCCGAATCCTCCCAATCGTGTGATGGAATGTTTCTCCCCTCACATACTGTTGATGCCGTTCCGGAGCGGAGCGACGAAGTACCGGAAAACATTAAAAACCCATTACACACGGCATTGTGTTGGGCGCGTGGGGACTGCAGTTGGGTTCGGCATAATTAGGCTGATTATAATGTGTAGGGTGTATACGGCTTTTTAACGCGTATTCCAAATTGCATCGCGCCGCGTAAACATAAAAGTCTGTCTGCATTTGTGATCGGAAAAATGACAAACAACAAGTGCTACTCTACACTTCTCAACTCGCGTTTGATATCATGGCAACGAAACACCCAGCAGCCTAGCGTGAGGATGCCCTGCTCTATCGTGTGCCTGAGTCGGGATCGCGTGCTCTGTAGGCGGGCTGTACTCCGCTTTGTCCCCCGGTGAAAGTTGAATGCATACTCTTCAGCGACCAGCACAGCTCAGCTCCGGCATGACACGCGATATCGTCCTATTTTGAAAGAACCCAAATCAAGTATTTAGTTTTTTCTTCAGACCATGGCTGCAGCATAAACAATACTACAGCAATAATAAAGTTACGCCTTCTTTCTTTGCTGAACATTTGGGAGGCGTTATGCAAAACTTCCCACATAGTGACGTAGACATGTGGGGCATGTTAGAACGAGACTTAGGATGGCGTGGTTGAGTCTTAACTTTGATAAAGAATATCTTTTTTTTTGAGACTTTAGTCTTTGCAACTTTTACAGATCTTCTTTATGCACCAAGAGCTTACACTCCAAAGAGAAAGGAAAATTTTAAATCGCATCATATAACCCCTTTAAAAATCGTGATCAGTAATGTGGTATCACATGAAGAGGTACTTCCTGCTACACAAGATCACTTTTACTAAAACTTGCTGTCAATTTGGTTTAAGTGTAAAATAAAATTTAGAAATCAGTGCTATGGATGGACAAACATGGAATGTGTTGATATGTAGTTTTAACAAAAGCCATGGAGTTCTATTTTGGTCAGCAACACTCCGCCATATGACAAACATTAGCATTTTCCGTCAAAAAGGTGCCAAATAAGGGTGATATTCAGGATCGCAGGATAAAAGAGAAAAGCACACCTTCTTCATTTAGCATAGTCTACTGTCATGCAACAATACAAGCTGGTTGAAAAAAATCATGTGACCTAAAAGCATTGATTAGAGCAGGGTGCCCACACTCGATCCTGGAGGCCGGTGTCCTGCAGTTTGCTGCAACCCCAATTAAACACACCTGAACCGGCTAATCAAGCTCTTACTAGACATACTAGAAACTTCTTGCAGTGTTGAGGCAACTGGAGCTAAATTCTGCAGGACACCGACCCTCCAGGACTGAGTTTGGGCACCCTGATTATAGAGAGAGGAGCGGAGAGAAGAGAGAGGAAGAAACTCTGCCCACCCCATCATTCCCCCCCCCGTTACAACTAAGCTCGTAACAGGAAATTTAGCATAAAATATTGCCTAAAATAATTCAATGATTTTTAAATATTTAATGCAACTCTAATCCATTTTAAAACTGATATTAACTTTTAATTTAGTGATTTAGTGACCACACAAACATCATAAAGGTGAACTTAAATAACATTTACTTGTCCAAATGTCACAAAAACAGAGCAGAAGAGCTGTACAAAAGGAAAGAGTGATTGGTGATGAAGAGGTCATTTACCACATCTGAAAGGTTTAGCTCATTTCACACAGCAGCAGCAGCTCTTCGTATATCGCACATGAAAAAACATCATTTACAAGATACTGCACTGTGCATTTAGATGGATACAAAATACAAAGCAGCATATTTGATACCATTACAGACTAGAAGAAATATAAGAACACGAGTTCGAGACTCCAGAAAAGAAATATAATCAAACTCAAGCATGTACACCGCAAATAAACAAACTTGAATGAAGTTGAGGCTCACAGTGTGGAGAGATTACAGTAAACACTGCCATTTTTAGGCACACGAGTAACTCCAGGTTCCATCGTAAGCCACGGTACAAGTCCGAGGTAATGCGTTATCACAAATCAAAATGTCAACCAGATTAATAAGTCACACACACAGACCAAGTACTCAAATCATACGTCAATCACATTCCAGTCTGTAGAAGCTTCTTCCCCTCTGGGGGCGCAGCAGTTCAAACCAGAGGGGAAAAGGTAGTCACAGTTACAACGGTAAAAGTAAATGTCACGTTAAGGCACAGGTCCGGCCTGCTTCAGACTGTTGGCTCTGGTTTTTAAAAGAAAAGGGGAAAAAAAATATGGAGCAGTGCCAACTAAAATTCTAACTGGCTCTCTCAGCTGGTCTGCAGAGGAAAGGCACGATACGGAAGACGCAAGGAGTTAGTGTGTGTGTGGAAATACAGAAGCAACAGCAGGCATACTGTGCTTTCAGCAGTACTCTGAGCCTGATGAGGGGAAAACGGCAGCCCATACTCCATCTCCGACCAGCTGGGGCTTCACAACGTGCCAGCCGAGACGCTAACGCTTTGCAACAGCAAAACGGTGCAGGTTGAACGAGGTCAAAGAGAGGTGTGAAAGCAGGCAGAAAACAAGAACGAGCCTGGTGTGTAAAGGACAGATTCAGGAGGATGAATATACATGATCCGTATCCTCCAAGCGCAACGCTGAACAATCAGCTCAGAAAACCCTGACTCTGTAAAATGGGATGTAAAGTTGGAAAGTTGTGCAACATATACGTGGTGGTGAAAAACCCCCAAAAAACATTGAGCTAATTCAAACACTAACCCAGCATCAGAGCTCCCCATAAAGATGAGACATGTGACTCACTGAAAAAAAAAGACATCTACTGTATCCGTTGCACAGATACATGATTTTCAAGCATGTAAGGCTGAACAACTATATACATACGACTAACAAAGCACAGCAGAAAAAGGCTATCGTCCTACTTAAATGATTCAAATTAAAATGAAGAAAAAAAAGTCTACAAAATAGAACTACTCAGATGAACATGGCAGGAAACCATTTTCTTTCATTGTGGTGTCTGTTGCATCTTTGGGTTTAAAAAAAATTAATAAAAAAAAATTAAAAAAGGCAAAATAAAAATAAAACTATTTACATACACATTGAAATTATATACACAAACTTCAAATCATCTGAGCTTCAGGGTCCTTTCACTGGTGTGAACTCAATGACAGTTCATTGCTCTTTCACCCTCACACACAAAAACACACTTAAAGATGCTATTAAAGTAGCGACATCTTTAGAGAGCTGGTGTTTTAGAGGAAGCCATCGAGTGCCAGTCAAAAGATGCGCTTGCGTTTCAGGTAGGAGTCAGCGTAGTGCCCGCCGAGACCCTGAGAGTGCTGACCTACATATCCACCCTCTGGACTGGGCTCTGGAGACGGGATGAGACGGGAGAACAGACGCTTCTGCCCACCGACGGGAGTCTAAACATGGACAGAAAATCAAAATGAATCGAAGAGCTGCACTAAGAATAACTGTTGAAAGGTTCCTGGAACACACATACGATAATTGACAAGGAGCAAATATAGAAGCTAGACATCAGGGCTGAAGATGGCCTACCTTCATACCAGTACCAGGTGCAGCAGAAAATAAGCTGGAATGAGTCACTGGAGGCATTCCAACAGCCTGAAGAAACACAAAAAGCACTTATTAAACTTTCTGGGACAGGTTACATATGTTTCGGCCACTTATGCAAATAAAAAAAATTGTAATAAAAGATGATTATTATGCAATGATGTGATGAGGATGTCATACTACAGATAAGTTCTGAAAATGGATTTCAGAGCTTTTGAAAATGGATCCAGATAAGTGAATTAATGAATTTGGGAATCTTTAGGCACGCCATGGTCCATTATACAAGTAGGCTACTTTTGGAAAATAATTACAAATAGGGATGCACCGATACCGATACTGGTATCGGGCTCGATACTGAGCTCCTGTACTGCGTAAAAATGCCCTGATACCAAACGCCGATATCTCACGAGCATTATAATTTGCCAGTATTCATACAATAAACCCCAGACAACAGAACGGAGTTATTAGAGATTAACGAAGTATATGTATGCAATGAATATAAATGTTAAACACTCAATATTAACGCCTGTATAGCTGAGTGGATTGAGCGTGCAGCGGCGCAGATGCGAGCTGGTTGAGTGAATATACCTTTCTCCGACGCCCACTGGAAGTTTTGTATTTTCTTCGGATACGTCAAAAACAAGTACACAAGCACCAGTACTTATGGTAGGAGAGCGAGGCGAGTGCGCGCACAATTCTGTTGTGTGATCTTTGATGTTCACTCACTTAGCCACATCATTTGGATTAAAACTAAATCATAAAAATAAGACCATATATAGGGGCATTCCCTTTAAACATAATTTATTTTCAACCTTAGTCATACACGACTTTTTGGTGAAAGTGAATCTAGCAGCCTGTGTGAAATGCGCTAAGCTGCACTATTCTGCATTAGTACAAATACGTGTATTTGTATACGTTTTGCTTGCTCGATTGTTTCTGCATTATATTAGTGGCTTTGGAATATAAAATCGCAGCACGTTTCAGATTTGAAAAAAAAAAACGCGACTTCTATTTCTGAAATATCACAGTTAGGAGATTTATAAAGAGTGGTTCCCAGCATTATTACAGCAAAGCACGTGATTACATTACTAAGCCGCTGCAATGGAGCAGCTATAATGCTATTAAATTAAAGATGATGTACCATAGAGCAAAACATGAACAGTGAAAATAACAAAAACTTGTAAAATAAATTTTAATGAGCATAATTAAGTTTGAAAATACAAGGATATCAGTCAAGCCAAAAATTATTCAGGAGACCAGATATAATTTTTTATATTTTTTTTACTAGTGGGTGCAGGACACTATAGTTCATTTATGTAAGTTAGGATAGCATTTTAGGTTCACGTTTGCATGAGGCTGGGTGACAGCATGCCCAGGAGACTACAGGCTGTCATTAAGGCTAAAGGCTGCACGACTAAGTATTGATAGTTGTGTTAATACTGTCATACTAACAGCTGTCTAATTTTTTGGTTGATTGTAATCCATTAGGCTACATACCTTTCTATCAAAGTTATCTAACATTATCAAGCTGAATTTGTTCTGACACAGTTTAACTCTGAGTTCTTGTTATATTTTATCACCATTTTCTAAACTATAGCGAATACCTTTTTTGGGTAAAATAAACAATGTTTGAGGAAAAAAAAAATGTTTAAGGTGTCTGAATAAATTTTGGTTTGACTATTTATTTGATAAATGAAGTTAACCAACTAAAAATACATACTCTTTTGGTTTCTGTACCCAAAATAAATTTTTTTTTACAAATGCAATAAAAATATTGGTATCGGTAATCTGTATCGGCAAGTACCAAAAATAAAGGTATCGTATCGGGCGAGTACTGGAAAAAGTGGTATCGGTGCATCCCTAATTACAAATAAATAAAAACTACTGTATGTTAAGAATCATAAGCTAAGTATAGCTTCAAAACATACAAGCAAATATAAAAGCAAAAAAAAGGGGGGCAAAAGAAACATTACAATCGATAAACAAAAAGTTATTTCAGTATCTGTGAGAATCCTTTAAGTATCTTTCTAGACAGGTGCAGCTAGTCTTCTTGCTTTACGGCGGATCACAGAATTATAAGTGCATTACCACCACCTATCCCTCAAATGGACCATTGACACTCCCAACTGAGATTGTAGATAGAGTGTCAACGGTCCAATTGAGAGATAGGTGGCGGTAATGCACAATTTATAAGTCTGTGATCTGCCGTAAAGCACGACTACGACGGCCTCACGCACACAGGCTGAAGACACGAACGCGCTCAGGACAGTCAGACATTGCGGTGAAAATCAGAGGTAAAAACTATATAAATACTGTTCAGTTTCTTGCACAGACCGATCATTTCGTGTCTTTACACATCAATGTATCATCACGAGTCGCAGGGTTTAATTTGGTTTTGTTTGTGTATGTTTTATGACTCACAACCGTGATTCCCATCCACGTGACATGTTATAGGACCTGACAGACTGCCCCATTTGAGTTAAAAATCTCCATTTGTGTTCTACTGAAGAAACAAAGTCACCTACATCTTGGCTCCCTGGTTGTAAGCAGATAAACATCAAATTTTCATTTTTGGGTGAACTACACGTTTTAACACTCACACAGTAAGCATAGCACTAAGTCTCGTCAGAACGAGACACAGGTTATGAGCATTTTATAAGCCCTGTCTATCAGTGCGTGAACGTCGTGTATCCAACATGTACTGCATTCCAAATGGCATAAATGACGACTTCACAGAGCAACATAGGACAACACCGGGGGGGGGGGAATACCGACGGTTAAAAAAAAAAAAAAAAACCCACACGTTGTCAAGCAAAACATGTAGTTTCGCACAGCACATATACTGTGCAATGAAGCCCACGACTGCTGTAGTATTTTGCCTCAACCATGAAACTTTATATACTTATCCAATATTGTGTGCGTCTGTGTAATAGGCAGCAAGCAGAACATTGCTGCCTCTAGCACGCAAAAAAAAAAAAAAGAAACCTCAGAATTGATACTGAAATTGTTGAAAAGACAATTTATGATTAGGGGTTCAAGCATGTAGCACTGAAACCCTATTGTAATTGTTAGGATTTCTATTAGCATTATATTTCTTCCCTAAAACTGGTCGTGTGGACCAAACCGTAAGGCCTAGAGACTTGAAACTCGGATCCAAAGACTCGCCCCAATCGACCAATAGGGGGCTCTACAGTAGAGACCTGTACTCCCTCGGGACCCAATGCAGCAGGGTGCGGTGCGGGCGGGAAGAGACTCGTGTGCGTGTGTGGGATGCGGGAGAATAAAATCATTCACAGGACTCCCGCAAAATAGAACTTTCCTAAACAAGGTGTCTAAACCATAAATTGTTATTATCTTTGCACAAAAGCAAAAAGAACAACTAACATTAAAATGATTGACATGCGCAAGCTAGGCATAGTTTCCATTTATCACATATTTAAAGGGTTGCGCAATGTAGCCATCACAGGAGCCTCACGGTTGATTTCTGGAACGCAATGGCCAATCAGAGGTGATCAAGTTAGAATCTACTCACCACAGTGCTGAAATTGCGTGCTCACAGATCCTCATTTTAACACACGAAGTGTAGACATAGTGAAAGATTCAATTTTCATATATTTATTTGTTCTACCGCTTTTGAGATTGCTCTTAACTGAAATGTCCAGTTTTTGGTGATAATAAAGGAAGCGCTGCTTGATACTGCCTGCAACCAGCACGCCGCAGCCCCATGCTTGCTTTTCTGTGTGATGTTGAGTTAGCCTACCTAATTATTTTTATCGGGATTTGTTTATGCTGGATGTTGTGGAGCTTTAGGATATGTTACAGACCATTTCATGTAATTCGTCAATTCCTGAAAAACAATCCTATATGATTACTTTTATGCGGGCGCGGAGCGGGACAAAACCATGAATGTCACGGCAGGAGTGGACCAATAAAAAATTTCTGCGGAGCAGCCGGGCGAGGACAGAAAAATCCTTCCACAACATTCTCTACTCTAAGCAGCAATCAAAGCACCTAATGGTCATATCTCCTGAACCCGTTTGTCGGCAGACTCAATTGTTAATTTTTATTTCCATTATGCAAATTTTCCCGCCATTTTTGGAATGTCCCACCTACTTTTGCAGACTAGTTTCTAAGATTTCGGTCTGATCCGACCAGCCATGCAGAATATTCTCTGAGAGCAATTATATAATAACAAAACCCACACACACATCAGTACACCCCTCACATTTTTGTAAATATTTTATTATATCTTTTCTTGTGACACACTGAAGAAATTACACTTTGCTACAATGTAAAGTAGTGAGTGTACAGCTTTTATAACAGTGTAAATTTGCTGTCCCCTAAAATTACTCAACACACAGCCATTAATGTCTACACCGCTGGCCACAAAAGTGAGTACACCCCTAAATAAAAATGTCCCACATTGGGCCCAAATTGTCAATATTTTGTGTGGCCACCATTATTTTTCCAGCACTGCCTTAACCCTCTTGGGCATGGAGTTCACCAGAGCTTCACAGGTTGCCGCTGGAGTCCTCTTCCACTCCTCCATGACGACATCACGGGGCTGGTGGATGTTAGAGAACTTGCGCTCCTCCACCTTCCGTTTGAGGATGCCCCACAGATGCTCAATAGGGTTTAGGTCTGGAGACATGCTTGGCCAATCCATCACCTTTACCTCCAGGTGTGTCTGGTCGTTTAGGTTTAGAATACTGCCCTGGGGCCCAGTCTCCGAAGGGAGGGGATCATGCTCTGCTTCAGGATGTCACAGTACATGTTGGCATTCATGGTTCCCTCAATGTACTATAGCTCCCCAGTGCCGGCAGCATCATGCAGCCCCAGACCATGACACTCCCACCACCATGCTTGACTGTAGGCAAGAGACACTTGTCCTTGTACTCCTCACCTGGTTGCCGCCACACACGCTTGACACCATCTGAACCAAATAAGTTTATCTTTGTCTCATCAGACCACAGGACATGGTTCCAGTAATCCATGTCCTTAGTCTACTTGGCTTTCTTGTGCATCATCTTTAGAAGAGGCTTCCTTCTGGGACGACAGCCATGCAGACCAATCTGATGCAGTGTGCGGCGTATAGGCCTGAGCACTGACATGCTGACCCCCTACCCCTTCAACCTCTGCAGGAATGCTGGCAGCATTCATACGTCTATTTCCCCAAACACAACTTCTGGATATGTGCACTCTACTTCTTTGGTCGACCATGGCGAGGCCTGTTCTGAGTGGAGCCTGTCCTGTTAAACCACTGTATGAACTTGGCCACCGTGCTGCAAGTCAGTTTCAGGGTCTTGGTAATCTTCTTATAGCCTACGCTGTTTTTATGTAGAGCAACAATTATTTTTTTTCAGATCCTCAGAGAGTTCTTTGCCATGAGGTGCCATTTTGAACTTCCAGTGACCAGTATGAGAGATTGAGAGTGATAACACCAAATTTAACACACTTGCTCCCCATTCACACCTGAGACCTTATAATATTAATGAGTCACATGACACCGGGGAGAGTAAATGGCTAATTGGGCCCAATTTGGAGATTTTTATTTAGGGGTGTACTCACTTTTGTGGCCACCGGTTTAGACATTAATGGCTGTGTGTTGAGTTATTTTGAGGGACAGCAAATTTGCACTGTTATACGTTGTCCAACTCACTACATTACTGTAGCAACGTTGTCTTTCTTTCACTGTTTCACCATGAAAAGACTATAATAAAATGGACAAAAATTGAGGGGGGGACTCACTTCTGTGAGGATGCTGTGTGTATACAGTCGTGTGAAAGGTTTTGCCCCTTGCTGTTTTATTTTTAAATTGTTTGCATATTTTGTCACACGTAAGATTCGATCATCACTATTTTCAATATTACACAAAGGAAAAAGCAAGGAGGGAAAATAACCTGAGTAAATGCAAACTGCAGTTTTGAAATTATGATTTCATTTAAGGGAAAAAAGCTGTCCAAACCTGCCTGGCGCTACGTGAAAAATTAATTGCCCCCTAAATCTAATAACTGGGTGTGCCACCCTTTGCAGCAACAACTGCAAACAAGCATTTGCGATAACTGCCAATGAGTCTTTCACATCACTGTGGATTCATTTTGGCCCACTCTTTTTTGCAGAATTGTTTTAATTCAGCCACACTGGAGGGTTTTTGAGCTTGAATGGACTGTTTAAGGTCATGCCACAGCATCTCAATTGGATTCAGGTCAGGACTTTGACTAGGTCACTCCAAAGTCTTTTTTTTTGTTTTTCTTCAGCCATTCAGAGCTGGATTTGCTGTTGTGTTTTGGATCATTGTCCTGCTGCATAACCCAGTGCGCTTGAGCTTGAGGTCACAAACTGATGTCCGGACATTCTCCTTCAGGATTTTTTGATAGAGAGCAGAATTCATGGTTCCATCAGTTATGACAAGTCGTCCAGGTCCTGAAGCTACAAAGCAGCCCAGACCATCACACTACCACCACCAAATTTTACTGTTGGTATGATGTTCTTTTTTCTGAAATGCAGTGTTACTTTTAATCAAGACGTAATGGGACACACACCTTCCAAAAAAAGTTCAACTTTTGTCTCAAATCAGTCCACTAATATTTTGCCCAAAATCTTGGGCTAACAAGATTTGTTGGCAATGTTGAGAAGTCCTTTTGTTCTTTTTGGTCAGCAGTTGGCTTTGCCTTGGACCTCCATGGATGCCGTTTTTTGACCATCTTCTTTTTAATTGTTGAATCAGACACTGACCTTAAATTGAAGCAAGTGAGGCCTTCATTGTCTTAATGGTTGTTCTGTTGGTCTTTTTATGACCTCCTGATGAGTCGTCGTTTGCTCTTGGAAATTTTTGGTTGGCCCGCCACTCCTGGGAAGGTTCACGCACTGTTCCAAGTTTTCTCACATTTGTGGACAATGCTCTGACCGTGGTTCGCTGGAGCCCAAAGCCTTAGAAATGGCTTTCATAACCGTTCCGACTGATACCATGTCCACTATTTGGTTATCTCTCTGTTCTTGAATTTATTTCAATTGCGGCATGATGTTTTGCTCTTTAAGCATGCTTCTCTTTGCTTGACAGGTTCTATTTAAGTGATTTCTTTGATTAAACAGGTCTTGCAGTAATCAGGCCTGCGTGTGGCTAGTGAAGTTTAACTCACAGCCACAGCATTTTAGAAAGCGGAGTTCATCACAGTTCTTTCATGATTTAACAGGAGGGGGCAATTAATTTTTCACGTAGGGCCAGGAAGGTTTGGACAGCTTTTTTCCCTTAATGAAATTATCATTTAAAAACGGCATTTTGTATTTACTTGCATTATCTTCATTAATATTAAAATTTGTTTGATGATCTAAATATTTTAAGTGACAAATATGCAAAAAAATAAAACAAGGGCAAAAACTTTTCACGTCACTGTGTGTGGTTTGTGTGTGTGTGTATATATATAGATATAGAGAGAGATATAGATATATAGAGAGAGAGCGAGATAGAGATAGAGAGATTTTGAAAAGGTTGAATTTTTTTAGTTTATCTAAAGGGATTTTGTAAGATTGTGTTTCTTATTTATTTGGTTCCACAGTGTTTGTTGATTTTTACTGTATTTATAGGGTTAGTTCATCCCAAAATGAAAATTCTGTCATTAATTACTCACCCTCATGTCGTTCCAAACCCGTAAGACCTTTCGTTTCATCTTCGGAACACAAATTAAGATTTTTTGATGAAATCCAAGAGCTCTCAAATCCTGCATAGACAGCAATGCATCTGTAATGTTCCCAGGTCCAGAAACGTAGTAAGGACATCGTTAAAACTGTCCATGTGACATCAGTGGCTCAAATTCAGTTTTGCAAAGCTACAAGAATACTTTGAGCACAAAGAAAACAAAAATAATTAATTTAACAATTCTTCTCCCCCGAGTTACGTCTTCCGCCATTTTGGAGAGTACCCAAGAGCGTAATCGACGTAATCAGCGTTGTTTACATTGGTAGGAGAAAGTGCACGCATGAAGGTAATCTGCGTAATCAGCGTTGTTTACGCTTAGGGGAACGCTTGCATATGCATTGATACCATCTAAAACAAACTATTTTTTTTATATTAGGCCTATAGCATGGTGTATTTTTAACAAAAGTTCATGTTTAATATAAGTGAGTTTATCGTTGTACCGTTTTGTTGTTTTCCATTCAAGCAATTGACGCCAAATTGCCATTAATTCAAAAGTGAAAGTAAAATGTGCACAGGCATTTATAAGATAATTAAAAGTAAAGTAGAGGACAGCAACGAAAAGAGGGAAAACCCCAATGAACCCCACCCCCCGTTGATACCGGTATTTCCGGTGTTGTCACAAGTTGATTAACCAGTGAAAAAATTCTCACCATCACAACCCTGTATGATAGAGCTCCTTATTCTGAAAAATTTTGTCTCAACAACCCCTACCGTCAACCAGATCGTCTGTTAAATATTTGAGATTGTGAAAAACCTACTTTTGCAAACTAGTCATAGGTTTTTTTTTGCCCAACCTTACAAAACCCACTGCAGTACAATTCTCTGGACTCTCAAGATCAATAATTATCCAAAAATTATTAACTTCACACTTTGGTTTGCTATAATTTTTACAAGATGTTGCTAAATATACCCAAAAGCCTGTAATTCCTGAACGAAAACTCGGAACTTCACAAAATTAAGTGAGCATACTCAGCATATGATTCTAAAGAATAGTACCAACTTTTACTACAGGTGGTACTATAACAGCCATAAATATTAAAAAAAGTCATATTCCTATGTTAACTTACCTGGAATTGACAATTTTTTCAATCGATTTACTTGGTTACAGGCTTGCTAAATAATACGTAAATGTCTAGTGTCTAAAAATACGTAGACAAAAACACACACAAAAAAAACTCCTTGGCAAACCATTGTATAGTAGTGTTTTTGCCATAAAGAATGGTTTGTTTTGAGTACCTTATTGAGCTGGGTGGATGGGATGTTGGTATGGGCTCCAAAGCCGAAATAAGAGGACTGAGGGGGGCTGGGAGGATAGTTGAAAGGAGACCCTGCATCACTGAAGCTTGTGTGCCTGGAGTGCTTGAGAGACAGACAATTACGATTTCACACGTGTCCAATCTTGGAACAGAACTCTTCTGGTAGTGCACGTGGAGGGAGGTGAAAACCGTACCTGCAAGCCATAGCTGGGAAGTGCTACATTTTCCAGAACCTCCTGCTGCTCGTACAAATGAGACAAGGGGTCCTGCGGATGGAGTAAAAAAAACAAACAAACAGACAAATCTAGTTAGAAAGGGTGAGGCAGTCACACATTCAGTGAAGCTGCTTTTAACACATGAGCCGACCTGGTGCAGAGGAAACTCTGATGTGCAAGACTCCTGGAAGTGCTGGCTGTAGTTCGAGTGGATGCTGTGGTTTGCACGTTGGTTAGACGTGTTGCCAAGCGCTGTTCTCTTCCTGTAGGGGTGAGCTCTTGTGCTGGAACCTAAATAAACGTAATGCTTTAGGAAACGCAACAAGATAAAAAATAAAAAAGTAAAGGTGCATAAGACATCGCGGGTAGACTGACCTGAAGATGCGAATAAGCTAGAAGCACTGAGAAAAGGGTTCTGGGATACACCAACTTCTTTGGGAGGTTCGCCCAATATAGATGCCTTCAGGAAAAAGAGAGGATCTGAATATACAAACCTGCTTTAGATACTATTTGGCAACACACTGAAGACTAACGGGATCAAACAACAGCTCATGCCGAGCTAAAAGCAAATTGCAGCAATTTCAAAGCATTCCTCTGGAAGATCATGGCAGTAAATGTAGGCTGTGTGACAATAAGTGTGCACAAACAGGAGCAGCCATTTGTATCCATCTCACCCCTGGTAGAGTCGGCCCATCTGCTCCTAACATCCCACTCAGGAGGGGCAAATTCAGTCCCTGCAGTGCAGGGGAGGCTGCTGGGGCAAAGCCGATCGTGGCAGCTGGGGTCTCGTTCTCTCTCCCAAGAGGTCGGCTGAGGGATGGTTGTTTGATGGGGCCAAGAGTTTCACCCTGTAAGCCTAGTGTTGAAGCAATAGTGCCTGAATGAAATTAAATTTAGAACTGCACATTAAACATTAGAGCCAGTGAATCTCCATTATTTTCCCCAGTTAATTACAGGGCTCCAGACTGCGACCATTTTTTCTGCCGGTGCGACTAATTTTTGGGAGTGGTCACACTGGCGCGACCACCGCGTTGTCCAACTCATAAGCGCTGCCATTTCTGTTGCATTTGAGAAACAGCAAACGAAATGAAAGTGAAACTAAACAGCTGCGCAGCTCTGACAGCGGCACAAACAAACTTGTCCGAGCTCAAAACAGCTTTACTCAGGAGCCAAAGTTGATTTCGCGACACTGTTACTACACAGAAGCAACAGTGCTGCGAGCAAGTGTGCCAACTTAGACCCATTTGTGCTAGATTAGAACTCTTTCAGACTACCGTAGCAATTTTTATATATTTTTTTAAAGCACCTAGCAACAAATTTAGCTATTTTTTTAGAGTTGTTGGTAACTTTTCCAGCAACTTTTGTAAAGTGACTCAAATGATAAAGGCACATGTTTTCATCTAAATGACACAAAAAGAGGAAAGAGGAAAGCATTGAACAGCTAGCCAGCCAAGCAGCACATCAACCTGGAGAGAGCTAGAGAAAGATGCCTAATTGTACAAACATCAAATGTGCAAATGTGTTTAAGTTGCAATTGGTCAATAATAAATACACTTATGATACAGCATGTTATTAGATTTTTTTGTACCGGATATATAGATATAATATATTATATATATATATTATATATATATATATATATATATATATTATATATCTATATATATATCTATATATATATATAAAATTTGTTCAGTAGGTACACTGTAAGAAAAATTTGGAAAAAAACGGAAAAAGGGTACGGGTCATTTTCTGCAGGCTGTTGTATCACATTCATTAAGTTGTAACCTTTAAATAACACAAAAGCAATGTGAGAATTTAAAACCGGTAAAACAATATGAAAATAAAATATTGTTCCTTCATAGTATAAATAAGAGACCATGGTGGTCCTATTTTACAGACTTTGTGTAGCACACTATAACTACCATACACTGCTTAAAACTATACTGTTCAGAATGTGCAAGTTCTACTAGTTATACATATAGAAAATAACAAAATGGTAACGGTTCAATAAGTCAATGTTGTAAAAATCAGATCATAAAGATGTTGGTACTTCTGGTTACTTTAAATTAAAATATTTTATGGTTTATACATATTATGAACAAATAACATTTTTTAAAAAAGTTTTTTGCTGAGATGTGAGTAATCCGTTGGTTTTATTATACGGTAACAAATAATGCGCCAGTTTGTGTAATTGGTTATGCAATGACAGCACAATTCATTTAGCAACAAATCAATTTTCCTTTAGCAACTTCCCCTGAAAATTGAATTATAACACTATAACGGATCCAGTGAGACGCGTTTGAATTCGCCGCACAATGATAAGGTTGCTGCGAGATCTAGTGAGAATTAGAGCCCGACCGATATATCGTTTTGCTGATATCTTGGGCCGATATTATCGGCCGATATGAGCCTGTCGCTGATATATCAGTATCGGCGAATATGCCGTTGATATTACATTTTTTTTTTTTACCAGAAATATGAGGGATAAAATGCTTGAAAGGAGTGTAATTACTTAGGTTTGTCCAGCAGGAGCGCGCTCCATGTTTCTACTGGGACCTGGATGAAACACGCTTTAAAGCTTACAGTCACTGAAAACCATTGAAACAATTAAAACCCCTTACTTTGATGATCGCATCTCGCAAGTTTATTGTGTTAAAGCACTTCATATCTCTGTCACCATATAAGTCAGACTTGATCACCACATTTGATCGTGATCAGTGCAAACACAAATGTGTTTTGATAATATATATATATATATATATATTTCTATATATATATATATATATTATGAATATTTGTCGATGTATTATACGTATTCTATATTATGGAGTACCAGTCACATGTTGGGGAACACGAATGGGAAGTGGTCCAAACTGGTGAACTGGTACTGTACTATAATAGGCACAAAGAATATCGCCGGTTTTTAACTCCAAATTCCGGTATCGGCCACACAAAAAAAAAAAAAAACCCATATCCGGTAGGCTATAGTGAGAATCATTCAAGATGCACAGAATTATCTGTCATAAACAGCACTGACATATGTCTGGAAGCCAGAAGCAGTAACGTTAACTGCAACCATGGTGTTGTGGTAGAAATAGTCGAATGCATTACACCATTCATTTCAGGGATTGTACAACCTTTTGATAGAGAAATTCAAGCACTTTTCTGACATTCAAGCATTCACAACATCTATTTCCAGCACTTTAAAGCGCTAAAATGATCCAGTTTGAATGTTATTTTTCTGGGATGACCAAAACTATCCTTGTGGTAAAAAAAACATTTATTAATTGTGAGTGTATTTTATTTTTTACATAACCAGTTACGCCGCAGGAAGAGCCTATTGGTTTATTAGTCATTAATTTCTACTTTTGTTTTTCTATATTTTGAAATGATAAAATCACTATTATAAAATATAAAATCAGTATTTTAATACTCCCGCACACCACCCCCAGCGCTACCGAATCTGCTCCTAGCGCCACCATCTGTAGAACTTAGTGGCGCTGGTGCCACTGCTCTCAAATGTTAGTCTGGAGCCGAGCCTGAATTATGAAACGGGTGGACAAGCAATTAAAAAACAGATGTTGTGCTAGAACTCCATGGTAATTCATTTGACTAACTTTTATAAAGAAAATCTCTTTAGATCGAGACTTTAGTCTTTGCAATGTACAGATCTTTTTTGTTATTTTTTGGGCAAAAAAAAAAACCCAAGAGCTTGTAATACTCCAAAAGAGAAAGGAAAAATTGAAATCGCATCTTATGAGACGTCTTTAAAGCCACATTAGTTTGAACTTCTGATAGTGTTTGAGCGCACACAACCAAAGCACACGCACAGAAAGCAGCCGTCATATGGCATGTAGGTACTAAACTAAGTTCTCTTTCATTTGGGGGGTCTTATTCGCTTAAACGTCCAATTTTTTGTGTTACACAAAAGTTTGTTAAAAACACATGCGTTACAAAAACAGTCGGTTATGTTTGTGAAGGTAAACAGCTGGGAAAGAATTTGCATGGCTATATTAGATCTGGGTGTGGCAGCAGCATAATATACAGTAAACAAATAAAACCACTGCTCTTTTGTCTCCTCTGAGGCTGGGACTCTAAATAGTGTTCTGTGCTTGTCTGTGCAGCTAACGATAGAACAGTTAACATGCTTTGCTCGAACTTTTGCAATGGCACTAAAACTGGTACACCGTTGTCGCGGCACCGTAAGTGGAAACGTGCAGATAAAGGGGCGGTGATATTATAATAAGATCCTTTTGCAACGTCACCAAAGGAGCAAAATCAGACACGCTCGCTTTTTCAGACGCTTGCAGAAAAAGGCATCCCAAAACAAAGTTACTGGGTTAATCTTTTTTCACGTTTCGGGGCGTTGGTAGATGCACCGGGGACCTGATTATAGCATTTAAAACCTGGAAAAGTCAGGTTTTCATGATATGTCACCTTTAATACCACTTTTTGGAATTAATAGACATTAGGGATGCATATAATTGGATAGTAAACTGGCAGTAGTATCAGTAGACATGTAAACTGATACTGAGACCATGTACATACTGCAAATAATTCTGCGGTCTTCACCTTTTAGTGCTTAAACCTGTTCTGCACACAACAATTCAACATTCTAAACTTGTCATTTAATGGTTAATAGTCAGCTAACTTGGGATGTAAAGGTATGAAAATTTCTTATCACGATTATAGTGACCAAAATGATCACAGTTATCAGTATGAGCCACCCTGGTATTGTTAAAATGTGCTGGAAATGCTCAAAAAGAAGTACGGAAACACAAAAATCATTTTACCCAAAGTTTACATTTAAAACCAACAAACAAATAAAATGAGTTTTTGTTTGCATAAAACAATAAAACTACCAATGATGTTCGGATTTTAAATGACAACAGTTTATCTAATGGCATGTTCAAATATCTACTGTAAATGTTCAAATAAAGCTTTGAAAAAGTTTTGTAAATGGTAAACCTCACATTTCAGCTTTTAAATAAAGAAAAGAGTCAAGTCAAAATGATAATTGATTAATAAATATGTATTTATCTGCTCCATAAATGATACTAGATACCTTGTTTAAATGTGTAGAATCCACATAAGTTTGTTTTTCCATCAACCGGTCAAAATTTTACAGCAGGGCATGCTAATTCGGTCTGTTTTTGATCTACACACCTTTCCCTTTTTAAGACAAACAAAAGATGGATTCATTGTTATCCTTAATTAAAAAGCATAACAATAAAACAGTAAGATACAATGACAAACTAGCTTATAAAACGTTCATTAACAAAAACGAAGACGATGAAGCAATGGCATACACCACATGCTGTATTATATAATGACTAATAAATTACAGGACGTTTAGCAAACACTGAGGAATCAAATAAATAAAAAAAAGAGCCTCCATAGCATAACATGAGGTAAACAGCAAATATAACAAGCTTTTCAAAATTAAAACAAAAAGAAAAGCAAAACTAAACTTGCTGTCGGTGACAGAGCTTGCATGTTTTTGTCCCACAAGAATACCAACATGTTCACATTTGGTTTAAGAAGCGGTCTTTTACTTAACTTTAGCATGAAAACCATCCATCGTTTCCTCAATATTCATGTCATTTTTTTCGCAGCTATCGCAATCCTGACGCGGCGAGTATAACCAGGCTATAAACTCAAAGAGCTGCGCACTCGAACGAGTCGCGCGGTTTCGTTATGCTGTGTTTTGTTCGCTGTTTCTCACACATGCAACAGAAATGCAGCGATTATGAGTTAAACAATGCGGTGGTCGAGCCAGTGCGACCGCACGCTAAATTTAGTCGCACCGGCAGAAATTTTTTCCGCAAAATGCGCCCATTTGGTCGCACACTAGAGCCCTGTGCAGTACAGTATTTATTTATCCTCAGTTCAAATTGCGGTAATCGAATACGGTTATAGTGATAATTAAGATATGAAACGGTAATACTAACCATGGGGTATTTTATCACGATTTATCGTCATACCAGTAATCGTAACATCCCTATAGCCTACCGCGTCAAGGAATTTTTTTTTTCTTTGGCCCCCCCCCCCCCACCTTTTTTGAGCCTAGTAAAATGATTGCACCAAGCAGGTAAAACGTATTTATTTCAAAGTAATGAAACCATTTTTAAAAATGGTTGAGTTTATTATATTTATTCAAATGTTTTTCTCAGTAGTTTCTAAGACCAGTGTAACTTATGTAGTTAACTACTAAAAATAATTCAAATGAAATAAACCTTTAACATCATATGCCCCACAATATATATATATATATATATAATATAGATATTACCATGGCAACCGGAACAGATACATTTACGATCTAATGGCATGTTGAGAATTACCCCTCTCACTACACTTTCCATAGAAGAGACAATGCACAGTAAAAATGGACTCTTTAATTAATTCATAGGAAAACCTTTCTATGAAAGAACACACATATCCTTCAGGTCATTGAGTATGTTGTCTTTGATATTTTTAGACAATTTTATGCATGCTTATGATGGAACCACTCATTCCTGTCATCATACCTATATGTAATCCTACCATGTTTAGGATCTATAAATTCACCTTCTGATGATCTAAACGAGCGTGTATATTATGTTGGTACATAGGCAATATATATTATGGCCCTGAGAATCGTTAGTAATTTCGTTTTAAGTCCATTTGCAAATTACCATGTTTAGAGACAAAGGGTCGTAAAAACCTCCAGCAACTGCCACCTCCCGCTTGGAATTTCAGAACTTCCTCATTGGCCAAGCCCATCTTGAGAGGCGGGGATCTTCTCAGACCTTAAAGGCATCACACCATGTGAACCCAAAGTCGGTGGTTTGGTTGACTTCTGAGAAGATGAAAATGTGAGCTACAAAGCTCCAGGACACCCTAAGTTTTGTGCCAAGCCTTCGGCCTTGACTTTTCCATTCACCAAAAATTATCTGACTCAAACTGGTTCTTTTCATCAACCAACATCAGCAAAGATCAACTGGGACCTTCAGACTGCATCAAGCCTTTCTTTCAGACAGAAGAGACGTGCAAGTATTCAAACTCAGTCTTATTAATTGATACATTAAGTATCATTTGTACCTTTTTACAAAGGTGTGTTGAACTAAGAATCTGATGTTCCCTTCAAGCTGTAAATCTGCTGAATATCAAATGATACCATAGCTTCATATTTTTATTTCTCTTCTTTTACTGCCTAAACTTTAACCCTTTTCCTATAACAACTGTTTGCGTGTATGTATGTGTTATGTTAGACTAGTGTAAGGTTTTATTAACTACATAAACACTTACTTGTATCACACTTGACGTTGTGCATTGTTTGCTCATAACTGGAGTCACATAATCATGCAGATTTATGCTACAAGCTCGGTGTAGAATTGTACAGTAAGAAAGTTATTTCCCTTAACCAGGAAATTAACGTTCTTAGAATTGACAGACAGTTGACCCTGAGAGGTCAAGTAAATATCTACAGCGGATCTAAATATTTGTAATTATAACTAGTTATGATTAATTATTCATATTTCCCCATGAGCTGATTCGCTACATACACTAGCTATGCGTTCTGTGTGGATGCTATAATATATATATAAAAAAACATTAAAACCCAAGCAAAAAATTTAAATGCAAACTAATAACATGTAAATAAAAATGTTAACAAACTATAATTGTATATCATTGACAAAAAAACATTACCAAATAAATCTCCCCCAAAAATGTGAAGATAAACTCAGACGATTCCAAAAATGTAGCATCCGTGACATTGTTTCAAATGACTGTGGAACAAACCAAATGTTACAAATGTGTGGTACCTTGAGACATCTCTCCCAACATATTAATGCATTGTTGGAGAGGAAGAGCAGCCAGAGGATTTTCACTCAACAGTCCAGCCTGTGGAAAGACAGAACTGCATTAGTTTTACACACACACACACACACACGGGCTGTATATCACCAGCAAAGTCACGATACGATACATATCACGATACAGAGGCCACGATACAATACATGACTGCACTGAATTTCACCTCAGCAGAATTTAGAAAAACAGCTGTTTATTAAACACTGCTTACTATAGTGCCCAAATGTTTTTTTTTAACTATGGGCACCCCCCCCAACCCCCCCCCCCCCCCCCCCCCCACCCCCCCCCCCCTGAGCAGGCAGTTGACATCTGCATTATGAAGGGCCTCCATAACTGTACCACAGTACAATATAGGTAATGGCATACATTTCATGTTTACATTGTGCACTCCCAACCAGGTACAATATTCTGATTGTTTGCATCTTGTTTTTAAGCCCATAAATAATGTACTCATTCTAATAAGTTTATATTGTAATGTACTCATTCTAATATATTTTTAAAAAAATCACTTACATTGCTGGTAGGTTATCATTGTACACAACTTAACGCACTCTACTTAAAAAAAAAAAAAAAAAAAAAAAAAAAAAAAAAAAAAATTTATAAATGTAGTTCTAATATAAACTCAATCGCCGGGGGTCTTCACTATCTAACGCACACATATGCTCAGTCACTCACACAGATCATGCTGCGCGTGCACAAACATCCAGGAACAAACTTTTTAGCGCTGCCCCGCAATTTTATCAGTTAAATAGCTTAATCGCTCAAGAGCTACTTTATCTTTCTCAACAAGGAGCTGGTAACATCATTGTTTCTAAAGCAATTAAAGCCACAGCTTCACTGTTAATAGAGAAAAGTAGCAAAACGGTGGTAATTCATACATACACAGCCTCTCTCTCATATAAATTAACACTTGATAAATTACACTTCTCTGATAATAGGATATTGAAGTGGAGATCGCTAAACAGCAAGCTAAGCGGTGTTTTCAGAAAGAAAGCGCATTTATCCACAGTGGAGAGAGAGCGCGTGCACATGGTTGCCAGGTTGACAAAGTAGCACACTTAGCAGATATTTCCATATTGCGCAAGTGGGAAGCTCCGTTTTGGGGATTACATCTCTTTATATCAGGCAACCCAGTTGTGTTCCTCTGCGGCCAGATTAAACCTTTAGACACCTCGCACTTTTCTACTTAATTTTTAACAGTGTTATTGTATTCAAATTAAGCACGGTCCACTGCTGCACACGTGCCAGGGCCAGCTGTATCAATACTCATATCGTCGTATCTCTGTGACAATACATAAAACGTATCGAACAGCACTAATACACACACACACACACACACACACACACAAACCTTCAGAATGACATTTTTGTCAATTACATCTAAATTTAAGAGGGATGTACACAGCACACGAAGGCAAAAAAACGCTTGATGAACATTCTGGCCGATACTTGAACCGAAGTAGCTAATGGGGTTATACCAACTTTTTACTTGCACTCAAAGCATTGATCTGCGGTGGAAGAATAATTGAACAGCTAGATGTTTGAACTAATTTGGTAAAATATCAGTTAACAATTCTTCATTTGGGGGAAAAAAGAAAAGCTAAGCACACAAGCACCTCACACCCACACAAGAGAGCCACTCACACAAGGGAGAACACTGTAGTCTTTGTGCAGAATATGTGCCCAAAGAAGAGGATTCCCTAAAAGAGCTTGCTGGGAGGGGAGAAGAAGAGAGTGAGGGCTCCCTCTAAAAAACATGCTGTGGACAGTGGCAAGGAGATGAGGGAGGGAGGGAGGATGGACATGAATAACTGTTGGACTGTTCTGGAGCAGCAGCTTGAATGAGGGCAGCAGAGAGGGCAGGTTAGCCAGCAGAGGTTATAGCGGGTGCAGCTCCAGCAGCTGATCTGAGAGAAGAAGGGAGGACAAATCTACTGCCCTTACAAAAAAAAAAAATAAAAAAAAAAATAAAAAAAAAGAGGCCTAAAGAAGAAATCCGATGAGCATAAGTACCTTGTTTATGCCCCGGGTTGAAAGACGCCAGCAGCATCTTCAGTGTGGCAGGGTTATTAAGGCCAGTTAGGATCTGCATGGCATTGGGTTCAGGAAGGAGACCTTTCCCTCTGTTCAAGGCCTGAAGAGGCAAAGGATGAAATTTATACAAAACTGAGTTACATTTTAAGGTGTCCTTGTTGCAGTGCAATTATACATTTAAGTACCAAGTAGTATTAATTATCTACATGCACTTACTCAGTGTTTCCCATTCATTAACTAGACTGGCGGTTCTTTAACGTTGTGTTTCACGCCATTGCTTTGGCAAGTATCGGTCAAACGAATTCAAACCGAAAGCGTAATATGACTTATCAAGTCTGTTTGCGCTGCTCGTTTCAAAGTGAAGCGCGCACATCGTGCAGCGCACATGATCGGCTCGCGATCCGGTGTTTTCCGCATCTCAGTTCACAGTGAATGCAGTGAACTCCGTTATTGAATGTGCTGTGAGTTTAGCGCATTTGGGAACGCAACGGTCACCAGTTATGCATAATTTGCAACATTTTAATGAGCAAATGTTTACAGTATTTCATTAAATTAATAAGGTTTGTAAACCTGTTTTCACAGAAACTGGAGTTTTCCGCCTAAATAAAAGCTCAAGGGTTTCTCTCTTGCAAGCATGGCCTAAAATTAACAGACATGCACAGAAAATACTGTACAGGTACAGCAAGCTCACCGTTCAGAAGAAAAATATAAATATTGGGGTTTATATGAATGTATTTCTGAAGGGAACGGACTTCACAAAAGTTGATGGCATTTTTCCCCCTCTTATCATTGCTGATCCATAACCACCACCTGCTGTCAGGGAGGGAAATTGCGTTCTCATTCAGCCTGGCTGTTTTGGTTTCATGCAGGTTTTATCTTTGTATCTTTGTTTGTATCGTCATTAAAATGCAGTGGTTGGTTCTAATTTCAAATGGCTTTTTTTTTTATTAAATAGGTTTAGTTGTTGTAGTAGTAGCAACTGCTCGTTTTTTGCAAAAACTGTTTAATGGCAAGGAAAAATATTTATGGCCACCAGCCACTGGAAGATGTGAAAGTTTGTTTTAGGCCCTGCTTGCAAGTGTAGAAATTAATACAAAAGTATTGCAATTTCCCTACTGTAGAGTAAGGTAAAATAATATACCTGAAAAAAATAATAATAATTCATTTATTTCACAGTGCAATTGTTTTACAATATATGGCTATAACTGTCATAGGAATAATAATATAAAATCATTGTTTTATTCTAATTTGTCTGGCTTCCAAATTCACCAGTGAGACACTATATCACAACTAAAAAGAGTCTCCTTTAAATTTCAAGAACAAGTACATTCACCAGCTTTTTTCCTTTACTTTGCACACTGAACCAGTGTTGGAGCTCTTAATTTTGAACTCTCAAAGTGCACCAGATTTATGATTTTAACTTTAAAATGTACAAAATTTTAAGGGGGGGCATTGCACCTGGACACCCTAGAGGGATCGAGGACCACCCACCACAGTCTCACAAAATCCTGTGGAAAACACTGTTACTATATGGTTAGGGTTTGGCTTAGGGGTACTTGCATGTAATTATGCATAATTAATTGTTATTATAATAGTAAGAACATGTAACATGTGCAACAAGGACACCTTAAAGGGTTACTTCACCCCAAAATGAAAATTGTCATTAATCACTTACCCCCCATGTCATTCCAAACCCGTAAAAAACTAAAAAAAAAGTTTGTTCGTCTTTGGGACACAATTTAAAATATTTTAGATGAAAACTGGGAGGCTTGTGACTGTCCCATTGACTGCCAAGAAAATTACACAAGGACCAGAAAAGTATGAAAGACATCGTCAGAATAGTCCATCTGCCATCAGTGGTTCAACCGTAACGTTATGATGCGAATAGAATACATTTTGTATGCAAAGAAAACAAAAATAACAACTTTATTCAACAATTCGTCTCCTCTGTGTCTCTCCGCAACACTGTAGCACCATTTTGGAGAATATCCGATCTGAACAACACCTGCGTATATAGATACTCTTATGCTGTCAGAGCCACGACAACAAGGATACGCTTGTTCTATGCGTTAATTTATGCTTTCTTTGATTTTGAACGAAAAACAGCGCTGGTGCAGTGCGGGATGACACATGCTTGCGTCAGCAGATAGATATTCTCCAAATGCGCTACGGTGATGCCTGAGAGAACACAGACACGACGACGAATTATTGAATAAAGGTGTTATTTTGTTTTTTCTTCGCGTACAAAAGTCTTCTAGTCGCTTCATAGTTGAGGTTTGTTGAACACCACTGATGGCACGATGGACCTATTCTGACGTGTCTTTCTACTTGTCTGGGCCTTGACAGTGTAATAACCTGGCAGTCAATGGCGGACAGTGACAAGCAGCCCGGGTTTCTACAACAATAATTAAATGTGTTCCGGGGAAGAAGAAACAAAGCTTTTACGGGTTTGGAACGATATGGAGGTAAGTGATTAATGACAACATTTTTATTTTTGGGGTGGAGTAACCCTTTAAAATAAAGTGTTACCCAAAACGGTAATTTTGTTTTTTTTTATTAAATAATTAATTTGGTAAAAACCACCAATCACCATTACCATTAATTTTGATTTAAGGATCTAATTAGGACATTACAAAACATAGCGGTTTATTTGGTAATAATTTTAAACCCTTTAACAAAAGGACGGACAATTGCATAGCAAACATCAATCAACAAAAAGTCTTCAAAAAAAGGCATTCATGAAAATATTGCAAGGAGGAAAAAAGCCTTCACATTTACATTGATGCAAATTAGTGTTGGGAGATATGCTCCATAGTCATATTTTATTGTCAGCCTGTCCTGAGATCGCCGATACACGATATTATCATGATAATTTATTTACTTATTATTTACTAGAAAGTGAACCAACTCCAGTGTATGGCTAAAAGCAGCCTAATGTTGGTGTACTCTAACTACACACATCTTTTTAGTCATGTAGCATATGGATGTCATGTCAATTTTTTTTAATATGACTGAATTTGTATTTAACAATTTAATAAAAACAATGTAAGTTACTAATGATAATGCTTAGCCTACATTTCCTCTGTTATTCAAACAGCAGCCACAGAAAACGAGGATAGCACATTTTCAAAGAACATCATATCCGATTGCATATCGTTTATGTAAAAACGTTTCAGAAAGAATCAACCCATTCGTGAAAGTTTTCCACAAAGTAGTGGAGTGTGGGGGTCTACCATGGTCTGGGCGGCGATGAGAGCAGCCAGCATGCTTCTTCCTGGTGATCCTGGGGCACAGAAAGACACACGTATGTGAGTACCACCCAAAGCTCTCCCATCCATCAGCCGCTGCACATCCTCCGCCATCTCAGGTGTTGAGAACTCCAGCACTGCAAACCGCCGAAAATTACAATCCTGACCCTGAGCAAGCTATGGGAAAAATAAAAATAAATAAGATTTTTCACAGATAAAATGAGCAGTATTAAGTTAGCCATGGAATACCGACCAGGCCATTCCCATGAGACAATTGACTTAAAAGCAGGGCTCTACGGATACTTTTCTTTTTCTACTGATACTTTTCAGTTTAGGAGCGCTAGTGTCTCTTAATTTAATTTTAGTAGCAGCGGGGTCAGAAATTTAAGGAGCACCTTCTAATCATAAACTAAAAATGTCTGATAAAAAAAAAAAAACTACAATTGCACCTCCCGATTACACTACGGTAAATCGTGGGACTGACACAAGTGATTTTTAGGAATAATGGTTTAGTTTACTATGTGATAAATGGACATTTTTCTAACTTTAAGTAAAGTAGGTCCAAAGCAAAAAATATATTTATAATCTTTATTAAGCATTTACATAATTAAAACAAGTAACATAAATAATTACCAGCAAAATGTAAAGTGGCATGTATTTTCAAGCATCATCACAAAAATGGAACACACACGTGTACGTGTAATGTTGTATTGTAATCAAGACGTATGCATGAGAAGCTCAGAGGTCGCATGAGTGCAATTACATTCATGTTGAGGTATAACGTTTAAATCACATTAAAATTGGGGCATAGTAGAAAGACATTAAATTAACAACCAAAGATACTTTAAAAATTAAACTCTTAAGGCGTCAAGTCACTGAAATACATATACATAAAGTTGCTTCAGTTCAGAAAAAAATCAGCAATGACAATCAATTCCAAAGAAGCGAGAGTACTGGACTGTCTTTATGAAATGGGTAACTGCAAGTCATTGAACAGTCACCTAGATTAGTTTAAAAAACGCGTTCAAAAAAATCCATAAACGATCGCCGCACTGTGTTCTGTTGAATAGAGAGGACCTCAGGCAACGGCTCACATACAATTTAGGTTTGGGGCAAAAAAAGAAAAACACAAAACAATTGTGTATTAGAGTAGAAATAAGAGCAATTGGGGTATGTGTCAAGACACAATATAACGATCACTTAAGTATGTAACTTCTTGGGGTTAATTCACACGTTGAAATTAAATCACTATCACCTTTGTGCAACATCCTCATAATCCTAAAAGCATGTGCACTCATCGTGGCGTATGATCAAATCGGGAGCCTCAAATACTCACACCAACCTCATTCTATACGAACGAAGACTCTCACTGCATTGCACAATGAAATATCTTATTTACACCCCGTCCCCCTGTTCGTCTATAATGAGATGATATATCGTGTGGGAGAGATCACATTATCCACGCTGCAGAGCGCAGACGTGAGCGTATAATAGAACTATTAGACGGCTGGCCCTACAGGCGCAAACACCACATAGCTGATCGCAGTCAGTACACAGGTGTGCTCTAATTATTTCCTAATGCGCACGCAGTGTTTTTCAGTCGCAAATAGCGACGGAAATGGTGGCACTGGAAGCCCTGCAAGGATAGTTCAGCTCCCAAAATAAAAAATTTGGTCAATTTTACACCCACCCTGCATGAGTTTGTCACAAAACACTGTATGTACTTAAGTATTTCTAAGGAACAAAGTATTGGTTGACAGCATTTTTTTGTCCATAGTATTAGGAAGATAAAGATGGGAGCGCAGTGAATGTGAATGGGTAACCAAACAGTTCTTTGCAAATACTTGTTATGTTACCACAAAAGGCAAAGTTAGGTTTAGAATGCATAAAAGCTGCGGAGGGGTGTTATAAAAATAATGACAGTTTTAGCACAATTCCCAGCGGGACAACTGACTATTTGGTCGATGCATTGATCCTGGTTGGGAATGTTTTGTGACAAAGGGCCGAGTGCCAGTGATACAGTCGTGGAGAAAGCAGGTTGGCCGGAATACATTGTATTTAATTTTTATTTGTAGAGTCTTTCAATGGAAATTGTGACATAGGATAAGAAAAATAGCATTTGTAACATAGAACTACGTTTATGAGCATTTAAGATGAACAAACGTATATTTCCACAAACAATGATAGTAGCCTAAAATATAATTAAAGGAAGGTGAAGTAAACCGACACAGAGCACGTCAGATATTCTGTGGAAGTATTGTTGTGCACGATAGGGGACAATCTGGTCGTTCTCCAAAATTCAAAGCCAAGGTAACACTCATAGTTACAGTACAGCAGCACATAAACACACATACCATAATATGCAGATGACAATGCATAAAGCGCAGCATAATTAGAAATCACAAATTTAATGTTTAAAGCAATCAATTTGCACGGACCGAAAGTCACGCAAAGAACACGCGATCATGCAGGTCTCATGCACACTTCACAAGATCTCACAACTGGAGATCTTTGTGTTTGAAGTATTGTGTGAAATAAAATTCTTAGTCTTCAAAGAATTTTTATAAATGAGAAGGTGATTGCAGTATTGCCTGATGAATGACTGGCAAGCAGAGAAAAGTATCTAATGTTTACTAAAAATACTTGTTTGTATCATCACATACTAATTTATATACCATAAATTACAGTGTCTAAAGATACTAGAAACCCGGAATTATTACGACAGACTTCATATCCGTATTAGACATAACAGTGTTGGTACACGGACAGCCGAGGCGTGACCAGGAGAATGGTGAGCGATCATGTGTTGCTCATGAAGGGCGCTTGCCGCTCGTCAGTGTAAACAAAGTCAATAAAATACCCGCCTCAACTCATCGGGGTCCGAACAGAAAAACTTAAACAGTCGCTGCCGATATGATGGGGGGAGTAGAAAGCGGAGAACGTGGACTAAAATTCTCAAGATAATAAAAACAACCAACTAACACGGAACCCGATATAATGCGTCTACAGCCACTAAACTTGACATTTTAATGGTCATCAGTAAGAACAGACTAGTGATCATATATATCGGCTTACTGAACTACCACATCATTATTTCCAAACTGTTTTCTGAAGCATAAACTTCTAAAAAGGAGAGGAAAGCACCGTTGACATTTTATTATAATTTTTTTTTTCTTATGGGCTACAATTTCACACACAACACGTAAGAACTAGGGGGCAAAAACAAACTATTCTCACGGACTGGAGGAACAACAAACTCGGTTATAAAAAACCGAAGCCAGAAACCTTATCTCCCATTGAACACACACACACAAAAAAAACATCTAGTGCAAATCAAATATTCTGCTCAGAAACAATCATATGGCGCATAATGAACGCCACAATTGGCATTAACCTCAAGTTAATTTAATGCGATAAAAGAAAAGGAGAAAGTAAGGAGAGATGGGGGAGGAAAAAAAAGCAGCACCAAGACAAATCACAGTACCTTGCTGAAACGCATCATAACCACTGTGCCAAAACCAAAGCCCAGTATTATGCTAATCTACGCAGAACACATGCATACTTATACAAAAGGAAGACAACCTTTCCTGACAGAGCCATTAAGATTAATGCAGCTCCTGAGCTTCTCTGCTTTGGGTGGAATTGTGTTCAGCAAGCAAACACAATGAGTCACTAAGGCCTTGATTAGATATTCTTGGAAAAATTCATTAAACATTTGCCCATTATACACATGACTGGAGCCTCAACCACATGAGGCCAATTCAATACCTGCCTAAAACCTGAGGAAACTGAACTGGGAGCACAACTGATTTAATGAGAATTAACTTCCAAAGCCTGTGCTAATTCCATGGCAATGGGGAACATAAGTAACGAAAAGGGTACCTTCGCCGGAAACACTGCCACAGAAGGAGTGCAAGACCGCGGTTGGAAGATACAGTCCACGTTGAACACATGAAAAAGGTAGCAGCTCTCTCGTTCCAGAATGACAGCACCTGGCCCAGTCAGGTGGTGGTCACCATAGAAACCAATGCACTCTACACAATGTTCGAGCACAAAAAGAAATCAAGCACTGGGCCTCAATGGACCAGCAGAGTCACAGTGTTGAACGAGGGCAGGAGGCATAAAAAATGTAAACATAAAAGGAAAGGTCAGCTTTATAGGTATCCATAAATCTGAGCACAAGGGGCATCACAATTAAACTACGGAAATGCCAAAGCTTCAAGACATGCCACTTGTTCATATAATATCACAAAACAGTTGAAAATTCAGTGAAAGCAGATGTTTGCGAGAACGTTCGTCGGTGGGGCTTATTATCCTACAGACAATGAAGGTGAACAGGGACATCAAGAACCAAAAAGGAGCTTAATTGACTAAAGACTCAATTCTCGCAAAGGATAACTAAAACTACAAAGTTTTAATAATAGTTCTAATTCTGAAAAAAAGAAAAAAAGTGCACAACGCACCTATAAATATTACAGCACTTTTTTTTTATATGGGCACAATATGGGCAAATGTTTCCCAACAAAAGGAACAATATGGGCAAATGCTTAATGAATTTTTCACTCTCATAAGTTTATTTTATTCCAGCTGATGAAAACATTGACAGCCAATCAGAATCAACCTAACTTTAAAGAGCTCAAATATTCAATGCAAAATGCAAATGACAAATCATAACATTATAAACAGAATGATAAGATCCATTGGCATGGACGCTAATATAGTTATCGTTCTAGATGAGTGGGCCGTTATTAACTTGAACTTAAATTGATGGCGATGAAAATGATGTTGTAGGGTTGACGATATGGCAAAATTTTATATCACGTATAGATCTTAATTGTCGGTCTATACGTACACTAAATAATTCCTGATTGATTGAACCTCTTAAAAAAGCTCATACAAAACGGCCCCCCCCCAACAAACCAAACCAAGACGGCCACGAACAGATGTCTGTTACACACTACAACGTTACATAGAAAATATTTATGTGCCACACCATCTATGAAACTATATAATATTTAGGAGATAATTGTCCCTTTATTGATAGTAGATGCCTTCATACAACAATCAATGTGAAAGTCACGGTCCAGAATATCAGACTCTCTTATTAATTTTTTTACTTGAAAGAAAAACTATGAGGCTAAGGCATCCAGTCAAAAAGTTTTTGAACAGTAAATTTTTAATGTTTTTTTTAACAGAATTCTCTATACTCTGCCACACAGCCCTGCAGTTTATAATATGATCCAATACCGCAAAACAGTAACTTATTAGCATAATATTTCACGATTATAAAATAACTTTTTCATTCATTTGAAAATAATAATTTATCATGTAATTATCAAAGCAGGAAGGCTGTCAGACATCATGGTCCAGGTCACATGGACACGCCCGAATACTTCTAATATTCGTGATTTGTGCTGTGCTCAAAAAACATTTGATTATTCTGTAGGGTGGGAAAACAGCGGGAGCTACAAGATTTTTGTGGGGATTCGAAGGGTTTCTGTTGATAGAAAAGTCAGAAAGTAACAACATTTAAGTCTGAAATAGAACTCTGTTGTACATTATAGATGTACTTTAATGCGATCCCTTTATGTCAATGGTTACACAAAACTCCTTTGCTAACTAACTACTATTTCTACTATAATATAACATTTTAAAAAGAGCGTTTGAATGGCTAGTGTCATCACGTTCCAGAAAGGGCTTTTTATTTCAGATAGGCGAGTCTGATCTTACTGATCGTGGGTCTTATCCTATTCATCAGAATCCTGAAACCATTTACTCACTTGTTTTTAGCATAGTGAAGGTCCGCAAAAATCAGCATTTTAGAATGATTCGTGAAGGATCATGTGACACTGAAGACTGGAGTAATATATTCTGAAAATTAAAGCTTTGATCCAATAAACATCATTTTAAACATAATTTCACCCAATAGAAAGCAGCTATTTATTTTAACTATAAAAAATGATGGAAAAATGCGTGACTGCTTTAGATAGCATTTTAGGGCCTCAAAGAAATGCAGGCTTGGTGAGCATAAGAAGAATTCTGTTAAAACATTAAAAATCTATGCAGTTCAAACCTTTTCCCTGGAGGGTAGGGACCTGATTAATTCTTATAGACATTGAAACAGGCAGTCACCAGGATAAGACGGAGTTGACAATATGCTCCGTTCTTCAAAAACAATAAATAGAGCAACAACCAAAGCAATGTTGCTGGCAAATGGTTTATTCATTGCAATGCAAAGTCTGCTTGTCTGCCAGCAGGAGGGGCCGCATTTGAGCGGTAGGAACTAACGGTTTCCTCCCGTAGAGGGGCGCTGTAAGCAGCAGCTCCCAGCTATGAAACGCTACTTATCCGATCAAAATGCCATCATAAAACGTATACCTAGAATACAGTCAAGGTTCCCTTCAAGATACTTCATAGGAATAAGAAACAACCCGCGACGCGTTTTAGCGATTTTGAACGTGCAGTGCTCAATGATGTATTCAAGAAAGTCAGACGCCCCAAATAAGTCAGATGTATTGAGGAAACAGCATAGGTAATAGGGATATCGAGGAATGCAGGGTCGGAAAACTAATGTTTAGAAAATCCTACAATCACCCGTTATTGAAAAAACTTATCATCGCGATAGGCATATTGACATTTACATTAAATATAGTCCCAGGGAGGGAACCCTATGAGTTGTAAGAGAAATTGCAATCTGTTATGGCTATGGGTTTGTGGGGATTAGACTGCAGGACTGCATACTACGTGAGTTTAAGCTATACGACAACTTTGGGTAAAGAACTGACTGAAAAGTCAAGCGGTTTTGGAAAGGCATGAGGGTGTGTGTAATTGATTCTCATTTTTGGTTGAATGATTCTATTATCATAGAATCACTCAAGGAGGGGGGTGTAGCATTAGGACATTAACATTATTTTTCGACAGAACAGCTGCAACTTTAAGACTCATCATGGCGCTCATCAGCCGGAGTGGATAAATGTCAGTCATCCAGTGGATAAACGTCAGTAGGGCAGCTGAAGTATAACAGCTTTTATCAACAGCACTGCAGTAAGAGTGGAAATTTAGAAGCTTGACTGGAGTGAAGTGGGGGAAAACAAGTTGCTACATCAAAAACTGGGGATTTCTAGCAATTTTTTTTTGCCATTTTTATTATCCGTCATGCAAATATATGATCACTTAGAAAGGTAATAGTGCACGTCTCCTCAACCAAACTTTTTTTTTTTTTTTGCTCCGTTCACGAAACGCCAGCGATAGATCCTACCTTCTGGTTCAGCAGTCATATTAGCTCAATATTTCTGCCAGTTTTTCATTAGCGGTATACACAAGCACCCTAGATTTCATCATCATAATATTGCACAAGGCAGGTAATGTTCCACCAGATAATTAGATAAATAAGCGTTACGGAGCACATGAAGAGACAGCCACAATGGTTGCAAATTAAACTTCAAATTAAAACTCCAGCACTGGAGAAACAATTAAGTTGCATGTCTATTACAATATCTTGCCATCTGCCTCAGAGTACATACAAATTACATGAAATTAAAATGTACCCCCATTTACTTCCTTAATATCAATGTCTTATTGTGCACAAGTCACATAAGAAAATGATGCCCCTTGAAAACCAATTTGTTCGGTGGACAAAAAGGACCAGGAAAAAAAACAACATCAATAAGAATCAAATTCTATTTATCTGGCAAAGAACACCACCTCTACCCTTTAGAATGTCCTACTGAAATGAGTTTCACTTGAAATTAAAAATCACATTAATTAATAAATCACATTTTAATTTTCAGGTTATTTTTAGCCATATTTTAAAGCTGGCATGAAACAAATTGTGATCGTCTTTTCTTCCCTATTGTGACAAATCTGAATGAAACTTTTTATTTGACTAAAAAGTGACAGTGATGAGCGCTGCATTTTACCCAAAGTTGAACATTCTTCAACTCCCTCGCAGAAGAAAAAAAAAAAAGAAGCCCAACACGCAGCGCCTCGTCATGCTCCTGGCGCTAGGGCTCCACAATTAATCTAATTTCTAATCGCGATTACAATTACGGATGTCACAATTATGTAACCGTTCAAAGCGCTAATTAATCGTTCAAAGTCCACTTATGTTATTCGGTGTGCTTAAGATGTGTTTTTTCTTTCTACATGTTCTCAAGGGGTTTTCCGTTGTTTTAATATGACATTAATACTAGCGCTGTGCGATTTGGGGGAAAATATCAAATTGCGATTGGATTTGCAAAGTCAAGCTTCAGCTCAATATTGCCAATAATGTGCAGCACAGTATGGGTATCATTACCTTACTGAAAAAAAACAATAGAAACTATCACAGAAATTCTTATAGTTTCCATTAAACCATTACAAAATTCCTTTTTGTTTTGGGCATTATTCCAAAAGGAATTACGGTTGTTCTATTGGTTGCCATCTGCCAGTTTACATCCCACCAATAGAATCCATCAAATAGACACCATTATAGTTTACATTAAAACCAATACAATTCCCATTATAACCCTGAAATACATTACATTTGTTATTGTGTTTTGGGAGGGGTTCAATTGTTGTTGTTTTTTTTCAGCAGGCAAGATTATATGTATAACTACTTTTACAGAATTAATAATTGACTTAGAAAATATTTGTTTATTTTTTATAATTAAAGAACTGTATTTCTTAAGTCAATTATTAGAGTATTATATATGTTACATAGGCTGATTTAGTCATTAAGAATTTGGGATTTTAAGAGCAAGTGGAAAATGTGCTGAATGTTTCATTTCATCCAAGTGAAATTAGCAAAGCAGTTAAGACTGAATTTACATTCGTTTTAAACGCGGAGCCAGGCGCGAGTCGACACAGGTTGCGCGCGTGCGTCAAGCCTCATCCATACTGCCAGACGCGCTCGTGGAGACCTGCGGTGCGGAGCCAGGTGTGAGTATAAACGAGCATTACGAGACAGGCTGTGTATGTAGTAGAAACCTTCACAACACAGTCTGTGTGTGTACGCTCTTCTGAATTGGGAATAACGAACATGCATCAAACTTATTTGAAATTAATCTGTTGGGGAGATAAAATAAGATAAGATAAGATAACGTTCACGTACTAACAAAAACATCTAAGAATGTATCTTTAATTCGCCAGTACTGATAACCGAACCGATACGGGAGCTTTTGATATGCGCTGTGACGCAGCTCTTGGAAATTACCTTTTTTGTTCGTTGTCTGTCATTTCGGAGCTTAAGTTGCATACGTTTTTTTTCTTTAGTTTTAATTTGCCTAACTATCATCTGACCCAGTAGACGTCATAATCCCACTCTCTCTCTAAATGGTGGGTGTTTACGCAGTTGGCTAGAGCAGTGCTGATTGGGGAGAACGGAGGTGCGCTCACTCTATTGGTTACCAACTCAAGGCTGGCAGTCATGCATATGCTCTGGAACAGAGTAATATCGCAGGCTTTGAAATTAGGAAATCGCAATGTCTCAAATTGCGATTTCGATTAAATCGCACAGCCCTAATTAATACCATGCATATTTTAACTTTTTATTTAAAGAACCAATCCAATGAATAGATGCCTTTGAGGCTTAATACTATAGAAAAGCAATAAATGTTTTTCAGTTTGAGTGTTTTCAGCTCGTTTATTGTCATCTAAAAATATGGCATGCAGTTGCTTCAAACAATGATATAACATTATTCAATGTAAACTGTGATAATCGTAATTAAGAATCGCAATTACCATTTCAAGGGAATAATCGACAATTATGATTTTTTTTTTGTCATAATCGTGCAGCCCTACCTGGCGCTTAAAAAACAAACAAAAAAAACACGGTGCTCCCATTGAAAACAAACAATTTAAAAAAATAAATAAAACATTGAGCACTGAGAAATTTTTTTGCTAGTTTAATTTTCCATTCAGGGAAATGAGATATTGATCTATGGGCCATTAATAAGGAAGCAAAGTCTACAAATACATATATATATATTTTTTTTAAAGTTGAACGTGTTAGCTTTAAACTGCATTCTAAGAAAAACGGCAATCATGTGCAAGACGCCAAAAAGATGTGAGACGCGAGTGCACTGGGCAAACATGTTTATTTAATAGGGCTGGGACAATAAATCGATGCATCACGATTTGTGGATCAATTCTGAGACTTTCGGAATGCATCGTGATTTTCTCTCGAATCGATTCTGAGCTTAGTTTTTAACAGCAGATGGCACTCTAGGCTAGTTTTTAACCGCACACTCAAAAGAATCAGCCAGTGCCATCAGCGGTTAAAAACGAAGCACAGAATCGATTCAAGAGAATCGCGATGCCTTCGGAAAATCTCAGAATCGATGCAGAATCATTTCTCGATTCATCAATTTATTATCCAAGCCCTACTATTTAATGCATGTTTACACAGAAAAACAATGAAAAAACAGTGAAAAACACATTCTGCATGAACAAACCCTTACTTCCACACTTGACTCATGTCAGGTGGGTCAAGCCCTCGTACCAACCTGGCAGAATATGGGAGCATGTGTGTCAATCAGCACACTGCGGAGATCCTGAGCGGTGAGGATGTTTTGAGGTAGTCGGTCCACACAGAGGCAGAGCGAGTGTAGCATGGGAAACGTAAGCGAGCCAACCTCTGTCCAGTGTACGTACAGCATTCGTGACCCAAGCTGCTTCCCCAGCAGCTCTGACTTTGCCCTGGCTGCAGAGTCCTTCTTCATGTACTCCACAAAGCCATAGCCCTTCGAGTGGCCCATGGTGGCACTGTGCACCAGGAAGCAGCGCTCAATGTTTCCGAAGGGCCGGACGAGCTCCTCAAACTGTTGCTGGGTGAAAGCCCTGGGAAGGTTGGCGATGCACAGCAGAGCGTCCGTCGGCTGCAGCTGCACAGAGATCTCACGGTCACGGAGAACACATTGGTGAAATTCCTTAATCGCAAACTGGGCCTGCTCACCATTCAGTAGCGTTACAAAGGCTTGAGTGGGAAAAACAGAAAAAAATTAGTAACAGCCACCATAAAGGCATAAGGGAAAAAAGAATCTTGCAATATACTAATATTCACTAATTTGTGGTTGGTAAGAAGTATTTTATGCTCACCAAGGATGCATTTATTTGATCAAATATATTAGCATTTTGAAATTGTTAATTTTAACAAAAATATTTATTCTATTGTAACATTTTAAACTTTTAAGTTATGCCTGTGATTTCAAAGCTGAAATTTTCAACATTATTCTAGTCTTCAGTGTCACGTGATCCTTCAGAAATCATTCTAATATGCTGATTTGTTGCTCAAGAAACTATCAATTTTGAAAACAGTTGTACTGCTTAATATTTTTTGTGGAAAGATATATTTTTCAGGATTCTTTTATTTAATAAAAGTTCAAAGGAATAAAATTTATTGGAAATTGAAATCTCTTGAAACATTTTAAATGGCATGCCCATTTGATCAATTTGATGCAACCTTGCTGAATAGAAGTATTTAAAAAAATTAATCTTACATTTAAAAAGCAAAAAAAAACAAAAGCTAAAACCAAAAATAAACAGCACACGTCCACACGAAGCCAGAGCTTTCCCTATCAAATCTTTTTTTTCCCCTCATCTCAATAAATATCTGCGTCCACACGAAACCACAAAACAATGTAGTATACATGCCAGACCAGCATGTGGCGCTGTAATTCTGCCACAGAAATACACTAAAAATAGAGAAGACTTGGACTATGCGCATAAACCTTGCGCGCCGTATACAAACGAACATGTTACAATACATTTATTAATCTGTTTTAATGTTACTTAAAGGGGTCATATGATGCGATTTCAATTTTTTCCGTTCTCTTTGGAGTGTTACAAGCCGTTCGTGAATAGATAAGATCCCTGAAGTTTCAAAGACTAAAGTCTCAAATCAAAAGAGATATTCTTTATAAAAGTTCATAGTCAGCCACACCTACCTAAAACAGCACGTTCTAACACGCCCCCACATACAGTACCTACATCACTATGTGGGAAAATTTGCATAACACCGCCCAAACGTTCACACAAAGAAAGAAGGCGTAACATTTATTCTCACTGTAGTATTGTTTACGCTGCAGCCATGTCGTGAAGACGCTGTGCGCTGCGTTGTTTTGAAAGCGAAACTACTTTGTTGGGCTCTTCCAAAGAGACACGACTACAGAATCATTTGTATTCTACAACCCTGTTCCAGAACAGTTTAACCCAAATATATCCAGATGTGTGCAGCACATTTTTTGGAGGACTGTTTACTGATCCTGGGATAGTAACGTTAGACTAAAATGCCGGCAGTTCTGACTCACAGTCTGGAAGTACGTTTACATATTTAAAGGATTTGCCACGATGAGTCAAAGCGGTTTGGGCAGTGTATATTAGCACTTTTTTGTTTTTAATTTCTCTGGAGCCAAATGCATACAGACGGTTTATGTTTACGCGGCGCGGCGCGATGCAACGCGTAAAAAGACTGTTTAAGTCATTATAATCCGTAATTATGTCAATGGATGCCACAAATGCCTCGTTTATAATGGTTTTTAATGTTTTGGTCTCGTCGCTCCGGCCTGACAGTGCATCACAGTATGGTAGGGGCGTAACGTTTCCGTCTCACGCTTGAGGTGTTCGGCCAATCACATCGCACTGGATAGTTGGCCAATCAGAGAACACCTCGCTTTTTCAGACCGATGATTTTTGTAAAAATCGACGCGTTTCAAAAGGCGGGGCATAGAGGACACAATAATGTACAGTATGTGGAAAATGTGTTTAAACTTTAAACTGCATAAACATTTCATTACACCAAATACACCAAATAAATGTTCTTTTTAGCAGCATCATACGACCCCTTTAATAAAGAGACAATCGTTCAGTGTTTGTTCATGTTTTTGATGTTGTTACGTGACGTAGCGGTGTCTTGACTAGGGGCGAGACGTGGGCTGATGATGTCATCGTTTCAGAAAATATACGGATTTGCCATCCACACGAAAACGCAAGGGCGGCGTTTTCAGATTTATCCACTCTGGGACCCGGTTTAAAAAAATATCGGTTTCACTCTCCCAAAACGATGGATCCGTGTGGACGAAACGCCTATACTATACAAAACTTATGCGTATACAGCTAAACGAGTCTCCGTGTGGACGGGGCCTAAGACTAAATTAATCAGTAAAAAAAAAATAGAAATTAAATAAATGTTTGCACAAAGGCAGTATGCTGAGTGGTTTTATATGTATGGCTCAAGTTCACACACAAAGAGGTTGAGGAATATCAACACAATGTTACTTTGAAAACACTCCAATTATCGGAGTTGCTGATGCTAAATAAAATACTTAATAGGCTCAGGATGATGTAAAACGTTGCCAATTTCAAAAAAGAAAAAAAAAGTCCATTCATGTGATAATGATGATTCATACACACCTGTCCCTTTGTATTTGTCCACAAAGCAGTACTTCAAATCATAGCTGCTTAACAGCTCGTGCACCTCCTAAAGAAAAAAAATCAAACAGGATGATTTTAATTCATTTAATGATTTTCTCTTCCATTTTGCATGAACAATGAAGTCATTCAATAGATTCAAAACAGCTTAAATGGCTCAGCTATCATCTGTCTTGTCATACCATCACCTTCTATTCCCACAACTCTCATTTTAAAGTGTCACAAATTAAATGATCTTTCAGTGGTTATGATTGAATGATTAATAAAATTATTTTGACGGCAACAAGGGAAAAGAAAAAACCTCCACCTTTGCTTCCAGGCTTCCTACATGTTACCATAACATGAACCAGCACTTTCTTTTAGTGTCAGTGAAAGCAAAATGTTTTGTTTCAGCGCCTTCTGTCCTTTGTCATCCTCACTGCTCCCATTCCAATCTGGAACAATACTAGGGTCGCTCACACACACACACACCCCAGTTTTCCCCATGAATCAAGCATTTTCCTAAGAGAACCTCATCCACAAACAACAAGAACCACCCGACCCATATGAACATTGCTCATTTCCACAATATAACAGTTTGAGAACACAGATGACCGCCAGACAATGTGATTTACAAGGGAGCAGCTAGAAACATCTAGCATAAAAAGTTGAATATATTGCCCATCTTAAGAAAACCAGTTAATCAGCTGGTAATATTACTTAGCACTATAACATGGGAATAGCTACGAGTAACAAACTGAATACATACTAAACATTATAAACACTGACCAATTATTAAATTACAAATAAAATAGGGAACTGTTAATAGTGAAGTGTTACCAGTCACAAATGACTAGTGTCTCATAAATAGGTACTAGTATTTAATGAAAAGCACTAGGTAAGCTGACTAGCAACCTATGAATAAGCAGCACCTAGTAAAAGCAGCACCAGCCTGGACTGGAATGAAATTGATCAAAATGAATAGTTGAGGTCTGAAACACAGATCCCCTTAGAAACTAGAAAAGAAAATTTGTAACTTTTTTTTTTTTTTTTTAAACAGCATGCCAGCTTCTTCAGCCATTTTCATGGTGAAAACTATTCTCGAGTTGCTGATTTACAATAGAAATTAAGACCAGTTTTGATCATTTTAAAACAATTTGGATTAACTCGAATCAAACTTTTCATGAGTATCAACAAAAAAAATTCAAGAAACAATACAATCCAATAAAACATTTGACAGACAATGATCTCTGAAATGTATATATGGGAAGGAAATCATTTGTAGTTTGTTACAAGTAGCAATGATATAGTAACTGTTGGGATAGTGACTAGTAACAAAGGGAAACAATACTAGTATGTAAAGGAGCAATAGTAATTGAGCATGTACTATTCCTGAATGTAGCAGCTCTAGTAGTATCTAACGAATAAGCATTAGTGAAATTAAATACACCAGTCACTAGTGAATTACTTACTATTAAATGTGAAAAAAGCAGAAACAACATTTAATAGTAATTGGTTTTACAGGATAAGTGCATGCCATACTCTGGTTAACAGGTAGATAAACATTCGTGACAAGCAACTTATTAGAAATGGGCAACATTTTCAGATGCAAGCGTCAAACTTTTGGGAGGATTTCGATACTTGCGTCGCCTAACGTAATTTAAAATAGTGAAATTAAGCAGCGAATATATATAACACTAATCTGCAACTTCGCCAAACTGTGATTTGGCAGGATAAGCATCCGGGGATTCAGCTCGATTAATGAACGGTCAAACGGCCCGCATGCTTTCAAGTCAACTAACGTTACACAACTCACATCGGACTCAATCCCGTTACCGCGGCTCTTTAATGGCTGCGATGACACGAGGCTCGGTGTGGTCAAAACATTGATCCTTCACCACAACACTGTAAAACCCCAGAGTATTGACTACCGAGTCAGCGACCACTGAAATCTGGAAGTGTGACTCGATCAAGCTGCCCATCTGTATGTGGGATGCTCGACCAAAGATCATCAATTGTTTGATTGATGCACAAACCTGATTGCTGATATCGGCTGGGAGGTTCTTGATAATTATTTTTCGCCGATTATAAAACTCTCTTCTCGTTCTTTCCAAGCGACTAGCAATCTCTTCTGGACTAAGGGCCGTCAGTTCATCATCGAGCCGTCGCGGACAGTCGCTGCCCGTCGGTGGACCCTCATCGCCGGTGTCCGCATCGACTTGTTTGCCCATTTCAAACCCCCAGTTTTCGAGTTCGGCTGCTTGATCGTAACTTTTATAGAGTGGATTCGGGACAAAATTGGCACCAGTGAAGGATTTCTCGTCTCTGGCAGCTGAGCTAACGGATACCGCGGTCGTCATGTCTCCGTGTGGTAGTTTGTGTGCTCACACCGCACGTTTGCTTTGGCCAGTTTAAACAATACACACATGCGAGGAACTCGCTCGCTGATTGGTCGAGGGGAAATGCGTTTTTCTTTCAGGCTTGAGGGGCGGGGCTAACGAGTCACGTCTCAAATTTGAACACAAGACAGGTGGGTTGCCAGATACCATTAAATATTTACATAAGAATAACTTTTTCCTTGTTTTGATGCACTCTGTTGTTTCTTATTTTACGGTTTGCATATTAAGAAAAAGTAAAATACCTGATAACATGTTGTTCAGTGAACAGACTGCCAAATATCACTTTGTCCTAACCATTTAGTTTACAATATAAACATCCTTGCTCTGGACTGTTGTATAGAGAGTTTGTTTTATCTCAATACCTTGATGTGTATATATAGCTAATTATTTTTCAGTCCTCTAGTTTTAAAGGCAAATGTGGACTGGTTGCCAGATCAACATAAAAGCAGTCAGTGGGCCTCATAGGTACTAACAAAAGGGGTTCACAATGGTTTTGTTGTGAAAATGTTACGTTCTGTTCTTTAAAAATAGTTTTGTCGAGCTGGCCCAAGGTTCCAGGTCGTGCATGTGTGTGCCATCAAAGTTGTGATGAAATGGAAGTAGCGACAGATCTTTTATTCTGTATTGACACATCTGAAGGTATCAGATTCAGAGGGGAAAAAAATAAAATTAGTTTGGGAACTGATTGGGTTTTGAGCTTGCAGTTGATTGTGGAGGGGAAATGTTTTAGCAAACCAAATAATTGAACAAGTCCAGCATACGTCACCAGACAGAAGTCCGTCATTTCACTGGAAGATCGAGCTATATTTTGATTACAGGGTCAAAACATGGATGAATTCCTCACCTTAAGATCAATAACAAATTTACAAAATTGACCGTGATTTTTCATGTCATGCTGACTTTGACTATTTCTGAATGAATAAAAATCCACAAGGATACACTTATAAATAATAAAATGCCTCTCTAAAGACAGTATCTTGGTATACACTTTGAATAATTACATTTATTAAAAGAGTATTTATATATACATTGAGTGGGACATTAAGACTATATGATTTCACATAAACCTAGGAATAATTGCACATTTTTCAAAATACAAAATATAAATAAAAAAGAAAGAAAAGAAAAACATTCAAAGTGGCATTTGTATCATACTTTAAACATCTAAATTCATATTCTTAAGGCCTTCAAAATAACAGTCTGTCACAGTCTTTGCTTTCTCCCAATATATATATATATATATATTATATATATATATACACACACAGTATGTATAACAGCAGGACTGGGGAAAGAGGAAATAAGCTCGAAAGCAACTAAACACACCTGACCATATTTACACAATAATATGTTACATTGGGAATGAAATAAAGAATGAATAATGTCCACAACCATGCATTCTTTGGTTATTATGGTTTTAACAGCAAGACACTTGACTTAAAGCAACTGTATGTAGTTTTGTGTATTTTTGCGACTTTAAAGCCCCCTACAGTTAATTGAGGAAATCACTGTAGTTTTTACAGTGGATCGCTGCACACGTGCGTTCGTTGCTGCCGTAAAGCATTTCACCCCTTTGGATGGATTTTGTACCTGCTCACCAAACTTACATACTCCCAGAACAGACATTTGTGGTGGAGTGTGGGAAAGAAACCGAAGCCAGTCACCTTCTTAGAAGTCAGTGTAGCACCAGAATGATTTTGAAACTTCATTACTTTCATTCGGTTGCTTTAAAGAGCACTTAAGGTCACAGTTACCTTTTTTCCACTGACAGAAGAACTGTGCTGATGCTGGAGCTGGTGGCTATAGAGTAACAGTAAGTTGAGTTATTGTTCACCTCTTAAGTGACTGAAAGCGGCGAACAGTTCGAAGAGAGGTTTGTAGAACCAAGCTCTGGGTCTATCACAAACACCGGCACAGTTTCGGTAGAAAAAGAGGTACAGTATGTGGGTTCCCTCAACTGAATATTTTTAAAAAACATCCTCTTTTCTGAAAATACAGCCCAATGAGCTACGTGTGGTCAGGCTTACAGTGAAGTGCTGTGGTTACAGGCTGTGAGAACAGCACAGATAGAGAGGACAGAGCAGGTCAGCGATGGTTGAGCTGAGCGAGTTGCACAGACGGTTGCTGTTTGTACGTTTGCCTGATATCCTTCAGAGACTCAGCCAGGGAACTGAATGAGGGACGCTGCCCAGGGTTGAAATCCCAGCATTGCTCCATCAGTAAATAAACCTGTAAAGAGGATTTGTGGGTTACACAAATAATTATGTAAGAATACTTGAGCTGTATTTTTTTGCATTTATGAATATTTGTGCTGCTTAGTTTCACTGTACCTCACAGGGACAGTCTCGAGGGCACGGCAGTCTCTCATTTTTCTCCAGGAGGGTAATAAGTTTAACCACAGTCATCTGACCATGGACCAATCCCATCATCTCAAAGAATTTCTATGGAAAACAAAGTCATCCATCAATTTGAAAGATATTGCAAACTTAAAGGACTAAACTAAAACCATAAAAAAAGTTACTTTAAAAAACAAACAAACATTTACTGAAATAAAATAAAATATATAAAAACCCTGAAACGTATTGTATTTCAGCTAGTTTCCAAGGAATCATTTCCACTTAGTTAAACTTGATGCACTAAAAAACTAAAACTGAAATAAAAAAAAAAGACAAAACACAACTAAATTACTAAAACTTTAACTAAAACGAAAAAAAAAGACCCTTTAAATATGAATACAAATATTAAAAATGACAAAATATTAACTAAAATTACACTGCATCACACCAGAGCTTTTTGTCGACCATTTGTCATTTGTTTTTCTGTATTTCATATACTATACATGTCAATAAAATGGAAATTTTTGGTCATTTTGTTGATTACTGCAGGTTTACAGAGACAGCGTTACACTTGTCCGCTGTGAGCCGTACATCCTTCATGCATATTTGGCAAATGTCGCAATTATTTCTTTATGTGTAAAACTGGAACATTACAGAGTGCACTTTTTATATAAACATTACAAACTGATGCAGAAATGTCGAGACGTACCGAAGGGGGGCTTTGGTGATGGTTGCAGTTGGTCAAAATCTCATAGAGGGTCACAGCAAAGGACCAAACATCAGAGGCAAAGGAAAACTTGCTCTCCTTCAGGCACTCTATGGCGTACCTTAAAAGCAAAAAATTAAAATAAAATAGTGTTTCGGAATAACTGCTGTTTGTTTAAACCCAGAGATGAATTTAATAATTAAAAAGATAAACAAGTGCAGAGATAAATGTAAGGTTTTCAAAGTTTTGTTCTTATTAAATTATTTTAGTTTCTGTGGGATTCAATAATTGTGTTGATCGATAGCAAACATGCTTATGCTTTCACTGAGTAACACCACATTATGTCTAATGATGTCCATAAATCCATTAACAGATCATGCTGTATTGATAAAAACATTCTCCAGGATGTTATCAACATTAGAGAACATTACCCAACTCCCCAAGCCTCCAGCTATTACAGCTTACCAGAACACAGGGCTGTCTCCGTCCTCACGAACACGATAGTAGATCTCCCCTTCGGGAATGTACTTTGTCAAGCCAAAGTCACCGATCTTAACCACACCTTCATTCTCCACCAAAACATTCCGTGCAGCCAAATCCCGGTGGATGTACCGTTTGGAGTGCAGATAGTCCATCCCCTATGGGTGCGGCAGAACAGGTTGGATAGCAGAGTAAGGACTATTAGTTTTTCTTTTGTAGCTTCAGTATGACTTTAAAGGGTCTGACTTCCTCACCATACAGATCTGCTGTGCATACAGGAGGCTTTGTGCGATTCCCAACCAGTGTTTTGGCAGGTACTCTCTGAGGCTTCCCAGTGGAAGATACTCCATGATTAACTGAACCACCTGTCCACCTAAAACAAAATACCACATATAGTACACCGTGAGTGTGGCTGTCACAGTTTGCATGAGTAGATTAAATATTACCAATTGAAACAGGAAGTGGGGTGGGACATAACCTAGGAAACCATGATTTGCTGCTTGCTATTTCTAGTCGGAGGCAGTTGATAATTATAAATTCAGTGGAGGTGTTGTTATTGAAGAGAAGAATTTCTGATGGCCCTTATACACACACACACAACACTATATATATCTATATATATTAATAATATCTATATAATCTATATTATATATATATTATATATATTATAGATATATATACATAACTACCTTTGACTGTAACATTTAAATTTGGGTTCATTTTCCTAGAATCATGTATTATCTGCTAAAATAGTATTTGTCAACTTTTATCTGTACACTAGCATATAGAAAGCTACTAAACGAAAAAAGTGACAAAACTGTATTTCATGAGGGCTTTAAGCTAGTGGCTTTGCTCACCCAGTTCAGTACAGCACCCCTTGTATTTGACGATATTGCTGTGGTAAAGTGATTTAAGTATGTCGATCTCCTTCATCCAGGAATCGTGGAGGTTACTTCCACTCTCTTGTTTCAATGCCTTCACCGCCACATACTCTCCTGTTCCGTCATTGCCAGGGTCATAGACGTACAGCATCACCTTTCCAAAATGTCCCTGAAAGCAAGTCACAGAGTATCATATGAAACTGAAATATGACGGTAAGACCTGAACAAATTATTGAGCAGAAACCGTAAACTGACCTCTCCCAGATCCCTGATCTTCTTCAGGTAACGTTTGTAAAACATGCTGGGGTCTCTGTCTGGGAGTGACTCACATTCTGATGAAATGTCTGGATCTTATTGAAGAAGACAATAACATATCAATTTCTAAAAATCACAAACAAAATTGGAACACAAAATAAATTTTGAAGAACACTGGGGCCCAACAACATTAGGCCCTATTAACTTTCATTGTATGGACAAAAAAAAAAAAATCCAAAATATCTTCTTTTGGGTTTTGGAGCAACTTGAGGATGAGTAAAGTTTTTTATGTTGTTTATTTGACTATGTGGTGTTTTTAATATGCTTTTAGACAAACCATGTGCCAATCTATTAATCAACACCATTGCTGAGTATTTTCTCCTTAAAACTAGTTTCCCAAAGGCTGACCCAGAAATGCGGTTTGAAACAGCCCTCGGTTTGCTACGTCACAATCCAATAACCAATCACGTCAAGGGATCGATTCCTATCACATAGCATGCAAAATATACCAATACCAGCACAAAACCAAAAATAAATTAGAGCAAAAAACCCATGAAGCTATGGTTTAATGTGAATTTAGAACCGCTAACTTGCATTATAACCCGTGGCAACAGTGTAAAATTAGCCCGGAGTCAGACGCACCTCTCCCGCAGCTGCGTCTGCACTTCACACGCGTATGCTCGCGGGCGCGAATTAACAATCACAAACGGCTGCATTCGAGTCTTCAAGGCATTTTAGGACACAACATCGTCAAGTAAGTAACTTTAACGAAATGTTACAGTATTCACGGTAGTTGTCCGCTAGTAAAAACATAGTTTTATCAGTCATTATCCGTGTATGTCATTGTATTGTATTTACTACAGTTCAGTGGATCAGGAGGCGCTGGCTGGTGTGTGGTGTTGTATTTACTACAGTTCAGTGGAGTGGAGGCGGGACTAATTTGCATATTCATAGATCCGCGTATACTAAATGAGGCAAGGGTGTAGAGTTACATTCAAGCTATTTTAAGGCATGAGAAAATTATTTTCATAAGAAAAAACAATTAAATATGTAATTTTGATGAGCAAAGATAAGTTTTAAGGGATAAAATATTTGACTATAGGGGGACTTTAACATCCAACACCATAATTGCACCACGGTAGTGATAACACAACAAAACAACAGAAAAACCCAGCACGTGCATGATTCCACTGCGTTCAAAGACTCACTTTTCATCTGAATCTCTGTTAGCTCTCTCAGAATGGTCCGGAAGGACGGCCGTGCAGCGGGGTCGTATGTCAGACACATGCTGATAAAGCTCGCCAGCTCTTGAGAAGACGGCACCGCCAGGCGACTCTGCGTCTCATAGAATCGCTCTTTCTGTAGATGGAGGAGAGCTTATAAGAAAACGGTGCGAGTGTGTGGTGTCAGGTACACAGCTGGAGGAAGCCGTACCTCAGGCAGTGTGCTGCCACTGATAGGAAGATCTCCGTTGTTGCAGATTTCCAGAAGAGTCACTCCAAAGCTCCACTGGTCGGCAGCGCTTCTTATACGGGCCCCGTCGGCGATACACTCCGGAGCGATCCATGGGATGCGCTCCACGCGCTCTTCATGTAAAACACATATGAAACAAAGACTTTTACATTTTGTGAAGTAAATGCAATCCTTGGGTGTTCTGAGTGTTTTAGTGGGTTGCTATGCATTTGCTAGGGTGTTCTGTGTGGTTTCTGGACTTGGATTTTCACTTAAAAAGTAATCCAGCACCTCTCCTCAAAAAGCCACATGATTTGAGGCATCATTCATGTCTGAAAAACAAACAGTGTGCTGAAGTTTAATAATTAGGGTTTCTGTCACTACACATTCTGGACAGGTGCTTCAGTGCTGTAAATATGATCATCCTGACACTAATAAATGCACTAGACTAAAGGAAGTGTGCATCACCATAAAGAAGTGGTTGGTTCGTAGCTTCCTGTTCTATGAACCATGAGAGAATCTGATGAAGTAAACAGTAGTGACAAGCGGACTGAGGTAACAAGAGAAATGACACAGATAGAGGGGTACAGGATGTACTCGTCTCGTGTGAATAACAATATAGTTCTCGGTTACCTGCACGAGACAGAGCCGACTGAGAAATGCCAGGGTCACTGAGCTTCACAAAAGGGGACGTGCCCTCCTCCAAACCCTTCCGGACCACCAGAATATTCTTGCCACAGACATTTCCATGGACCAAACGCTTTGTCTCCTGAGAAGAACAAGGTTATGGATGGCCAAGCTTACAAGGAAATAAAAGAAAAATACAAAAATAAAATTATCTTATAAATAAATAAATATTGCATTATGATTTTGTGAAATTTCATGACATTTAATCATTACTTATCTCATTCTCATTTCGTCAATATCATTATGAAAGACCACATGTTCTTTGCTAGTAAATACACTAAATCATGAATGATGGTAATACATTATATCACTGGCTTATTTATTTTTTTTTCACATTACAGTAATATAATAGGTCTTGTCTAATAATTGTACATGAATAAAAGCCTCCCTCAATATAATGCAATTCAATTTCCTTATGCAAATACAATTTTCTTGGTGAAAAATCACAGACATTTCTTGAAAGCTTTACTTTACCAATTAACATTTTCAATTTGAAAATATCAAATATATTTACAGTGACAAGAATTGGATGTAACTGTCAATTATGTTAAAATCAATGGAAAAATGCATGCCAATTTCTTAATTTTGTCTTTGTTAGGCAAAAATTTTTTTCGATATTCTGAAGATGTTTTCCATGATTTAGAGGTGTATCATTACACTTGACATCAATAATTACTTCAAATACAAATTTAAATCATTTAATATTTAATTCAACTATTTCTGAATTTCAATATTTTCTTGAGCTTTTACTTTACTCGTTGAAATATCAAATAATATGTTTTGTTAACACACAATCTTTTGATTTTGGGGTGAAATATGACAGTTTTTGTGTGATTCACTCAAAAAGAGACTAATCATTTAGAATGATCAGAGAGATTTTTGCCAATTATTGACGTAAGCTGTTCTATTTTTCAAAAATCCCATATTGAATTAATAATTTGTAATACTAATAATAATTAATAATTATTTGGCATGTGCTCAGGATCTGTGAAGGCTACACTTTTTAAAGCATACTGTACCCCTATGTATACTGGCCATTTGTGGCGGCATTACAGAAAGAGCAGCAAGCAGAGACTTAATGTAGCTTATAATGATGGTATGCGATTGCTGCTTAAGGTGCCAAGATGGAGCAGCGCAAGCCAAATGTTTGTCAGTGCTGGTGTGCCAACCTGCGCTGCTGTGTTGCGTAATCTCATGTACAGATGTATGTGTAGGTTATCAGAATCTGTAAACAGTATAATTTTAACACTGACAAACTTGGCACTAAGTTCAGTCAGGCTTTTTTCAAATATGTGGAATCATTGGCATTTTAGTACACATGTAAATATGTGATATTGTGGTTTTTGTCCTTGTGTGTGTTTTTGTATGTTATTGGTGTGTCTTTGTTTGGACCGAGTGTGTCCTTAATAAAGTTCGATGATGATGAATAACTCACAAGATAGCAAAGAGCGCTGGCAAGCTGTTTAGCCACAGTAAACTTCCACTGAGGAGTGACACGCGCCTTCTCTCTGTGCAGGAACACATCTAATGGGCCAAACTCCACAAACTCCTCCACCATGATGTCTGTTCACATAAAAACAGTACAGTCAACAGATACATAATGTGTTTGGCGGTTGGTAAAAAGTACAGATTGAGCAATAAAAAAAACAGCTTTGACGGGCACAGCACTCACTCTCAGATCCCTTGACTGAAACTCCATGCACAAAGACCAGATGACAGTGTGACACTTGACTCATGAGACTAGCTGTCTCAAAGAATGCCTAGACATGAACACAATCAATGAAATATCATCTGCACCTTCGCTGTTGTTGATGATACATAATCAGATGACTCTTACTAGTGCTATATCCTTGTGGCTCTGGTCCAGAATTTTAAGGACAACCCGGATGCCTTTCACATTGCGGTGATTGTTATTAGACTCGTCGTCATCATCCTCTAGTGAACCGTGAACCTTCAGCCAGCCTGTGTAAATGTTCGTCCTGGTGCCTCGTCCGAAGTGCTGCTCCTGCATCCATGAAATAAGGTCAAAAATTGGTTCTTCAGTTACGATACTTCATGAGTTAACTTTCTTCTCTTTGTTACGTTAAGTTCACATTCTTCTTGATTTATTTATTTATTAATTAATTTTTTTTAAATGATTTGCAAACAAATTGCATCTGTTCCTCATTTGTGATGTCATTTCCATCACAACAAAAAACTCTGCCACTAATAAAGTACTTGAAGACAAAAAAAATATTAAATTCTTTAAAAATTACTACATTACTACTTTAAAAATTCTTTAAAAATTTTTAATGTTTTTTTGTTTATTATTTGTGCTATTGTGCATTATATTTTCTGTGTCATTTTCAAATGAGCAAAATTAAGTAAATTACTAATTAATTACAAAACATAACTACTGTATTTACTGTATTTCAGGGTCAAAAGTACCCATACTTGACACTCCAACACATTAAAAATATGAAGAACTACATGTCTGATATATAGAGAAGTCTTGTCTGCATTCATTTTATCAGTACAACCAATCTGCCATAGTGGAATGCATAAAAAAGCCCCTTAACAATGGTTTGGTGCTCAGCTCATGAGGATAAGAAGGTAAATGATTGTGTACAGTTACGTACCTTTGTAATTTCCTTGTCCTTAATTTGATGAAACCGCAGTTGGCTCAGGTTTAGGGTTTCAGAGACCGTTTTAATGCTACTGTTGGCACCCTTTCTTATTACGAGAAGGTTTGATAGCTCTGCAAGAAAACCATAAAAACCCGTTAACAGGATGACTCACTAAATGATAAGAATCATATACTTCTGTGGAATTTTTCTCCTAATCAGAGATGTACTCCAGGATGACACAGAAGGTTTGCCTGTGAAGTCTGCCGAGCAGAAAATACACACTCACCTCCTGGTCTGGGCAGGCAGCACTTCTTCAAAGTGAAGCTGTCTTCTCCAGACTTCAGCACAAAGGTCTTTAAACTATTGGTGAGCTCCTTTATGCTGGAGAATTCTTGATCCCAGCCTTCTAGTCTGAACATGGAGCCCTTCAGCGTAATTCTGAACTGTTTGTATATTGGATTTTCTCCATCCTGTCAGAATCAAAGTCAAACAGAAATGACATTAAAGTCACGATGAAATGCATGTAGCGACAGATCTGTTCTTCTGTACGGTGACGTACATCTGAGTGAAACAGATTATCAAAAAAAAACAAAAATGAAGGGCGGGGACTTGGTTCTATGCATTGAATGTTGATTGGATTTTAAGATGCGGCCGCTGCATTCAAAAGTGGAAGCAAATGAATGTGAGCTTGTAGTTGATTTCAATAAAGGGACGGAGTTCAATGATTGGAGAAGTCAGGCATACACCACCAGAGAGCAATCTGTCATTTTCACCAAAAGATCTACATTCTATATTGTATACATGTATATTATGGTTTCTATGGGATTTTTTATGGGATGTCTTCTGTAGCACAAAAGGTGTGGGATGAGTCAAGCAGTTTACGCAATAGGTGACAACCATTTATCTCACGGCCTCTTGTGTTTATAGGCACTTTTCCATACACCCGAGAAGTGATCAAATACAGTATTAAATAGATTTTCTGACTATATAATATGCAAATGGAATGTGATTGATTGAGAATAAAGTCATCTTCCATTGCTCAATGATCTGCAGCAGCCACAACAAGGTCTTTCGCATTGTGCGCCACTATCAATTGTACACGACAAAGTAGCAGGATTCTCACAAACAAGCTTGAACCTGTCGTGTCTCTTACACTGAAACTTCATTGTAAACTTGCAGTTGTCACCTAGCTGTAAGTCAAGCCAAAGCATGTTTGCCTGGCTATCAAGTAAATTCCTTTTACATGCATAAGCTTAATTATTAAGCACCATTAATTATACTTAACGTATTACGCAATCATTTCACAATTCTTTAATTCAGCCAATCAAATCATTGTCATGAGTTAACACCGAAACCTCTAACTAGAGCATTACCTTTGTTTGACTCAGAGATGCCAGGATTATGCGATCGTAATTCAAAACACTCCAGCGCACGATAAACGCTCCCTCCTCTGCTTCTTTCTTTAGTTTTTGGAGCACATACTCATCCCTGGGAGCAAGAAAAAGAGTGAACACATTAATAAAAATGGTGGAAGACCACATGGCTGCATGTGGAAATGCGAGTGACGTACAGTATGGGACCGTGCAGGTCATTGGTCCCACTAAGAACCACTCTGGGCGGAGCCACTTCGTGACAAAGATAATGATGCGCGTCGGTTGTAAGGCGGAAATATCCATCCAGCAGTGAAACCAGAGAGTGAGCCTGAAGTCTGGAGCCCAAATGCATGTCCTGGAACACAAATATATAAAGGTGGGTCACGTATCATAATAAAAACACAAGAGATAAAAACCAAATACAGCTTTACCAGACTGTTTACCATTGACATGTTGTCTTGGCGACTGATGCAGACGTTTATGCCCTGGATGGCAATATGAGAGATCGCAGGGAAGTCGCAGAAGGTGTTCCAGTTGTCCATTTCCTGTTCATCAGGTGGCTGTGCTTCTCTGTTCTGTTTAAAGATATAGTCATTCCCCTGGAAAGTGGGAAGAATTTAAGAGTACAGTTCTACTAGCGAAGAAGAAGGTTAAATATCTACTGCATCAACTTACCCATTGTGCTGATGTCTTCCTCCAACATATGCCGGTTGATCCAGACACTCTGATCTCATGAGTAGGTTCACTGTTCACGGTTTGTGTTTGGGAGGCAATGGGGTACGACCCACTGCCATCTCCATCAGATCTCAGGTCAAGACTGAACACAGGGAAGGTTTCGGCACCAAATTTTGGTGCCAGACGCTCCAGCGTGGATATATACTTGTATATAACTTCTTGTGACCCAAACTTTCCCATGCCCACCGTGTGCTCCTGGAAACTGCTTACAAAGTTTGCAAACACGCGCCGAATACGGAACCTTGTCAGGACATTGTTCCGGGCAATGTGTCGGGAAAAGGATTGAGGGATACAATGGAGAAAGCTGAAAGATGGTGCACAAACATGTCAATACGCTTGATGGAACTCTATTCTATATTGTAATGGCTATCAGCATTGTTAAAAATAATATAAAATTGCACATTTTAAAGTGTTCTATGAAATCCACTCATATACCGGTATTGCAGAGTTTTAGATACAACTAAACGAACTCGGACACATTTATAATCTGGACAACAACAGGTTCACACCATAAGGAACGCATTTTTCCTTTCAAGATAAAAGAGCTTAAAGGGGTCATATGATGCTGCTAAAAAGAACATTATTTTGTGTATTTGGTGTAATGAAATGTGTTTATGAGGTTTAAGGTAAAAAAAACACATTATTTTCCACATACTGTACATTATTGTTTCTCCTCTATGCCCTGCCTTTCTGAAACGCGTCGATTTCTACAAAGCTCATCGGTCTGAAAAGCGAGGTGTGCTCTGATTGGCCAGCTATCCAGTGCGTTGATTGGCCGAATACTATTGGCCGAATACCTCAAGCGTGTGATGGAAATATTACGCCCCTTACCATATTGTGATGCCGTGTCCCGGAGCGACGAGACAAAAACATTAAAGGGTTAGTTCAGCCAAAAATGAAAACTCTGTCATTAATTACTCACCCTCATGTCGTTCCAAACCCCTAAGACCTTCGTTCATCTTTCGGAACACAAATTAAGATATTTCTAATGAAATCCGAGAGCTTTCTGACCCTACATAGACAGCAAGGGTCCTTACACGATCAACGTTCAGAAACGTAGCAAGGAGATCTGTAAAAAAAATCCATGTGACATCAGGGGTTCAACAGTAATATTACGAAGCTAAAAAAAAAAAAAAAACGACTTTATTCAACAATTGTCTTTTCCGCATCACCCTGTGCCATTTGGAGAGTATCCACTGGAACCACAAACAGAGTCTGTGTGTTCTGTGTCAAGCCGCACCACATCCAAACTTTTTCTTTTGCGCACAAAAAGTATTATCGTAGCTTCGTAAAATTACGGTTGAACCCTGATGTCACATGGATTATTTTAAAGATCTCCTTGCTACGTCTCTGGACTCTGGATTTTTGGGTGAACCTTGTTGTCTCTGGGAGGGACAGAGAGCGGTCAGACTGCATCAAAAAATCTTAATTTGGGAGGGTGGTAATAATACAGAATTTCAGTTTGGGTGACTAAACATTTAAAAAACCCATTATAAACGAGGCATTTGTTGCATCAGTGGGGACATAATTACTGATTATAATACTTATACTGTCTTTTTACGAGCTGCGTTGCATCGCACCGCATAAACATAAAACAATGTCTGCATTTTTGATCAGAGAAACAACAAGCGCTACTCTACACCGCTCAAAACTCGCGTTTGAATCATCAGTGGCAAAATTCTTTAAATATGAAAACGTACTAACAGACTATGAGTCAGAACTGCCGGCATTTTAGTCTACTCTACCAGGATCAGGAAACAGTCCTCCATAAAGTGCGTTGGACACATCTGAATATTTGGGTTAAAGTTTTTCTGGAACAGTGTTGTAAATACAAACTTAACATTGAGTCTCTAGTCGTGTCCTCTTTTGGAGGCCAAACAAAGTATTTTCACTTTCGCAACGAAACACACAGCGTCTCCACGACATGGCGGCGGCGGTGGCAGCAACAATAAAGTTACACCTTCTTTCTTTGCGTGAACATTTGGGTGGTGTTATGCAAATCATCCCACATTGTGACGTAGACATGTGGGGGCGTGTCTAAACGAGGCGTTTTAGGAGGACGTGGACCAGTCTTAACTTTTATAAAGAATATCTCTTTGGGTTTGAGACTTTAGTCTTTGCAACTGTAGGGATCTTATCTATTCACAAACAGCTTGTAACACTCCAAAGAGAAAGGAAAACTTGAAATCGCATCATATGACCCCTTTAATGTAGTATGAAAGCATATTGTAACTTCCTCCTTAGCAAAAAAAAAAAAAGACTACTTGAAACTACGCTGGAAAAAAGGTCTCATTCTGTACTATGGCAACTTGCTGACATCTGGTGAATTACATTTGGACACATGACCGCCCACATTTATACATCAGCAACTGCCATTTAATGTTCAGAAACTTGGCCTGTCGGTTTGTGTAGCATCAACAGCTCTGCATTTTATATAAAAATAAACAAATATTTATTTTGAACAAAGTGCCTGATCATTTTAGTATGACCTTCATAGTTTGTAGCAGATTTAAATGATGGGGCAGTTAAAAACTCTATTCAACACAGCAAACCTTCAGCTTGTGAGTGACTGCAGGAAAGCACTGTATTTCAATGCATATACAATGAAGGCATTCCCTTATAATTCAACAAGGCACAGTAGCAAATGAGATAGGGTGGGAAAATCACAAATTAATTTTGTTCAGGAAAAAAAAAAATTCCTAGCATTATGTTAATAATTTTGTACGACAGGACCCCTTTAAAGACAGCCCACCTGCTGTTTTATAAATTATAATATTCTTTGATAACATATCTTTTAATTAACTTGCTCTTTAAATAGCTTTGTTTCAAATCTTTCTCTGAACAGTAAAGAAAGCTGAAGCCCGCACCTGGTCTGCTTGGCCACATCCTGTAGAGAAGAGCCACTCTGCAGTGCCGTGTACGAGAAGTGAAGCACAGCCATACCTAGACATTCATTCTTAAAACCACTGATCTCTTCTTCTCCCTTCACTGCATCCAAACATGTCAAGTCATTCACAAAATCATATTTCGCCTGGTAAGAAAATCAACAAAATCAACTTAGTCAACTTAAAAGACTTGGACAATTTTTAAAATTCTTTGGACAATAGTCAAGACACAAAAAATAGCAAAATATAATTTATCATAGAAAACTTTATCATTTTTTAAAGCTTCATGTTGACCTTGTATTGAATATGAAGTGCTGCTATTGTTGCTGCTATACTTCCTCAACCTACATGCATGCTTAGTCAAATGGTACTATAAAAGTTTTTTCCCATTTTATTTGTCATTTCTCTCAGTTTTTTTTGTCAGATTATTTATCTATTTTTACAAGCAACCAATTTGATTCACTAGCTAGAAAATGTACTGAAGCCATTTTATTTGAAGCAATGTCAAAAACGGTTGAGTCTGCACCAAATTATATATGTAAATAATTATTAGGTGCATTAATTCAAGAAAGCAGTTAAAATCGCACACTAAACTACACATTATATTCAACAAAAACCAAAAGATCAAGGTTAAATAACCAATCTGAAAAGTTTAAGTGTCAAACTTGCCACAAAAAATGAAAATGTGCACAAAAAGCAGAAGCAAAAGTTTCAGACCCCACAGACTATTTTCAGTGCTTGTTGTCCAGTTACATGAGTGAGTGAAGTGACATGTGGCCAAGAATGGTTACCCATACTAGGAATTAGTGCTCTGCATTTAACCCATCCTAAGTGCACACACAGACCGTGAACACACACACGGCGCAGTGGGCAGCCATTTATGCTGCGGCGCCCGGGGAGCTCCCCGTCTACTTGGGGGTTCGGTGCCTTGCTCAAGGGCACTTCAGTCGTGGTATTGAAGATGGAAGAGAGCACTGGTTATTCACTCCCCCCACCTACAATTCCTGCCGGACCGGAGACTCAAACTCGCAACCTTTGGGTTACGAGTCCGACTCTCTAACCATTAGGCCACGACTTGCCCCAAGTTACATTTAAGCAAGATAGACACTATTATTCCTTAACATCAGAATAACTAAAGATAAAAGTAAAAATATGGTAAGTCTATCAAACATTGTGCTGTCCTGCTGGGTGAAACCACCTGCAGCTTTGCATATCTTTCTGATGCCAATGTCACAAAGCTCAGATTTATTGCTAAAGTTGCAATGAAATGGAAGTAATGAAATGTAACACATCCGAACGTAACAGATTATTGAAAAAGAAAAGAAATATACATAGGGCAGGGACATGGTTCATCAGTTGCTGATAGGATTTCTATAATTTTCACTAGAAGGTCCAGTTCTGATATTTTGATTAAATATCCGTTTGTTCGAAAACGGTCATGACAAACATCTGGTGTTACCCATGTAACCATGGTTCCCCAAGAGGGAACAAGACCTGTGTCCCCTAGTGGACACTATGGGGAATGCCATCAGCATGACAGGTGTCTGAAGCCCATGTGAAAACACTCCAAATCCATTGGGCCACGCAGTCCATGACGTCATTAACCGTGATGCCAATGACGCCCGGAAAGCTAAAATAACTTGAGAGAAAAGGGGAACCCAACCAACACTTATATTTAAGGAGGGACATCTCATTCAGCCAAGTTGGGAACACAACTCTCCTCAAACAGCTATGTTCCTAAAGGCAATGGGCCATCTACTTGAAACCCTAATGCAGGGGAGATGGCCCAAAGCATGTGGGATTCAGGGGGACCGCCTACTTAAAGCCCTAAAAAGTGCCGGGGAGGCAGCCTAACCCTGCTGAAATATTAGGTAGGGAAAGAGCTCACAACTCAGGGGGGAGGTCTTATCAAAGGAAACCAGCCTCATTCAGTACACCCTTTGACAAAAAGACTTATGAATAGGGAACCTGAAAAGAGAATGTACATATAGCCATAGGGGAACCGTCTTCTACTTAAAAAAAAAAAAAACTCTATTTACAAGGAAATAGCCCAAGCCACAGACCAACCTTTTCAAAGGGAACCTATCCTCAGACAGTTACATCTCTGAAGAGGGCAGTATAGTTGGACCGCCTACCTGGTACAGGGGGGAGCCCGACCTAGGGTGACTATATGAATCAAGGGAGCAGCCCAACCTAACACATGCACACGAACAGAGGGAGCAGGAGCCCTACTTCAATATCACATACTTAGGAGGGACATCTCACTCCAAATCAAGCCAAAAGAGCAGGTGTCTGGCCTCAAACAGCTACCATCTTTGAGTTTCAGTTGGTCACCATAAAACACACTGGAGGCAGCGGCACTGATACTGCTAAGAGAGAGCAAGGAACCATACTCATAAACCCCAAATCATTGGGGAGGAGCTTCTTGTATAATCTTGCATAAAAGGGATAGCCACAAAGGAAAAAAACGTTCTTAACAGGTACTATCCTTGATACACTTCTGCTTAGAGGCAAGGAGAGGAACGGGACAGAAACTTTCATTTCCTGTTGCCCACCTACAAAACCCTGTGCTTCCATCCTTGCCTCACCGCACAACCATAACTGCGGACGTGACTCAAGAGAGGAGGTCACGACTGGGTGGAACCATTCTTGCGACCGCCTCACACAACACGGATTTAACTCACTCGAGAGCTAAGCGTGCTTAGTTCAAGCATCAGAAACACCTGAGAATGTATCGCTAAGAGAGCCTTCAAATCCTTCAAGAGCCGAACAAACTCATGCAAACGCTGACTACTATCCCTCAGGAGATAACAGAAAAGAAATGCTACCTAAGCTTACCTATCTCTTTCAGTAGTCTCGCAAATGCATCATGCCTGGCACATCCACTCTCTCTTAGAAGTCGAAGGCGTTCCACCCAAGGGTCCACACATCCCACATCCGATGACAATAGGGACAGAGCAAATGGTCTCACAATAAGTGCATTAATTTTCCTCAAAAACTGAATTCACACGCTCTTCATTTATGCACAAAACGCATCAATCATACATGTCCTCAGGTCTTAAAACGGAGGCGAACCTGAAACGTTTTGCTGAGTGTTTCCTAATATCCTTGACCCTGAGTTTCTGCTGTGTCTCGGCAGCATCGGGACCCGAGATGCGAGACGTAGACGCCTGTCCCACATCCCTCGAGAATAGGGCCAAACTTGAGTGGAGCTTTCTCATTGGAAACTTGATAGAATTAGCGTATTCGGCACTGCTCAAGCACTGAAAGCATGTGCTCCTCGCCGAGAGACATAATGCAAAGGTCATGTGTGTCAGAAATCTGGGACACAGAGGCACACAGTTCCTAAAGGGTTCACTTGACTTTTTCTCCATAGTGCTTTCACACACGCTGAACAAACAAACGGCTCCTGAAGACAAAGAAAGTTGATGACGTGCATTACAGATATCCTCTTATCCTTCCAGACGTCAAGGGCTGCGCTGTCCAATGGATTTGGAGTGTTTTCACACATGCTTCAGACACTGGTCATGCTGATGGCACTGCCAATAGTGTCCACTAGAGGATACAGTGCGAGATCCCTTGAAGGGGAATTACATTCTAAATGATCTTGGGTGCCAACCATTTATAAGCCTACATTAGGAGAAACATTATAATAAGACCCTTACAAGGACAGATTATTTAGTTTGAGTAATGCAGGTGTTTCATGATCACTTCTGCTCAGTCTAGAAAGAAATATCTCAAAAACAGTGAAGCAACCGCATTTCAGTAATATTTTTCTCTATTTTTAGAGATTTTAAAATCACCTGAGCAAAGAGGTATTCCAGGGAGGTCATCTCCAGCAAAGGAGACGTAACTGGCTCTGACCCTGTTCCAGTCCGTAATGCATGACGTGTCACTAGCGGTTCTTTTTCACTTAATCCGTGCCAGTTACGGAAGTAAAATCTACAAAGAAACAAAGATTATTCATGATTAACACCATTCATGCATATCATTGCATAGATTGCATAGATCTCTACAAATGCACACAATCTCATATTTACCTCATACGGAAATGCAGCAAAAGGCCAGACTGGTCTTCCACATTAAATTTGTGATTTGGACTGTACCAACACGAGGATGCAGGGTCATAAAGAGCAAACAAGGCATGACAGACTGGAGTGATCCCTGAGGAAGACAGAAAACATTTTAGATGGCTGAGAGCAAAAAAACAAAACAAAACAAAAAATACAACTCAAGCTCTTACTGGCACCCACACCCAAACCTACCCACAGCTTTTGCTGCATTGATGGTGAGATCTTCAGCAGTCACCTCACCCTCCTTGTAGGACAGGCAGCGCTCTCCCTCTTTAGTCCAGAGCAGAAATACATGGAGCCCAGGACCCTCACACTGTCCTGTGAATGTGTGAGCTTTGGATTTTTTTGAACGTCCTCGTCTAGACATTATACATTGAGTCCAGTACCTGGGTCAACAACATACAAGAATGTTCATGATTAAAAACAATGAAGAAAGTCTGGTTTAAATACTCGTGTCAAGAACATAGAAATATAATCTTTGTATTGGTTTCATATGGTTTCTAAACATTTGTACCATTTTAAACACAAGTTTACATTTAACAAACTCTAATATGTTGTAACCATCAAGTACATTTTATTTAAAAACATGCTCTTCATAGACCATACAAGATACAAGTCCTTGTATACATGAATGACATTTTTTATTTATTTATGAAAAATTATTTAATCCAGACAAAAAGAAAATAGTGTCTCAGCTATCAGAGTGTGAGAAGTTCTCTAGTCCTCAACCACAACTGCATCGACGATAAAACAACATGCATTCCAAGACCATCGTGACACTTATATTAAGAGAATGGGGGTAGCAGGTTAAGCAACTTGGGTAAGCGTAAGCGACCCAGATAGGCGTAAACAGATCATCTCAACTTTCGATTCCAAGATAATGAGATATTTCTCAGGGTATGTAAGTAGCCGCCATAGCAACTTATTCTCTAAACATAACTTGCTCCAGAGGTATTCAGCACATGCATGCCATTTTGATGAGGCTCCAGTGGGTGTGACAGCTCACATCATGCACAATATTATAAAGTTATATTTTCTTAATTACAAAGCAGTTTTAATAACATGAAGGAATATTTATTTTATCTTACAAATCTTAATATATTTTCACATCTCAACCATCGTGGATATGCATTCAAACATATGTAGATATACATACATGTACTTTATATCTGATTGAAAGGACTTCTCAAATGAGAAAAAAATGTAGGGTGGGGCTTCATTTTGTCTGGAATTGATTGGGTTGTTGGATAATTGTTGTTTAGCAGCCATCTCATGTGATGACAGGTTGTTTTTAGGCAATGGATTATTATAGAGAAGAAATGTTAATGAGAAATAAAATGAGTTGTGCGACAGCCAATCACTGTTTACGAATACCATGGAAATGAATGAGAAGTGCAGTAAACTGAATTCTACCTGTCGCAAAATTGTCCCTGACTTCTCTCATAATTGTTTTTTTTTTCAGTATAAACTCTAAAAATACATCAATCGAAAATAATTATTTAATAGCAAACATGTTGAAGTTTAACTGGCAGGCTGGCAATTCATTAAATGATAAGACACTTTCCACAAAAGCACTTGCAACCTTCCGGTCTCTCTCGTGAAATCAACACGGAAGTGACTTAAACTGTAATTCGTCAACTGGCCGCTAGAGGCTGGCTGCAAAAGGAGTCAATTCCATAGACCCCCTCATGTTAAAACGCCCAACTTTACAGCAGAAAAAAGCATGTTTACAGCCTGGTTCAAAAAATGATTTTAGTCTATATAGCTAATTTTGCCCTTCATGACAATAGTGAGGGGGTGGATTTTTTTTATAACTCATCCGTTTAAATTATATTAAGCCTTAAAGTTCTGCATAATTAAGGGTGTGGCCAGTTGAGTGACAGGTGGATTGCTGCTGCGGTCACCACCATCGAGCTAGGTGGGCGTGGTTTCAGCAACCAGCTCCCACCTCTTTGCCCATTTAATATCCGGGAGTGACGCGCTGCCAAGATGGCTCCGGCTGGCTCCGGCCACTTTGAGCTTCAAAAACGCCCTTTAGAAACCTACGGGTGACGTCACGGACACTACGTCCATGTTTTTTTACAGTCTATGTTCTTAACATCTGTTTCCATGGTGACTCTTGGATTTAACTTTATGTTGAGAATGTCTTTGTGCTTTGTGTTTTTGAACTATGAGTTTCAAACTCTGAGCTGACCGGATTAAGTCCTGAACTTGTTTTTGATAACCATGAGTAAACAAAGTTTGGGTCAATCAACCGCAGGAGTGATTCTAGGATTTCAGTCATAGGGAAGCTCATTCCCGCAATGAGGCGATATATATATATATATATCTAGTATTATTATATAATATATATAATATATCCCTCATTGTTAAAACAAACTATACGCCAAAAAAACTAAAAACTATTTCTGTTTTCCCCACAAAAAAAACTTTTTAATACCTATGAAAAGCACACTTTCTTTCTCCCGCTCTTTCTCATAAAAACGCACACACAGACTCACAGAGTGCAGACTCACAGTACAGCACGCATGGATCAAATGAGCACAGAAACTTGTCAGCGCTGCTCTGCAACTTTATCAATAAACTGGATTTGCAACTGAAAAGCTATGACATTTCACAGCATGGAAGCAATACTGAAGCTGTTCTTGAAGCAGTTCAACTTACAGTTTCGCTATTAGTAGAGACGCTGCTGCTGAACACGGTTGAGAGACACACAGTCTCAGGTAATTCACACACGCTTAATCTCTCTCTCTCTCTCTCTCTCTAATAACTTGTTTGCATAATTAAGGCTCAAGTCTCCGTTAGCAGCCAAACAGGATTCTGTGATAGAGAACACTGTAATGATTTCCATGGATTATCATTTTTTTGTTTCCTGTTTTTGGGTGGTAATAGCATACATTAATAGGGAAGTGGGGCCCAAATATTTATTTTGCTTATGTCACAATAAGAGGTAAATCCAGCCCTGACATACACACACACCTGTTTTCTTTACAAACACAAATACACAAATGCCCAAACATGTTTTTTTGCTGGTACCTTGGCTGGTTCAAGGCCTGTCCAATTCCTGAAGATTTGCATATTCAATATATTATATCCGCAAAGTTAACAGAAATTAACCTTTCCTATTTAATGATGTTTAAAAAATTTAACACTGAAATATGAAATTTAAAAAAACAAACAAACAAACAAAAAAACGCTAATAGGCCTTAACGAGGGAGTCATTCAACCAACCAAAGTGTTCAAGCGGCTGATTCATTCAGGAACGAAGCAGGTGACTGTCTTCACGAATGGTTCGTTGAATCACTGACTCACCTGATTTATTCAAAAACACAGATTCATTTAGTAACTACACAATGTTGTGTGTTGCTCAGTGATGTGCAAATTTAGGGGGGCTGAAGCACTTCTAAAAAAGGCCTAGTAACGCCTCTGATCAACCAAGAGTTCAGGGTTTATGTGACGGTACGTTAACACTCCTTTTTGGAAAACACCCCCATACCTGACAGTTACTCTCTTGAATGACAGACGATGACAACACACAACTTACAGGCATACTATGGTATCCGTGTAAAATGTTAAAGTTTTATTTTTTTGTACAAAATATATAACTTAGTGATGTCAAGATGGTACCAATTATTAAATATTTAACATTTTATAAATTTCAAGATTTTATATTTTACATTAAATATTTAACATTGATTAAATATTTTAACACATTTTTTTTCTGAACACATTTACCAAATTTGATAGTATTACCATTTCATTCTGCATTCTAAGCCCATCATGAGATTAATTATTTACTTGATCTTATTATATAAATTATTTATTTCTGAGGGTTTTAACAGCCCTAGGAATGCTAATAAGAAATACAAATCAAATCTGTTCATAGTTTGATGGCTAAAAAGACAAAACATTTATTAAGTTCATCTCTCCTTCCATGTGACATAAATGCATTAATAAATAGCTGTATATAGTGTTTTATGTAATATTCTTCATTACAACTGCTTTGAAAAAAAATATTTATTGTGAGGATATACAAATAAATTTCAATTGAACTGAAAATGTTTCTCTACAGATTGATACATCTAACATTAATAGCTGTCAGAGCTCAAATGCACTCTTAATATTAATATTAGGTATCAAGTATACACTTAAAACTCAACTTAAGTAAATACTTTGCACATAACATTTTAATAATTTGCTTTGGTTCTAGTACAGTGACAATAAAAGAGCTAATTATTTAATGTTGCAAACAAGAAGTTGTATTTGCAATAGCCTAGTTATGCTCGTTTTTATCAGTATAATAATATTTTTTTTATATCAATGCTATTGTATACCTTAAACACATCAGTGTTCTTATATTTTAGAAAGGGGACCCTCGCAAGAAGATTACCGTATTTGGAGGTCCGTCAAAAGTCTGAATCAGTGTTTCTTCCCACCATCATTACTATTAATATAACATGCTGTACTGTTGTAATGGCCGTGGTTGGCAAGTCTCAGAAGATTGTGGTCTTAGATTTCCAAAAACTGATAGGTAATGTCGGCAACCACTACTTACTAAACTCAAGAATGTGTTTACTATCATTGTATGTAGGCGCAAAATACAGACAAACAACCTTCCTTAAAGAAAATAACATAAGCTACTTCCTGTTTCAGATAGCCTAGAGCCCCGCCGGACAACTAACGTTACATGATCTCATGTAAATATATATCTAAAAAAAAAAAATTGGTAAAAAGTATTGAAAACTAATCGTGAGTTCGTATTTACCTGCATGCAGATGAACGACGGTGATTATCTCACACAGAGCATAGTTGTCCTCTTATTACAGGATTCACATCTCTAGTATTTTCATTCTCGCTCCACGAACTGATCCAAGTGTGAGGACAAGAAGACTGCGTTCCAAAACCTAGTGAGCTGCCTACTTAGAAACGATGGGGAAACGACAGGGGCGTGTTCAAAATGCTGTGTGCATAGTCAGTTCGAACGGTATTGAGACACCGCCAGTAAGTGTTTTCGTCCGCGAGCTCTTCAAATTAAGAGCTCTTACTGTAAATGCCAAATATTTTACCCTAAACACACACACAATTATAAGGTTTAGATAGCCTATAATTTAGGTATGATTATTCACTTTTTATTTTATAGACCTACTAATATAAAGCTAATTTAATGTAATGAAAATCAAGCAATGAATCAGTCTAGATTTCGAATGATATAATTTGAACGATATATTTTGAAATATAATTTTACAGAATGTTAGCTTTATGAAATAAATTCACTAAAACGCCACACAGTCGATGCGCCTAAAAGAGGAAGATAAAAAAATGGCAACACAATACAGCTGTTTAATGTTTTTAACCAAACATATATCAATACATTAAGTCTATGTTTTGTTGTTATTGTTGTTGTTATTATTATTATTATTAACCATAGATGTTTCGTTGATAAATTCAGTGACGCAACATTTTCCTGTTTTGGTTTAGATAGATAGATAGATAGATAGATAGATAGATAGATAGATAGATAGATAGATAGACAGATAGATAGATAGATAGATATACAGATGATAGATAGATAGATAGATAGATAGATAGATAGATAGATAGATTGATAATTAACTTAATGGTTAATTTATTGGCTTTATGATAATTTTTTATGTTAAGTCACTATATTCTTCTTTATATATACATTATTAAAATCATTAATAATTTTAATTCACAGATTAAATCACATTTGCATAACTTTAATGTAAAGTTTCACATGTAATGTTTGAGCTTGTATTTATTGCACATTTCCTTCCACTCTCTTTAAAATACGAGGCTTCTTTTTTACTTTCTGAAGATACTTTAGATTTGATTTGATAAAGGGATGCTGAGAACCACTAGAGAGAGCTATTCGACAAACAAACACTCACTCACTCAAGGAAAGTCCAGCAGATTGTGGGCTGATGATACAACCTTCAGCAATTGACGAAGATATGGACAATAACTGTACGTTATTTTTTGATCACCCATCAAATATCCCTAGACCCTAACAGATATATCAATATTCGCTGAGAAATTATACATGTCTTTATATATCACAGCTGCTTAGGAGTTTACAGTACTTGTATATAACAGTACTATACCACAGGCCTCGAAGAATCGAGGGAACCTGTATGCCTATAAAATGCAAGTTATCTACTGGTTTTAGAACAACTGAACCAGAGTTGTAGGCAAACTCAGAGGATGCAATTTCAAATGAAATGTCCTCAATCCTTTTCTTGAAAGCAAATAGGCTGACCTCAGGTTTCTCAACCAAGAAAATGTAATGGTATTTGCTGTATTTGGTTGCAAACCTCTCTATTATAAAACCAAACACCATGTTTACACAAATAGACTAGAAATTATTGCAAAAGGAGTCTGTAAATCATCAGTTGATGCTCCTGTCATCTACATGTCACAGCTGTCACAAAAATGAATCGTTAAGTGCTGAAGTAACAAAATTAACATAGGATCAAAATATTAAGTACTGTAACATCATTGTGCAAGATATTTAAAGGAATAGTTCAAAATTAAAATTTGCAGAAAATTTACTCAGGCCAACCAGGATATGTATGAGTTTGTTTCTTCATTGGAACAGATTTGGCCTAATGTAGCATTACATCACTGGCTCATCAATGGATTCTCTGCAGTGAATGGGTGCCGTCAGAATGAGAGTCCAAACAGCTGATAAAAACATCACAAGAATCCACACAACTCCAGTCCACCAATTAATGTCTTGTGAAGTTGTGTGCTTGTACAAATCTATCATTAGGATGATTTAATCTTCAAAGACTTGCTTTGGGGAAAAATAGGAGTCCTTTATGTGAGTTTGGACTCTTGTTCTGACGGCACCCATTCACACTGCTGAGGATCCACTGGTGAGCAAGTGATGTAATGCTACGTTTCTCCAGATCTGTTCCAATTAAGGTAACAAAACATCTTGGATGGCCTGAGGGTGAGTATATTTTCTATTCCTTTAATTATATGTTCGAAATTATGTAATAATTTAGTAGTTTCCTCAAATTTTGAGAAATTTTTTTTTTGAATAGCAGCTCCTGCTGCTCCTGATTTCATAAATAACACAAATGACACAAACACTAATTCCACACAACAACTACAACAACAAACCCTACCCAAACAGAACATGCTTTATCGTTTGTACTGTTTTTATAATTGTTTATTATTGGGTGAGTAAATATCTGCAAAAACATTAAAATGTCAGAGCCATCACAGTGTGCCATGGAACATAAAAATGCTCTGTTAAAATTAATAAAGCTTACTAGGATAGATTTTACACTTATGTAGGTTAGACTCTCATATTTAACCAATCATAACCCCTGAAAAGTGAGTCCCCTAAAAACATCTAAAATGTAACAAAGAGCCAAGCTAGATTTTGATCTCCCACGTCCAGAAAGTCCTGAGCGTACCATCTAGAACTATATATCTTCGGTTCGTTCTCAAGGTCTCTGGACTTAAACACCTGTAAAACACACATTAATGGTGAATTGCAGATTAGTATTATTAAAAAGCTCATGAAACATTTGATTGTCTGCTGTTTTGACATTGCCTAAATGTTTAGCAGGACACAGAAACAGACATTTGAAAACTCATTAATGTAGATCTGAAAACAAGGTGTAGGAGGTATTGTACACAAATAGGAGGATCTTACCAGCAATATCTGTAATATACAGCAATAACTGTAACAATAAAAAGTGATCATGACTAGGTATCTTGCGACAGAGGGAGGATCTGAGAGAGCAGTTACAGGAAATCCTGTTCTTGTTATGCTTCCTGTTGCAGAGCATCACTAACCTCTGTTGCAGCCATCGTGCATGTAAGCAACGTTTTTTTTTTACTGTTGGGAGGCCATTAAAGAGCAGTCCACCCAAAAAACTGGCATTTACACTCTTCACTTAAAACTCATGTGAATTTTTACTGCAAATCTCTAAGCATGCATGTTAGTCCATCTCTGCCATGGGTTTACCACAACTTTTAATGATAAAGAAGCAAAACAAGAACAAGCAAAAATAACTCATGAATAACAACTGACCAAGAACATAGGAAACACAAGGGCTGTATATACAGACATACACTTGGGGAGACAGGGGAAACCAATCAACAACAAATCTAGAGGGGCTACAAAACCAGCACAGGAAACAAGAAACCAAGAAACAAATTAAAGAGAAAAAAAAATACAAACACAACATAAGGAATGTAAATCATAGTGTGAGGTGAAAATAAGCGCTATTAAAAAAGTGCACTTTGTGATACTGTTGAAATAAAAGTTTTAAAGTACATTTTAAAGTATTGTGTTTTTATACATTTTGTTGTGCTTTAAAAAGTACACTTATTTGAATGTTTCTTCAATATTACAATTAAAGTTAATACATTTTAAATGTACTAAATTGCAACGTACAATTGACAAATGTGTAATTACAAATATATTTATATACATGACATTCAAGGTTCAATAGCTGTGGTTATATTTTAGTTTACCATGAAATGCTGTTAGTACATTCTGCAGTACACTTTAACCATATTTCAAGGATAATTGAAGTAATTATGAAACTAAACATACACTTATGTCCTATGTAACTAGGTCAAAAAACACTCTAAAGTTTAATTGCATTTAATATAAATTTAAACTATAATACATTTTCATTTAATTGAAAATGCAAAGTGTTCGAAAAACATGATTATTATTTCAATAATTATTATTCTTTTTAAAACTGCAAAAGTGTCCTTTTTACAAGGGTTGTATGCTGTTTGCATCTGTTGAAGTAAAATGTGTGGAATGTCTTATCTTCTTTTGGGAGTTTCTGTACGCTGAGCGGATCAACTCTGTGAATGGTACTACAATTCTACACTGTAAAATAAAATACTTAGGGGCTTCAGAAGCTTGGGGCAGTGCATGAATAAAGATTGTGGTTTGTAGCTGTTTGCATCTTTGTAAAACTACTGCATAGGTTTTTGCTTTGCAAAATATTTTAGGCTTCTTTAGATTTTTTTAGATTTTAGATTTTAACTACACTCTTAAAAATAAAGGTGCTTCACGATGCCATAGAAGAACCTTTTTGTCTAAATGGTTCCATAAAGAACCTTTAACATCCGAAGAACCTTTCTGTTTCACAAAAGGTTCTTTGTGGCGAAAGAAGGTTCTTCAGATTACAAAAAGGTAAGAAAGAGATGGTTCTTTAAAGAACCTTTGACTGAATGGTTCTTTGTGGAACCAAAAATGGTTCTTCTGTGGCATCGCTTGAAGAACCTTTTGAAACACCTTTATTTTCAAGACTGTATGTGTAAAACTAAAGTTTTGACAACTGAAAACATCATGTGTTGCTAAATTATAATTAGCTAAACAATTGTAAGATTTGGTGGCATGACAAGAATTTGTAAGATACATTTTGCATTTAATGAATGAACAATTTAAAACTGGCTAGACAAACTATTAGCGGGGACAAATATTAAGAGAGAACTAAGTGCATCATGTTGCCTTGATTTAAAAACAAAGAAAAATGCATAAACATTTACATTTCTAGTGTGTTTTATTGCTCTCACCTTTGGATTTGTGCTTGATGACAAACTGTTTGCTCTTTTTCCCCAGGATATTGGACGCAGTGCATGTATATACACCTGGGCCCAAGGATGCAGCTCTCAAAACAGCCTGATTATCAGCCTGCTCCTGAAGGTTTGAGGAGGTCCAGATATACACAGGAGGTGGGTTACCCTCCGCAGTACAATCCAGCACCATTTCACTATCCTCACTGATGTCCAGTATCTCTTCCTCTGGACTGCAGAAGTCAGGCGGGTCTGATTTAAAAAACAAACAAACAAACATTTAACATTAATAGCTATAAAATGTTTGCACTAATTGTTGCCTTTATTCACCTACATTGAACAGCAATGCTGAGAACGTCAGACTGAACTGTTGGAGGAGGTTGAGGTCCTTCTGCTCCCAGCTGCAGTTCTGCTTCACACCTGTACTGAGCACCGTTATCAGCTCTGTTTGGGACAATCAGCAAGGTGGAGGACACCTGGACTGGTGTTGCAGGTGATAACTCTGAGAATGAGTGATTGTAAACCTCAGTTTTTCCTCTGTACCAACGTAAAGCAAGGTACTGGACAGGTGCGACGTTCTGCACCTCACACTGTAGATGGTACTCTCTTCCTTCCGCCACTGGACTGCTGTGATTCACTAAACTTATGGACACACTGTCTGGTTTCTCTGCATGAAGACAATTGCAAATTTAAACAAAGGCATTTAATGGAGATATTCAAAAATAAAACATATTAGTTTAGTCCAGTTTAGACCAGCTTAAAGGGGTCATATGATGCGATTTCAGTTTTTCCTTTCTCTTTGGAGTGTTACAAGCTCTTGGTGCATAAAGAAGATCTGTAAAGTTGCAAAGACTAAAGTCTCAAATCCAAAGAGATATTCTTTATAAAAGTTAAGAGTCAACCACATCCTCCTAAAACGGCTCGTTTTAACATGCCCCCACATGTCTACGTCACGATGTGGGAAGATTTGCATAACGCCGCCCAAATGTTCACGCAAAGAAAGAAGGCGTAACTTTGATTCTCGCTGTAGTATTGTTGTTGCCGCCGCTGCCATGTCGTGAAGGCACTGTGTGTTTCGTTATGAAAGCGAAACTACTGTTTTGCCTCCAAAGATTGTGTTGATATTTTGTCTATCTCTTCGTCATGCCTAGAGCTGATCCATGCTGGTCACTGAGAAATACATCAACTTTGCGCTGTGGATCGCCAGATCGGCTTTCAACGTGGATGAAGCGGAGTCCAGCATGGGGTCGTCACATGTGGTTGCCACAAACCCGCCGGCCACTCCTTCGTCGAATCAGACGGCCGTGCCGTTCTCAAGCCCGCCAGATGCCGCTCACGCTGGGCCGCCGGCCGGTCCTCATTCTAGCCGCTGTGTTTTTCGTTGTGAAAGCTAAACTACTTTTTTGGTCTTCCAAAAGAGGACACAACTAGTAATCAGTGGTTAAGTTTTGTTTACAACACTTTTCCAGAACAGTACAACCCAAATATTCAGATGTTGCAGCGCATTTTGCGGAGGATGAGGACCGTTTCCTGGGAGAGTAGCCTACAATGCCAGTGTCTGTTTCTATAAAGTGGGGCAGTTCACAATTTGCAAGGACAGTTTGGTGCTTTTGACTCACAGCCTGTAAGTACGTTTTTATATTTAAAGAATTTGCAACTGACGATTCAAACGCAATGCGTAAAAAGACAGTATAAGTCATTATAATCAGTAATTATGTCCCCACTGGATGCAACAAATGCCTTGTTTATAATTGGTTTTATTGGTTTTGTCTCGTCGCGTGGGGACACGGCATCACAGTATCACAGTATGGTAAGTGGCGTAACATTTCCATCACAAACATGAGATATTCGGCCGATCACAACGCACTGGATAGCCGGCCAATCACAGCACACCTCGCTCTATCAGACCGATGAGCTTTGTAAAAAATCGACGCGTTTCAGAAAGGCGGGGGGCATAGAGGAGAAACAATAATGTACATTATATGGAAAATAATGGGTTTTTTTAACCTTAAACCGCATAAACACATTGCATTACACCAAATACACAAAATAATGTTATTTTTCGAAATGTCATATGACCCCTTTAAATACTAGTCCAGATGATATGTGCCAAATTTGAGGTGATATGTTCACTTTTTCATAAAAGCATGAAACTTGGTACAGGTTAGGGCCCTGAACATTTTCAGAAATGGAGCCATCGCAAAAACATCTCGTGGTTGCCATGGCAACCATTTTACGTTCCGCCATAACCAAATTATGTAGTTTGTGTCATATCTCCTGAGCCAAACATGATAACACAGAAAAAGTTATGTCTACCCCTATCTACCCCACTCAGATCATTAGGATCGAGTCAGTTAGAAATACCAAGGGTTCACACAAAACAAGGGGAATGTGCTTTTAGTTATTATGCCACCCGCAGTTGGAACCAGCTTCCAGAATAGATCAGATGTGCTAAAACATTAGTCACTTTTAAATGCAGACTCAAAAAATCATTGTTAGCTGTGCCTTTATGAATGAGCACTGTGCGATGTCCGAAACTGATTGCACTATATTATATGTATAATCGTTTTCTTAATTCATTTTAAACCTCTTAAATCAATTTTTTTTTTTTTTAATTTTCAAAGTTTTTAAATTCCTTGTTTTATTGTTGTGATTATTGTTTTTATTTTATTTTATGTAAAGCACTTTGAATTACATTGTGTATGAAATGTGCTATACAATAAACGTGCCTTGCCTTGCCCCTATGTTTTGATGGTCAAGGATTACAATGATACCATATACAAAAACAAACTGTTCAGGTGAAGAGTTAATGGTGGAATCAGCAATGTGAGAAGGAAATAACAGTATCTGAGCATCATAGTATCACAGCATTTACAAAAGTCCATATTATGGCTATTAATTTTTTCTTTCTTTCTTTGATAATTAACTAATATTTTATTCAATAGTACAATAAAAGATTGCTTTAATTAATTATTAATTAAATTCATTACATTTGTATAGCGCTTTTCTGGGTACTCAAAGCCTTTACATGAATTCCTCAAACCACCACCAATGGTGCAGCATCCACTGGAATGATGCAAAGGCAGCCATTGCGCCAAGAACAGCCACACACACCAGCTAAAATAAATATTTTAAACGTTGTTTTCATAGAAGACAATCATTTATTTCAGAGATATTCAAAAAAAATCTAATCTCAAGAAAGTGCATTTTTCTTTACCTCTCAGGCAGAGTCATGTAGGCGATAGTTTCCAATACATTCTTGTTCTCTCTCAACAACACTCTAACATCACACGCAGATGGCAACGCAATCATGCAAAGCTGCGTCCTATCTGCACACCTTTATAGACACCTTGATTCACACCTTTATAGAAACAGTTACATTATTTCTTTCACAGAATAACCAACTGGACATTAACCAAGCAGGTTTAAGAAGTGGCCATTCAACTGAGACTGCTTTGCTGTTGGTCACTGTAGCCCTGCAAATAGCGAAAGCTGATTCCAATGGATCTATCTGCCACTTTTGACACTGTGAATCATCAGATTATCCTGTTTGCCATCACCGGATCTGCACTCTACTGGTTTGAATCTTATCTCACAGGTAGGTGTTTCAGGGTTTCCTGGGGAGGAGAGGTATCCAAAGAACATCAACTGGCCACAGGGTTTCCTCGGGGATCAGTTCTTGGACCCCTCCTCTCCATATACACGACATCACTGGGTCCCATCATAAAGGCACATGGCTTCTCCTACCAATGCTATGCTGATGACACACAGCTCTATCATTCATTTCAACCAGACAATCAAATAGTACCTGCATGGATCTCAGGCTGCCTGGCAAATCCTCTCTTACATTTCACTGCTGGTCATATATTCTCTATATAACCATGTATGTGACAAATAAAAATCTTGAACTTTGAAACAACTCGCCATGGATGAAGCAGGGTTAATTTTGACAGCAAATTTTTATTTAGTTTTAGTCATAGTCTTTTGACTAAAATGCCATTTAGTTTTAGTCATATTTTAGTCATCTGAATTGTTTTAGTCAACTACATATCATAAGATTTTAGTCTACTAAATCTACAGTACATTTAGTCGGCTAAAATCGAATGGGTTTAGTTACAGTGTAATGCATTTATTAAGCATTTCTCCAAAATTTCCAAACTCATTATATAGGTTTGATATTAAGGTTTTATCATGATAGACACCGATTTAACTGCGGTGACACACAACATGCCTTTATGTTAAAATTAAATAAAACCACTTCTCACAAAGAACAAGAACATGGTCTACTTTTTAATTAAATACCAATTGTTATATAGGCTAATTATGCATTCTTTATAGCAACTTGTTTACCATATTCTTCATTCTTTCAAGCAGAAATATTTATTTCTATAAATAAATGTAGATTAAGCTTTAAATTTTTTTAATTTTTTTTATTTAAGGCTACTAAAGTTTTCAGTCAAAAGCAGTGCGTGATTTTCTGTCTTTTGTTGCTTGATCAACATCAATGATTTGGACAATAGCAACTAAATTAGGCTGCTGTCCCTTTAAAACCGAATGCACAGCTGCAATGGATGCAATGTACTGATACACGTTCTCCCTACTGTTTACGTTCACTTAAGACGTAATCAACTGTGTTTACGTGAATACTTGTCAAAACGGACAATTCAACATCATTTTGTGTGTAATTCTCCGTTCATGCGAAGCCAAAGAGTACTCGCACGCTGTGAGACGCGCTTTGTGTGTATAGTGTCTGCGCTCAGAAAACCGGACCAAAATGAGTTTTCTCTTGCGTCGTCAGATTTATCTATATGTCTGCTCTTCTCTTACTCCCACATATTGACATTTTTGAACGTTTTATGCGACGTGCAGCAAGTGTATTTTAGCTTATGTCCCGCCGGTTCATATGTACTCTCATCCCAAATCGTCCCTCACCAAAATTGTATCTCGTATTTATAGTTGACGAAAATGTCAATAGATTTAAGTCATAGTTTTTGTCATTCAAAAAGAGTTTTAGTTCGTTATCGTCTCGGTGTTGTTCTGTGAAAAAAAGTTGTGAAGACAACTTATGACGAAAATTTAGTAACGAAATTAACACTGGGATGAAAGAATATCACCTGCAGCTCAACCTGGCAAAGACTTAGCTTCTTGTTTTCCCTGCCACTCCGACTCTACAGCATGATTTCACCATCCAGCTAGGTTCATCAAAAATTATTCTTTGGTGACCAGCTGACCTTCAAGGACCATATTGTAAATGATTGCTATGAGCGATCCAGGTTGGTTTGCATTGCACAACATCATGAGGATCAGGCCCTTCCAAACAGAGCATGCTGCACAACTTCTTGTCCAGGCCCTTGTCTGATGATGTTCTCTCTTTAACATCATCTGATCCAGGGGCCAGTGCTCTGCTGGGTCCAGCCCAGGAAGAGCAGGAAATGGATTAAGAGAGCGAAGAAGCTGAGGCTGAGCATTCTCAATCCTCCTGCCCTGCATATGATGAGCTCTTAGAGGTTATGGATCGCATCACGGCAAGGCTTGACTTTCAGCATACCAGTTATGCAAATATCGAGGCGATGCGCGAAAATGGCTATGAGAGAATGCCCCCTGTAGAAGAGACGCTAGCTACCTATCTCTCTATGGGTGAGACATCGTATCTCAAAACTCCCTCCTTGCCATCCAATCCCCTTCAGATTACATTTCGCTTGAATGGCAGGGCATACGCAGCAACATCATGTCATGCTGTCGCTTCATTGCAAATGATGGCGGTGCTCCAGGCATACCAGGCTGACCTGCTGAAAGACCTGGATAAAGGCGAGGGCTTTCTTATGATGAGATTGGTGCGCCGCACCACGGATCTTGCTCTCCGTGCTACTAAGCAGGCCGCCTCTTCTAGTGGCAGGTCCATGGTGGCTATGGTAGTGATGGAGAGGCATCTGTGGGTAAACCTGGCAGACTTCGGGAAGAAAGAAAGGGGCTTTCTTTTCGATGCCCCGGTTTCGCCCTCTGAATTTTTTGGTACATCCGTTGAGACGGTCATCGAAAAGTTCAGGGAGGCAAAGGCGCGCTCAGCGGCCTTCAAAACCTTCATTCCACGAAATTTCCAGGTCTGAGCCCGAACAACCCAGAGGTCCTGGCCCGTCTCGGTCTGAGGATCAGAGACGAGCACAGAAGGCTTGTGTCGCGACTCGCGCTCCTCCTCCGCCTGTGGGTAGGGGTTGGAAGTATCGTGGGTCAAAGGGAGGTGGGCAAGACCTGAGGGATGTGATCCAGAAAAGCGTCAGCGCTTTCGTCCGGATCAGAGTAATACTTAGGTATCCACTCTTTCCCTCAGGGGGTGTAACATCTACCCCTTTCTTCCCCTTCCTAATTCCCCTATAACCACCATATCAAACTTCTGCATAACAGTCGCCTTCGGAACCTATGTGGTTTTGTTGGGTATATGGTTATATTATTCTTTTTTTTCTATTTTTATAGTGACCATCTTACTGATGGTCTGGTCTAGAGGCTTCTCCGGACAGAGATCCGATGTGGGAGCCATGGTGGGTGAGTACGATCCATTTCTAAATATATGCATATTATATAAATATATGTATTTACTAATGAACTGGTGGTTGTGTGTATACCCTTCTGCTAGTTCCTTTGCAGTGTTTCCCGGGACCTGTGTGTTTCTGTCCTTTTTCTAAGGTAGGTCCTCGATGGGCACCCCCTCTGCTGGGTCAGAAACCGGGTGCTCGACTTGCAGTGTTTAATTCACTCATCGATATATGTCCAGACGGTAAGAAAATCCGGGTTTCAGCTTCATACTTCCTGGATCATGCGGCCTTAACACAGGCTTCTGTGCTTCTGTTAAAAAAATCCTCTCTGAGGAGTTGGTTTCCTCACTCCATGGGCTGTCCTCGTTGTAGTTTGAGCAGTGCTCCCCTTTTATCCAAGGGTTACCTGGAATGAGCAACGTTACTCCTCTGAATTCGGAGTTCTCCTCTCAGAGCACCTGGAACCAGCAGCATCAGGTGAATTAGGCCCTTCCTCTACCTCCCTGATGTGGTGAGTGTTTGGCTAGCTTGCAGTATGCTTACCCTTCTGATTTTGCAATCATGCTGCAGGTCGAGCCCCCTCTCGTTGAGAGCTGGGTTTGTGCTCCCTCAGCCAAGGTAAACTACTGCTAGCCGTTCCAGCATTGGAACATGCTGTAGGTCGAGCCCCCTCTCGACTGAGAACTAGGTGTGTTGCTCCCACAGCTAAGTAAATTATTGCTAGCTGTTCCAGCTTTGGAACATGCTGCAGGTAGAGCCCCGTCTCGGATGAGAACTGAGTGTGTTGCTTCCTCCACTGAATAACTGCTAGCTGTTCCACCATGGGAACATGCTGTAGGTTGAGCTCCCTCTCATTGAGAGCTGGATGTTGCTCCCTCAGCTACAGATTTACTGCTAGCCACTCCAGCATTATAGCCGTAGATATAGCGTCTGGGGATACGCTATTTCTATCTATGGGCTGCTCTTTCAGGGTGCCACGAGAATCCCTAGAACGGTATTTCAAGTGTGTGCATGTTATGCTTTGCCCACTTTTCTAAAATCCACATAGCTGGTAAGTGTGCACGTTATGCTTTGCCCACTTTCTAAAATCCACATAAGTGGTAAGTGTGCACGTTATGCTTCGCACACTTTTCTAAAAATCCTGTATGGTAAGTGCTACGCGCAAGACTTCGTGCTCTTTTGGAGTGGTTTAAAACCCCGGTTCTGCCTTGGGCACCACTCCTCCTATGTATCCTCTGGATACCTACTTAACAGGGTGTTGCTACTAAAGGTCTGTTGAGACAGTTCCTTCAGCACATACAAAGAGAAATGTGCGGTAGCCCCTGTGTGACAGGCCAAGACTAGTAGTATTCTAGGCTCTTGTCGTATCCACTTAAAGGAATCTATTTGATTCCAAGCCTGGAGCTCTACCCTGGGCCCAGGAGTCTGCCCTAACAGGTAAGTATTTGGGGTATGTAGCCTAGGCCTTTGGCCGTAGGGAATAACGTCACTGACAGCCGTCTAACGTCCCAGGGGCGACTCCCATAGCAATATGGTAGAGTTGGTACTTATTGCTCGCCATGGTTCTGGCTTGCACTCCCCTCAGCATGGTGGCGTGGGTATACCGTTCCCCATAGCGACCCCTAGAGGACGCAGTTCGAAGTTCCATGAAAGGGAACGTCTCGGGTTACTTATGTAACCATGGTTCCCTGAGTAGGGAACGAGACACATGTGTCCTCTAGGTTTCTTACCATGCTGCGGACGCAAGCTTCAGACGAAGAAGTGAATGATGTGTAGCTCCCGGCGCCTGTTTATACTATAGTCGCACCGGTAGTGACGTCATGGCTGTCGCCGGGCCAACGAGTTGGTGTTTTTCATTGTATGCTTCAGACACGGGTCACGACGAGTCGTTCCCCATTGCGACCCCTAGAGGACGCAGTGTCTCGTTCCCTACTCAGGGAACCATGGTTACATAAGTAACCCGAGACATTTTTACTGCCATTAGTGTTGATTTCAACTGGATACTGCTATGTATGTTTTTGGAGTTTAGCAATAATGTAGAGGCACATTTTTCCAATGAGCCATTCTGAAATGTAATGTCATTAACGAACAGTTACTTATTACAGTTATTTCAGACTACTTTTCAATTTCACTGTTTATTAGGGCATTTTGGGGGGTGAGTATGAGTGTTGACAAAATTTTCATTTTTGGATGAAGTACTCCTTTACAATGGATTGACATTAAGTTGTCATTTTAAGCTGATTGTAAGCTAGTCTATGGTTATTTCTAGAAAATAGTTTAAATACTGTACTTACTGTATAGAACAATGTTGAGTTTTTCCTCACACTGTCTGGGTGCAGTGAAAAAAACACCATAGCAGATTGGCTCTTCAATCCAGTCAGTCAAACTGTCCACCCGCCACTGAACGCTGAGGTCATTCTGAGTGTATGATGCGGCAATGACCGATTCCCATCCCAGCATGCGTACTGGGCGAGAGGCCACACAGCTGACCGACACTGGATCCCCAAATTTCACCACTATTCTGGAGGGAGATATCTCTAGCGAGCAACTGTCACCTGACACTGAAGGAGGTGTGAATCAGAATCATCAATATCACACTTATTAAATATTAGTATGCCATTGGCCTATATAGAAAATGTGAATATTTTCTAGCATATTTGAAAACAATTATTGTGCCATAAACCATGTTTCAATGCTTTCCATCCAAAAGTAGATCTAAATAATTATTTTAATAACAAATTTTCTTTCTACTAAGAAATACTTTTATAATGACCAATGTAAAATATTTCTTGAAGGAACTTTACAAACTGCCAAAAACATTACAGATAAATTCAGTAGTTTTCATGGGAAGTTGGCTAGTGCAAACAGATATGCACTGCATAATTGTTTACTCTCAGCTTAACCTGAAATACTATTAAACAACTAGCGTTATTTGCACACAGAAACCTCTTACCTATTCCGATAATGTACAGACCGAGAAACCATAAGAGATTAGTTTTCATTTTGATGAAAATAGTTGAAATCTGCTTGAGTCCGCTCACAGAGGCAAGAGGAATTCCGCCACGGTCTTGCTTGGCAACTAAAAACTGAACAGTGACAGCCAACAAAAGCCTTGTAAGGGCCTGGAAGGGGATTGAAGTAGTGGGCCTCATTAAAATCAGCTCTCCCTCTGCTTGCACTTTAATATTTCTCATCCTCTCTATATGTATCTTGCGAAAATGTCTTTTTTATATCACATTTAAGTCTAGCGTACTGAAGCATTAACACATTAGAATGTCTGTTTAATTTTATTATCGTATTTGTCTTTCAGCTTAAAGTTGCCAGTTGCAATAAATAGTTTAATGGCTCATGTTTATTGTTTTCGTGGATCACAACATACATAAACTATATTTTAACTGACTGCATACGGTGAATATTTATTATTTCTGCTGACACGTACCACAGAGATGTCACTGTTTATGCATAGCGTCTCTTTATTTTATTTTTTATTTTTTACATTCGTTTATGTTAGTCAAGAGCTACTGAGTTCCAGCTAGCTGTCTTAAAATGCTTCACTGCAGCAAGGTTGCTATGCCAACACTCACTCACTGGCAGACTGAAGTCGCACAGGTCGCTGTGTTAAACACACAAAAGAGACACAAAGAAGACGACTTCATTTAAAAAGCATAAGGATTAGAATTGATGTGTTCCCCTAAAGTACTTATTACTTCCTTGGGTGTGATACAACACCACAGTAACTTTCATAACATTCATGTAGCATCCAGATGTTAGTAATTTGTTCAGGTTCTTAATATTGCCACATTGGTCAAACATTAAAAAGTGAACTAGTTTCGGATGTTCAGTGTGGTTGTTTACTGGCCAAAAGTCAAAAGAGCATACTGTACATCACATAAGTCAAGTGGTCAAGTGCAAAGACCGCAAGTGCGGGTATTTGCACAAGGGGTTTGTTGAGTGACACTGACATTGAGAAACTCCACCCTAGTTGTCACAGTTTCCACATACTCACAAAGCACATTTCACTCAACAAACTGAAACTGAGCAAATTACAACAATTAACACTGAGAAAGAAATCAAATCCAAAGAAGCCAAAGTTTATTTTACTGCTGTTCAACGGCTCAAAATATATATTTTTTTGTGTTGTTCAAAACATTTTGTAGGCCAAAAAGAATGTTTTACATGAAGAAGAAGAAAAAACAAAGCTTTCGGGGGACCAGAGAAATTAGATGCTTCCCTTGGTAGCTGGTGCCCTGTGCACTCAGTGTACTCATCTTGTGCTCAGCTCACATTCACACAGAGTACAGAAGAATTTAAAAAAGCGCTCTGCAGGTGAATACATATGCTAAATTCCTTCTAAATATGGTGTTACAGCGGTGCAAAGAAATCAAATATACTAGATTACTGATGTTATAAACAATATGTCAATAAATTGTGTAAAAAGTATTGTGGTAAGTGGATCTTTTTCACATTTCCGGGTTTCTTTCCAGCGGAAGTCGTCATAGTTGGGTAAACTTCTATAGCAGTGAATGGGAGACTACCACAAATATATTTTTTGCATTCCCATTTGCTCAAACAGCAAAAGAAAAACTCCATGATAGTGTATTCATGACTTTCAAAAAAGGAATAAAATAGAGAGAGACTGAAAACTGCAGTCAGTAGAGAGAACGATGTCAAATTTATCCTAGGGTTGCCAACTGTCCCGTATTAGCCGGGACATCAAATATATTGGGCTTAATTGATGTTTCCCTTACGTGACCTCCATTGTCCCGTTTATTGACTGCTACGCTGCTCTAACCACTGATTGATACAACAGCAGCAGTGCTGATCGCTTGAGAATGATCACCGATACCTGTCATCATCCCATCACAGCCCCCCTGACGCAGTATACGTTAAATAAATCAGAAATCGTGAACATAACTGTTCGAGGAAGACTGCGGAATCCTCTGCCGGTATTCTGACATTTTATCCTACCCATCAGATTGTCCAACCAGGGTTTCCTCGAGGCCATATGCGCACATCAATATTGCGTCATTTTTGTCATGCTGAACAACAATTAATTACTGTATTTGCATTACTGTTAGGGTAGGTTTAGGGTTGTGGTAGGTGTAGATGATAATAAACACAATCTAATAGGTAGAAAAAACTATTTGTTGTTGGTTTCCTGTAGCTGTATCCCTTCTACACTGTAAAAAATTACAGTGAATTTAATGGTAAAAGACTGTAAAAATGCTACAGTAAAAACCTGTTAAATGGTTAACGGTAAATTCCCCTACTATATAAGGTGAAAAACCGTATTGGACATTACATGTATTGGACATAAATTTTACGGTAGTATACCGTTTTGGAAGTGAAAAAGACTGTATAAATTACAGTGAATAACCGTAAATCGACTTTCCCAGAATTCCCTGAGTTACATTTAAAATTTGATGTTTTTTGTTGAAAACAAACTATGTTTGTAGTTAGTCTTATCCGTTTGTATATTAGGGTTGTGTGTATGCCTAAAGGTGTTAAATGAATGTTTATTGCTTATTTCAGTTTCATGTGGGTTACCATGATGGTGTTTAGTGTCTGCATGAATGACTCTGTGCACCTTCTATATATTAGTATAAAGTTGGCTGTGATGGGCTTTGGTTCATCATGTGATTTTCTCATCACCTCCTGCTTTTGGTGTTTATCAGTGTATTACAAAGGTACAAAAAAGATTTCAGTACTTCAATAGGTTGGTAAATTAACATTATATCAGTTAATAATGAAATTACAGTATTTAAATGTAAATATAAGTTAAAACCGTAAAACCTAAAACGTTGCCACCGTATTTTTTACGGTAAATCAGGCACCACCAGTGGTAGGTTGTAGACGTTAATAAACCATAATTTTACAGGTAGCATTTTCGTGGTAGAATTTGTACTACCACTTGAGACTTGATCAGTAAGGGAAGTCATCTTTTACTATTGTAATGTTGTTAAATAGAAAAAAATATTTTATATTTAAGTAAGTAATAGGATAATTGTTAACCTTGGACCTTATTCTTGAAACACATTCTTGAATGACCAATAAAAAGGTGCCAAGACAAAAGCTGTCTTTAATTGAAAAATACGAATTTTCATGCATACAGCCAACAACAACAGCCAAGGTGTGACCACTTTTCCCCCCCCCCCCCCGACCACTTAAAAGAGTTAAAGGACAATGATCAATGCAACCAGCAACTGGAAGAATATAAGAACAGTCCAGAATGTGGGACGACTGCCTGTGGAAGAGAAGCAGTATTAATGATGGTACAAACAGAAACAACACTCAGTGTTTTCAATGCTATATATCTACAGATGCACTCTTAAAAATACAAGTTCCATGGTGCCCTAGAGGAACCATTCTTGTTTTCCAAAAAACCCTTCATTGAACAGTTCTTAAAAGAGACTTTTTCCATAAGGAACTTTTTGTGAAATGGAAAAATTCCATGGATGTTAAAAGTTCTTTATGGAACCATAGATGCTAATTAAGAACCTTTATTTTTAAGAGCGTACAAAAGAGTGACTCTGGTTTTACACCCAGAAATCAAACACAATGTACAAAATAATAAACACTCAATCTAACATCCAGAAAAAAATGATCATAAAGTATTCAAGTCATCGAATATGTCACAAAAGTGCACTCATAATTAATGAGAGCAAAACAACTAAGCTGAATACATACATTCAAACAAAAAATAAAAAATGCAATACTGTGGGATGAAATTAGTCTCAAATTTGAAACGAATGCATGCACAATTATTCATGAACTTGATAAATGTTGCAAATGTATTTTACTATCCACAACCAAATGTCTGTCAGCTTGTGTCTGTGAAATTCAGAATTAGCATGAATGTGCAGCGGTTTGTACAAATAGAAACATGTTTGTGAATACAGAGGATTTCTTTTGCAGTAGTGTATCAGAATTTGTGCATGCAACAAGGAAGATGTGCATTTATGGACCGGGTGGCATGCTTTTGAAACTTTATTTTTACAGTTTTCAGCATTTCACAACCCACACAGAAACAATTAATAAGACCCACACTGTAAAAAATGATATGATGAAAAAGCCATGACAACTTATGTTTTTAAGTTACTTTATCTCATAAAAATAATTTAAGCAATTTCAACTTTTTTTTATAAGTTAAACTAGATTCAACTTTTTAAGTCAGTTTAATGTTACTGAAATTCAAGGAGCCCAATTTAGTTCAGTGAACTTAACATTTGAAGTTGTAGCTTTTTGTCACTAACCGGCCAAATTTGCATTTCTGATACGGTGGCCGCTGTGCTGTGCTGCATTAGCAGCGCAGATTGTAATGTAAGCTTTGAGATTGACACAAATAGTTTCTTCACCTGTGGAAACACGTAAGATGGGCAATTTGAGCGATTATAGGTGTATTTTACCGTTAAAGTGGGTACCAGTTGGCTTTGCTGAGCAGGCTCGGCATTTTCGCGCCCACTGGAAGTTTATCCAGGCAATAAAAAAAAAAAAAAAAACCCGGGCTTCGTGCGTTTGAGTTGCTATTCGTTACTGAGTAAAGTTAAGCGTTTTTTTTTTTATCAACCGTTCAAGCTAGGATAATATAAGTTAACTTGAGGTAGACGACGCCCGAGCTGTTTTCTACGACGCATGAACTAATCGTCACCAGTTTTGTCAGTTTGTTCTATTCAAACTAGATGAACATATGAAACTTCTTAATATGATTTAAGAGACCACGATTCAAACAATTGTTAACCTTGTTCATTTGTGACTACTTTTTTTTAGAAAGACGTTTTCGTCAGCCGAACAACCGACATGTTAAACGTTACATTCAGTTGGACGCACTGTAACGGTTAGGCCTAACGTTACATCTGTTCCTCACAAGCTCGTTTTCTGTGCCATTTGTTATTTTATTGGCCATCATCATATTTTTATTGACATATCATCAGCTTACTGGTAACAGATTACAGGTAACAGTAAATGCAAACAAATGCATTATGTTGTATGAATCGGTCATATTTTAATCATGAACAAAAAGTCTGTAAAAGTGTTGTGTAACTTACATCTTTGGGCTTAACTGTAATTAGCAAGTAACCAACAATTCCCCGTTTACCTCCCTTTGTAGGCTATGACTGAGCACATTACAGTGAGGATCACCATCCATCTTAATATTTTTTTTAGGCAACTCAGGTTATTAAAGAGTTATGAGGCTGTTGTATAGGAAATGCCTTTGCTTGTGTGAAGTTGAATATTTTTTTGTGTTTTTTTTACAGGCACACGCTGAGACTGGATGAAGGGTGAGTTTTGCATTTCTGTACCAAATAAAGAATATAAACCATATCTTAAGATAAGTCAATATTTGAACCACTTTAACGTTTTTTTTTTCTATTTACAGGCATTGTTTGTCTATGAGTCTGAGACTTGATTAAGGGTAAGTTTGGCATTTATGTACTAAATAAAGAATATAAACCATATCTTAAGATGAGCCATCATTTCAACGACTTCTGATTTTTTCCCCTGCATTTCTATCATTAGATCATTAGACAGCTGAGTTCGATCGGTGTCCGGGTCATAGGGTGGAAGATGTAGGACGAGGGAAGCGAGGCAAAGTTTCACGCTGACGATTGGAGATGCAGATCACCCCGGGTCAGTGTGTTGGCGATTAACGGCTAGTTCACCAAAAATGAAAATTCTGTCATTAATTACTCACTCTCATGTCATTCCACACCTGTAAGACCTTTGTTCATCTTCAGAACACAAATTAAGATATTTTTTATGAAATCCGAGAGCTTTCTGTTCCTCCATTGGCAGCAACGCAACTAAAACATTCAAGGTCCAGAACGGTAGAAAGACATCATTAAAGTAATCCATGTGACTCCTGTGGTTTAACCTCAATTTTATGAAGCAACACGAGTGCTGTTTGTCCAAAAATATTTGATTATTTACCACTTTATTTACAATAAAATATTATTCAAAGCGTGTTCATGCTACAAGTTAACTCTAGCGTGAAACAACATCCAGGCATGCATGATGCTCGTAGAGCGTGTAGGGGTCCGATCAATATTCTTAGAAAATAAAGCGGCGTAAAGTTATATTAAATGGTTTTTTGCCCAAACAGCCGGGCATTGCTTCATAAAATGAGGTGAAACCACAGGAGTCACATGGATTACTTTAATGCGTTTTCTACGTTATAGGACCTGAATGTTTTAGTTGCGTTGCTGCCAATGGAGGAACAGAAAGCCCTCGGATTTCATCAAAAATATCTTCATTTGTGTTCTGAATATGAGCGAAGGTCTTATGGGTTTGGAACGATATGAGGGTGAGTGAATGATGACAGAATTTTCATTTTAGGTTGAACAAACCCTTTATGACATTGTATGTGTATTTACACAGTTTTTGTTTTGTCTGTTGCCACCTCATCGCTTACATTTATTGTCGTCAGAAAGCCAAACCTCTCTCACACCTCATCAAAAATCTACCCTGCCACTGCCGCCATCGTGTTTGCTACTATTTATTAACTTGGTGAAATGTTTGCTGCTATAGTGCTTGTAAAGCGCGGTCACAGTATTCAGTTTCAGCAGCCCTTGGTGTTTAAAACGCATATCTTGATTTATTTAACGTCTCAATCAACTTGCAGCACATATTTGCATCGATTTTCAACCGACTTTGAGTACATTGTTACATTCCTATTACTCACAAAAGCAGCATAGGGAAACTTTAAACCAGAGGTGTCTAAACTCGGTCCTGGATGTCCACTCTTCTGCAGAATTTAGCTACAACTTACCTGGAAGTTTTTGGTATGCCTAGTAATACCTTAGTTAACTGATTCAAATGAATTTAATTAAGGATGGAGCTAAACTCTGCAGGACAGTGACCCTCAGAGCAGGATTCGACACCCCTGCTTTAAACAATCACTTTTTTTTTTGTTATTCAAAACATTGAATGTGTTTAATTTGTGTATATTGAAGTCTGTCAGTGTGTATTGTATATAGAATAACCAACTGTTAGTAATTTTTACTGTTATTTTCTGATTTTAAAGGCTCATGGTGAGACACTTCATACACACAAGAAGGGTGTGCAAGCTGGCCTCCTAATACGAAGACTACGATGGTGCACTGCAGGACACCTTTCTCCATTTAAATGTTCAAGAAAAAAAAGGACTGTAATGGACATGTATGTGTGTTTTTTTTTTCAAGCTTGTCTCAGCTTTGTATGACAGTTTCTTGGCAGTTTTTTGCTACTTTTGTGCCCTTGTTGTATACATATACTGGCATTCACACATTAGCATGCACAGGCAGGTTGTGTACTGTTCTTAATATTAAAACCCTGTTTATAAGCGCTGCAAGAAAAAAAATAATTTTAAATGTTTCAAACAAATGTTGTAGTATTATATATTTTTTTTTATCTGGATCTAAAATAAAGTTTACATTATCTTAACTAGAAAATTTATGTTAAAAATGTTTAACTTAAGTTGAAACAGCAAATATTGTAAAGTTAAATGAACTTCAATAAAACAATTCAGCACTAGGCAAGATTTAAATTAGTGAGTTGAAATGACTTACAATTTTAAGGCAGCCACAAAACTTATGTTTTTAAGTTGAAAGGGGCGAACATTTTTTACGCTATTCATTAATGTGTGCACATCTATGTCAAAATGTCTAAATTAACATTCATGAAATCTTATTCAAATATAAACAAGATAATAATCACTGCATTTTCTCATTTTACAAAGATTTTTCATTTATAACCCACCTGTAGATTTGATGATGAACACTTTGCTGTCACTTCCCAGAGAGTTTGTGGCGGTGCACGTGTAGTTTCCTGGACTGAGGAGGACTGTGGAGGACTGGAGCACTGAGGAGCTGATCTCCTCTTTCAGATGCTCTGAGTGCCATGTGTACGTAGGAGCCGGGTTTGCCTTCACTGTACAGTTTAGTGTGACCTCATCGTTTTTAATTATGGTCTCTGTTGAATTGAAGTGTTTTGGTTTATCTGAGGAGGACAGAGAGACATTTCTCAGCACAACGATGAGCAGCTGTTATTAATAAATCAGTAAAATACTGTACAACTGAAACCATTCATATAATATTTGATAAAATTATCTCAGTTAATATGCACATCTCTGCGTGTGATGAAATATGACAGTTGCACATCCTTCACACTAAGGCTATTCAGAAAATATAAACTGAATTATACGGCAAGTTTAGCAATAATAAACTTACAGTTCAACTCAACATTAAGACGTCCTGATGTTTCTTTTGGAGGAGGTTGAGGTCCTTCTGCTCCCAGTTCCAGCACTGCTTCACACCTGTATTGAGCTCCATCATCAGCTCTGTCTGGACGGATCAGGAGTGTGGTGGTTTCATTCACTGGAGTCTTGCTAGCGTCAGTGAAGGTGGTTTGATTCAGCAGAGTCTGTCCTTTGTACCATTTGACAGTGAGATACTGAACTGGAGCCACATCGTGAACATCACACTGGAGCTCATACTGCTTTCCCTCTATCATTGGTCCGCTGTGATCCACAATGCTGATGGACACACTGTCTGGAGTCTCTGTGGAGGAAGATTTACAAACTCTGAAATCTGCAGTGATGAATGTACATTTATTAGATATTTCTGAGAATGAAAAGACAAAAATATAAGTAACAGGGAAACTGACTGTAAATAGTGACTGGGAGCTCTACTTGACACTGTTCCTCATGGTTTATGTAGCAGAATGGCTGTATGTCCCATTCTATCAGATTTGACACTCTCCATGTGATCAGACTGTCTGTGGTCATGTGTACGGCTCCGTCACTGGCTTCCCATCCCATCCCTTTATGTGGGACTGAAGCGCTACAGTTAACTGCTACAGAATCGCCGTATCTCACAATAGCTTTCTGTGGGTTGAGCTGAACAGGACATTCAGCTTGTGTACCTGTTAAACAAAAGGATTTTTTTAATAAAACACAAAAATGCACAAAATATTTTCTAATATGTTAATATAATACACAAAATCAGAAAGTAACCTCACTACACACATTTTTCATATACGGTATATAAACTATTCATTCACAGTATCTGCCTTTCATAATGGTATTACTATCAAACTATTCATTTGTCTACCATTTAATCTAACTGATCGTAATGGTTAATCAATGGATCATTTGGTGCACCTATAGATTTCTATATACAGTATATCATGATAAGAAAAAAAAATGTCAGAACTGAACTTAGCACTCCAAATATTAGTCCATAGAGAGAAAACACAGTTATAATCATTTAATCTCCAATACATAAAACATATTTAGGCTCATTAGATAACAGATGTTTGCACTTCAGGCATTGAACAAATAAAACATACAAACCTGTGAGATTCACAAGCTGTGAAACTGCAGAGAGATAAACAAATCCAAAGAAACGTTGAAACATATTTAATGTGCTCAGGGAAAAGCAATTGAATAGAAAATGTTGTAAATAGACCGAACTTTATGACAGTAACTCTGACTATACAGTCTGTGACTGAACGGTTGTACCTCGTGCACACAATAATGAAAGAAAAAGAAGAAGAACAAACCCCGCCCCAGAAAAAGAAATTTCAGTTGACTGACTCGTGTTAATGGATGACAGCAAATCAGAAGCATAAATTAAACGCAATGAACTAATAACCTGTATTCTTGTGATGAGTTGATGTTACCCTGACATTTGAACCAGAACATCAGGCAAAAATTATGAATTTCGTGCTCATTCATAACCATCATACAGCTGTCCAGATGCTAGTCATTTGTTTAGGTATGAAATAAGTTAATAAAATAAGTATCACATTGGTAAAACACTGAAAAGTGAACTAGCTTTTAGGTGTTTTTAGGTGTTCAGGGAGGTTGTTCAGCTTTAGAATCACTAGTATTTTTTTAAAATGAGAAACTCCATCCTAGTTGTCACAGTTTCCACTGATACTCACAAAGCACATTTCCCTCAACAAACTGAAACTGAGCAAAATTACAACAATTAACACTGAGAAAGAAATCAAATCCAAAGGGTTTTATTTTACTGCTGTTCAACTGCTCAAAATACATTTTTATGTGTTCTCCAAAATAATAATATATATACCGTATCTAATATATATATCTCTATATAGTTGTGGTTTTAAAATGGCCGAATAGGAAATGAATAGAAACTCTAAGGGCAGGGCCTTATTAATTTTTGTCAATTCAATTCTCATTTATTTGAATGCACAATACACACAATTGGCATCTGCCGCTGTGCAGTTAAATTTAACCATAACCTGTGTATAACACCATCAGATACATTCACACGAGTCACAGATGGACCACACACCAAGTCAAATATCAACTCACAGATAGTTAGGCCCGATAAAATATAAACTTTTTAGCTTCGCATTACAAATAATTGTGGCATAAAAGCATTTTAAAATTGTTGTAAAAATAAATATATGTATCAGTACTATGCTGAACAAACACAAGAGAAATGAAGTGAGACTGTATAAAACATCAGAGTGTAAACGATTCTATCTACCAACCCACAAACCTTACAACACACGAGCGTAAAATGAGTGGGATGAGTTTAGACTATACAATCTACTGCAAAAATCTACTGCGGATATAAAATTGAAGAATTGTTACACAGCGAGGTCTCTGCGTAGAACACTCCATACCATCTATTGACCACAGCACCAGGTAGATGCCATATTGAATTTAACATTATTTTTTTATTGCAGGATAAACCTGACACTCAAGTCACTCACATCATTAACACATCCCTGCACACTGGTGTTTTTCCCTCAACATTAAGACAGGCTCATATAACCCCACTACTTAACAAACCCACCCTTAACCCATCTCTTTTAAAGAACTACAGACCAGTTTCCCTTCTTCCTTTCACTGCAAAAACACTTGAACGAGCTGTGTTAAACCAAGTCTCTGCCTTTCTCACACAGAACAACCTCCTCGACAGCAACCAGTCTGGTCTCAGAATTGGACATTCAACCATGACTGCCTTGTTCTCAGTTGCTGGAAACACTGACTTAGCTGGCCGAGTACCGGCATTCCCGCATGTGTCCTGTTTCCTCCACATTGCGCCGGATGTGAATAAAACTGCTGAAGTCCAGCCCGCATCGCCGCAGGGAAGTGTCCAGATCCCCGCCGCCACAGGAAATAACCTTAAGCCGCGTCCTGAAGCCTTGCCCAGACACTGGTCTACAGCATCTAGAGCTTTGTATTATCGAGTGCGGACAAAGCATTTGCTGTAGCCGCCTGTCTCTTGTCATGCATCATGAATATGTCAACAAAAAACTACTGATAAATGCAGTAGCAAACACCCAAGCGTCAGCGTTTTGTTCAACGCCCAAAACACTGCAAATGAAAGACAAGACTTTAAACTTCCAACCACTGGTCCTAGATAGGGGACGTTTATAATCATTAATCTCAAAGAACATTAAAAGCTAAAACCACATCTCGTTCCACCATTATAATAACGTTTGCGCTCAAGCATACAACCCTTGTGTGTGTGTACTCAGAAGCTTGTGGAAACTGAGAGCGAATACACTCCCCACAGACAATGCTGAAACATCTTCACGGTGCCGGGCACAGAAATGACCAGGAAAATAAAACTTAAAACTGGAACAATAACAACAACAACACTACGGATGCAATAATATCACAAAGCAAAATAATTTAAATAACACCAAGGCTAGCCTCTTCAAGGAGTATTCCTTAATGACGTTAGATTCTGATGATAACATTAGCATTAAGTAGCCAACCTTACCTGATCAGATGTTCTTTGTAGTGCTTGTAATGATACGTGCTTTGCACAACAAAGTTAAAGCCAGTCAAGAAAAAGATATGCTTCAGGGGTAAGAGCCCAACCTGATATGTGTATGTGTCGATCTTCATGTGTGACATCAAACTCGACCATTTTTAATAAAAAAATCTAAACTTCTGTTAATTCTCAACAGAAACTTTTGTATGAAATTAAGTCAAACTGGTTAGTAATAAACAAAGTGGTGTGTGATTTGAGAGATCTGTTAGTGTTAATATTCGTTGCTGCAAGTTATTTGAGACTTTTATTACTTAGTTATACAGTGAAGTGTTGCTGTAATTAATGCATGACATACCTGTAAAATAACAGTGATTGTTAAAGTTTAAATAAAGTTTTTTTACTTTATTTAAATTAGGATATTTTACTTAAATGTTAGTTTTTGTTAGGCAGCCGTTGCTGCCATTTTTTTAAAGGGTGTGAGCAATGGGGCCATTTGCACCATCTGGTGGTTATTTCATGAACTATTATTGCCATTATTTCTTGTAATTTTACATACATTTCTATGTAATTTAAGAAAACAGAAAAATACTCTATAAATAATACAGTATTTTTATGTATAAACAATGTAATGCATCGATAATGATATAATACTTAAAATAACAGCCAAATTGTTAATTTTACAGATATTGTTAGCAATTTTACAAACTTTCGCATACGATTTAAAATGACTGGGGGAAAATATGAGTTATTTTATGTAAAAATAGGGTTTATTACAGTGTATTTTTGAAAATATATTTATACATTTAAAATATAATTGAAAAAATATACAAAAAATGGCCAAAAATATATATCCGGAAATATATTTACCAATAAAAATATTTTCTACCAATATATTTTTGGCCTCTTTGAGTAATATGTTTTAATAATATCATTAATCATTACAATCTATATTTTAATATACAAATTATAATTTTTAAAGCATTTCAACTATATAATTTGACCTCTACATATTTCAGTCCAAGAAAATGCATTTGCAATGTCCAACATATATTTAGCATATATTTCAAATATATTTTCACCACAAAATATGTATTTTTTGTTGCCATATAGGCAAGGGAATTCCATTGGAAGTGAGCATGCTGTACTCACTCAAAGGGAGCAATGGAAGACAATATCATTTCATCTTTATCTTCAAAGACAACAAGAATCTCTAATTTATTGCTGTTAATTTAACTGCTGTTAAATTTTGCCATTTGGACCCTCGACCCTCGAGGTAGTCACATTTAGTAGCTTATAAACTGTTAGATCAAGACTACATGTCAACAATTTCAGATCTGACCTGACGCTGGATCCTGTCAGAGATATATGTTTTGTCTTTTATACAAAACCCAGTCAGCAGAGTATTGTCTCATATCCAAAAACCGTTAAAGGATTAGTTCACTTCCAGAATAAAAAGTTTCTGATAATTTACTCACCCCCATGTCACCCAAGATGTTCATGTCTTTCTTTCTTCAGTCGAAAAGAAATTAAAGTTTTTGAGGAAAACATTCCAGGATTTTTCTCCATATAATTGACTTCAATGGGAGCCAACAGGTTGAAGGTCCAAATTACAGTTTCAAAAATGTTTATCTTTTTAACCACAAATACTCGTTTGCACTCGATTATTTGCACTAGCTAATATTATATTTTTTTAAAATAAAAGTACATTGATGTACATTATAAAGCATTCTAAATAAATAAATTTAACATAGACAGGAAGGAAAACCAACAACCACACAAAGAATAGCTATGATTAGCTATTCAGAATGAGCTCTTCGCAGAATCAGAATGAGTTTTTATTTCCAGGTATGTTTACACATACGAGGAAATTGTTTTCGTGACAGAAGCTTCCACAGCGTAACAGAATGACAGTGACAGAACAAAAAAACACAGATAATAAACAAATAAAAATAAATTAAAAAATAGAATAAGTAAAATAAGGAATAAAAAATATACAAATTGACAATTGTATGTGCAGGTATATTGCAATAGACAGTTTTGTATGTAAAGGTACTGTATATTATGTGCAAATTTTGAGGTGTAGGCTGAGTATGAGTGTTAAATAAGTGTATGAGTGAATAAATAGAGTGTGTTCCACAGTTATTGTCAAGTGTTCATGAGCTAGATTGCCTGAGGGAAGAAACTGTTCCTGTGTCTGGACGTTGGTGCTCATTGCTCTGTAGCGTCGACCAGATGGCAACATTTCAAAGAGGGAGTGTGCTGGATGTGATGGGTCCAGAGTGATTTTGCTAGCCCTTTTGTTCACTCTGGATGAGTACAGTTCTTGGATAGAAGGGAGGGTTGTGCCAATGATTCGCTCAGCAGTCCAGACTACCCTCTGAAGTCTTCTAAGGTCAGATTTGGTAGCTGAGCTGAAACAGACAGTTACTGACGTGCAGAGGACGGATTCAATGACTGCAGATTAGAACTGTATCAGCAGCTCCTGTGGCAGGATGAACTTCCTCAGCTGGCGAAGGAAGTATACAACCTCTGCTGGGCTTTTTTAACAATGGAGTCTATGTGAGTGTCCCACTTCAGTTCCTGCGAGTTGGTGGTGCCCAGGAATCTGAATGACTGTACTGCAGCCGCAGTGCTGTTCATGATGGTGAGTGGGTGGAGTTCAGGGGGGTTTCTCCTGAAGTCCACTGTCATCTCCACAGTTTTGAGCATGTTGAGCACCAGGTTGTTGAGACTGCACCAGACAACCAGCTCTTTAACCTCCTATCTGTAAGCAGACTCGTCACCATCCTGAATGAGGCCAATGAGTGTGGTGTCGTCTGCAAACTTCGGGAGCTTGACAGAGGGGTCTTTAGATATGCAGTCATTTGTGTAGAGGGAGAAGAAAAGTGGGGAGAGGACGCAACCCTGGGGAGCACCAGTGCTGATCGTACGGGTGCTGGATGTGTATTTCCCAGCCTCACTAGCTGCTGTCTGTCTGTCAGGAAGCTGTTGATCCACGGACAGACGGAGATGGGCACGGAGAGCTTAGTTAGTTTGGGCAGGAGGGCAGAAGGCCGAGGTCGACGTTCACGAACAGGATCCTCACATAAGTCCTGGTCTGTCTAGATGTTGCAGAACGTAATGCAGTCCCATGTTTACTGCATCTTCCACAGACCTGTTTGCTCTGTAGGCACACTGAAGAGGATCCAGCAAGGGTCCAGTGTTGTCCTTCAGGTGGGCCAGCACCAGTATTTCAAAAGACTTCATGACCACAGACATTAGAACCACAGGCCTGTAGTCATTAAGTCCTGTAATTTTGGATTTATTTGGGATGGGGATGATGGTGGAGCGTTTGGAAGAGATCGGGATGTAGTTTGAATCTTGTGTAGCTTGTTACCCCATGTCTCTGTTCTCTTGCAACAGGACCAGTGATCAGGTTGAATTTTCTGTGTGAAGATGGGGGGCCAGCTGGTCAGCACAGGATTCCAGACAGACTGGTGTAAAACAATCTGGGCCTGGTGCTTTTTTCCTTTCTGCTTCCGGAAGACCTGGCTCACCTCATCTTCGCTGATCTGAATTGCAAGTGTGGGGGAGAGGGGGGTTGCTGGCGGTGTTACTGATTGGGTGAAGGGTTAGGGCGAGACGCTGTGGGGTTGTTTTCAAACCGCCAAGTAGAACCCGTTCCGATTGTTGCCAGGGGTGATTCTCCCAGGTGCTGGGGGATGGTGTTTGTATGGTGATTTATTCAGAAGTCTTCCACAATGATAGCTGAGGCATGGAAGAGAATGAATCCTTATTTTTCTGATAATTCCTCTTTGCCACTCGGACTCCTTCCCGTGGGGCTTAGCATGTTATACAAGACATGTCCCCTTCTTGTTAGCATCTTCTTTGGCCTGACGAAGCGTCTAGTTTTGCATGTGAACAATGGTTTATCGTTGTGGAGGTTAGTGAGTCTGGTAGGACGGCACGTTTACAGATCCACTAGTGAATCTAACGATGGTACCGTTCTTGTGGCGCGTCGTCCAGATACGGCCGGTGTGCAAGCCAGCTTCAAAGCTGCAGTCTCCAAGCAGTGAGGGTCAAAAAAAGCTTGTAATCTGCTCGCTTAATTAGTCCATCTTTTTACCAGTCCTTACTACAGGTTTATGCTGATTCAGTTTCTGCCTGGTAGGTCTGTATCAAATGAGCCAAACTGTGGGATCATAGAGCCCAAAGTGCCCCCGTTGGAACAGCGGATATGCTTCTAGTGTGGTATAACAGGATTCCGTATAGTAGGCTCGGTGGGACATGTGATGTGCTGTCTGGATTTTGGCAGTTCACGGGAGAGATTTACTTTATTAAAGTCCCAGAGAATGATTAAAACACAGTCCGGGTGTTGTTGCTTTGTCTCTGTGATCAGATCAGCGAGTGGTGGGTTAAAGCGGCACGACTCACGTGCGTCGTTTGCGGCCATAGGAATGTACACACTGACGAGACTGAAGGCGCCCCAAATCCCGCCGGGCGAATAGAAGGCTGTACCGTCCTGAAGAGCACATCTAGTATCAACACAGTGGAAATCTTAACACTCTTGAGTGATGTAAAAGCATGTACGCCGAGTTCCTGTGTTGAGTTTACCCCATTGATTCTGCTATTTGCCCACGATTGCTCTGAACAGCTGAAAGCCTGGGAGACTCAACGCGCTGTCCGGGATTGCGTCTTTCAGCCAGGTTTCCGTGAATCACAGAGCAGCAGAGTTTGAAAAATCTTTATTTGTCCGGGAGAGCAGAATGAGTTTGTCTGTTTTGTTGGGTAGAGAGCAAAGGTTTGTCAGATGGATGCTAGGCAACGGCGTTCAAAATCCGCGCTGTCTGAGCTTCACAAGCGTGCCGGCTCGCTTCCCCCGTATGCACGTCCTGAAGCGTCTGAACAGCGCCACTGCTCCTCCGACTACAATGTCCTGCAAAACATCAGAATAATCGAACACGGGAACTACCGGCGTGGTGTGTGCGGCTGTGATATATGCCAGCAATCGTCTCTGGTGTGAAATGATTCGCCGGCTATAACTAAAGGACAGGACCCCAACTAAACAAAAACATAAAACACCTGCGGAGCACGCCCCGGAGAGCAGCCATCACTGCGTCGAGCCATCTGCAAGACTCCTTGAATCACACCTCACAGGTTGCTACCAAGCACCTTAGATCTTAATGTTACAGAACATTGTACAACACATCTTAATCTTATTCACCCGCTGAACACTGGGTAATATACCCCAACAAGACAAATTATTGATTCGAATTTTGGAAACTTAATTAAAGCCACGAGCCTATGTGAGTTTCTTTTTCTTTTTTATTCCTTTTTGTAACCCAGAAGACAGTTTTATGTTAGATTGTATGCCGGTTTGAGTGATAGCGGGTACCGCAAGCAGTGCAAAGGGTGAATTGCTTTATGGCAGCAACAAATGCAGGTGTACAGCGATCCACTCATAGATGTAGATATGTAGATATACATAAGCCGTCGGCCATATTGTATCGGTCAACTTGAGGTCATTCACCATAGTAATCACTGAATATTCGAAAGATGCCACAATCCTGCACAGAAAGGCTCAATGACTCTGTGAGAACCTACAGTATGGCGAATGACCTCAAGGTGACTGTTCCAAGATGGCGGCCGCATCTACGTGCCTGCAGCCGTCGAATGGGGTTTCTATACATATCTATGGATCCACTGTAATTACGACAGTAACAGCCTATATTTATGGCAATGAAAAAACAAACAACACACAACTATGTACAGTTGTCGGGTAAAATTTTGGTTTGATCTGAGAAGGTTAGTTTTCGGCTATAAAAAATAAAACCTAAAATAACCATTAGTAAACGTTCTAAATGCAATGTTCTGGGAAGGTTAGTTTTTGGTTATAAAAATAAACCCTGAAAATAATTATAAGGAAATGTTCTTAACGGATTCCCTTTATCATCCTTCCTCATCGAGTAAAAAAAGGCGAAACTTGCCTCCTACTACGGCGAAGGCTAAATACGTGAATATTAATTAAGTAACACTGACGTTGCTTGGTAACCGTGAAAGAGCGTCCTCTCTGGCAACCTAATTAATATTCATAACCCAAGCCTTCGCCATAGTAGGAAATGTAAACTCACCGGTGGGATTCACACACGCCTCCCATCTCCCATGTTTACGTCAAATCTTTCCCAGCAGCGGATGTTATTGGACAAGTGGGGCTACAAACCTCAACGTATGAACTAGAAACCATTGAAAAGTTCTCAAAGCTGATATTTCCATTAGCACCGCGGATACAGAAGGTAACGGCGCGCTGGCTGAATGACCGGCTCTGTGGCTCTGTGGCTCTGTGGTTTTGTGCGCCAGTAGCGTAGCTGCAGCCGCCAGGCCTGTGCTCGCATCATTTACAAGTATGAATCTCCGAGGGATTTTAATCGCTAACGATGTTTATCGGTCTGTGAAAGTTGTTACGTTTCGTTTGTATGTTATGTTTGGCTTTTTAATATGTAGCTTTCACTACTATGTTAATATGACTAAATGACTGTGAGACATGTTAGCTAGCCAGGCTTGTTGTTGCTGATTCTACTGCGATTAATGAGGATTGCATGTATGCAATAGAGCTGGACATGGTCATGCTACACTTGTGTGCTATTTTTGGGGTTAGTGTAGAGACCGGGGCTTAATTTAGCCAGAATAACGGTAACTTGATTTTCCTTGCATTGATGATGAGGCCAGTAACTAATGACACAAACAGCAATTTGCTTGATGGTTCTTTGTAATGGTAAATCACAGTAAAAGCTGAGTAATAGTGAAGGTTAGGGCGGTCTTATGCAATCAGTGCTCGCGGCGATCTCTGTTTGAGCGCATCATCTACTCCAGAAAGCACCAGAACAACCCAGGGCTTCTGCGGGACTTTAAAAGTCTTAGTTAGCCCTTCCACAAAGTAGGCTAAGGCAAAAAAAAGGGTCTTAAATCAGAGTAGAAAGTCTTAAATTCAAGCCATTAAATGCTGCATGCATTACAAAAAAAAAAACTTCCACAGTAGCTTGATTTGTTTTCCATTGCAAATATCTAAACATCCTTAAATCAAGATACATTCACATGAGATGCAAACTGAACAAAATTAAGTAAGTTTATGCTTAAAACAAGAACAAATATCTGTCAATGGGGTATAAAAAAACTTGTTTTCCCTTTGTATTAAGCTGATTTTTCTGACCCCATTGTCAGATATTTTTTAGTTTTAAACATTAACTCAATTAATTTCGTTCAATTTCTCATAAGACAAGACTTATTTTTACATTTTGCTTCTCATTTTGATTTAAAAGTCAAGATCATCACTTTTTTTGCAGTTTGATCAGAGAGTACGGTAAAAAAGTAAAAGTAATTCAAATTAAATGGAGATCTGTTGAAAGTTTTATTTTCAAACTTTGAAGCGTTGCTAATACAAGACATTTTCATTCAATTTATTCCTTAAATTTTCCGGGTCTTAAAAAGAACTAAAGGGGGGGCGGGTGGGGCGGGGGGGGCGGGGGGGGTCATATGACTTTGCTAAAAAAGAACATTATTTTGTGTATTTGGTGTAATGCAATGTGTTTATGCATTTTAAGGTTAAAAAAAACACATTATTTTCCACATAATGTACATTATTGTTTCTTCTCTATGCCCCGCCTTTCTGAAACACGTTGATTTTTACAAAGCTCATCGGTCTGAAAAGCGAGGTGTGCTCTGATTGGCCAGCTATCCAGTGCGTTGTTATTGGCCGAATACCTCAAGCGTGTGACGGAAATGTTACGCCCCTTACCATACTGTGATACCCTGTCAGATCTGAGCAACGAGACAAAAACATTAAAACCCATTATAAACGAGGCATGTGTTGCATCCAGTGGGACATAATTACTGATTATAATAACTTACACTGTCTTTTTACGTTGCGTTGCGTATCGCGCAGCGTATCGTGCAGCGTATCGCGTAGCGTATCGTGCAGCGTAAACATAACATAAAACCATGTCTGCATTTGTGATCGGAGAAATGACAAACAACAAGCGCTACTCTACACTGCTCAAAACTCGCGTTTGAATCGTCAGTGGCAAATTCTTTAAATATAAAAACGTACTTACAGTCTGTGAGTCAGAAGTGCCAGACAGTCCGTGCAAAGTTGGAATTGCCCCACTTTAAAACAGCCTTTGTGTGTAGACAGCATTGCAGGCTACTTTCCCAGGTTCAGGAAACAAGTCCTCCGTAAAATGTGCTGCACACACCTGAATATTTGGGTTAAAATGTTCTGGAACAGTGTTGTAAATACAACTTAACCACTGATTTCTAGTCGTGTCCACTTTTGGAAGGCCAAACAAAGTAGTTTTGCTTTCACAACGAAACAGCGTCACACACGGCGGGCTAGAGTGAGCGGCGGCGGGCTTGAGAACGGCACGGCCGGAGGGCTTGCGGCAACCACATGTGACGACCCCGGGCTGGACTCCGCTTCGTCCACGGTGAAAGCCGATCCGGCGATCCACAGCACAAAGTTGATGTATTTCCTCAGCGACCAGCACGGATCAGCTCTAGGCATGACGAAGCGTCCTCTTTTGGAAGGCCAAACAAAGTAGTTTCGCTTTCACACTGAATCACACAGCGCCTTCACGACATGGTGGCGGCAACAACAATACTACAGCGAGAATAAAAGTTACGCCTTCTTTCTTTGCATGAACATTTGGGCGGCGTTATGCAAATCTTCCCACATCGTGACGTAGACATGTGGGGGCGTGTTAGAACGAGCCATTTTAGGTAGGCGTGGTTGACTCTTAACTTTTATAAAAAATATCTCTTTGGATTTGAGACTTTAGTCTTTGAAACTTCAGGGATCTTATCTATTCACGAACAGCTTGTAACACTCCAAAGAGAAAGGAAAACTTGAAATCGCATCATATGACCCCTTTAAAGAAAGGAAAAATGTGAGACTACAGACATTTTCCTATTTGTGGAATAATAATTTGATATAAATGCAATGTAATACAAACCTTAATTTCATTCAGGAAGTTCCCCTCAGGATATTTTCCTTCAGGACAGAACACAGAATGACCGCTGACAAATCTATCCAGTTTTAACTGGTTTGGCACAGTTTACACAACATTGGGTTACACTGACCCAGCGCTGGGTAGGTGTGTGAGGGGGTTCATCATTTGTATTCACAGTAAAAATGACCCAGCAGCTGAGGTACAGAAAAACTTCCTAGCACATGGGTAAAAATGTTCAAAATGGTCCAGGCTGAAATCAGCATTGGGGTTATAAAAAAAAAACTGGTATTTTTTAGTGTACATGCAATGTTAATGTTTGTAATCAACAGTAAGGCCTCTTGTATATCTACTGGTTTGTATCAGATCTGTTTATTGAAGTTGAAATGGACTAATGACATGAGAGAAATGCATCAGTTATGGTTATTGAGAAGCATTCTGTGTAATCCATTTCCAATATCCCAAGTAATATAGGATGTGAACTGGGCAACAAATTACTCTCATAAACCAACAGGTATTAGGTTCACACAACATTTATATGCTCCACATATAGTATAGTCACATGCCTTTGTTTTTGCATTTCCTGCATGATCCCCATTGGCTGGTGGTAATCATTCCAAGAAAATGCAAATTTGATAATGTTTTGTTATACCACCTGCTAAGTCATGAAAGGGGACACACCTACAATACTGACATAGTGTCTGTACTTCGATTTGCCTTTCAAATGAGGTGCTGTTTTCACCACGATGATCTTCTTTCTCATTTGCATTTATTTTTCCTAAAACTAAACGAAATGACACATATTTCACATGAAGGACGTAACAATTAGTCTTGACCTGCATTATCTGAGGTTCCAAGAACACTGTGCCATTGTGTTTCTACTGTAAATGTTATTGCTTTAACTTCTTTGATCATTTAACTTCTTCTAATCATTCAGCAAGAATGCATTACATGGATCAAAAGTGAAAGTAAAGTTCTATTTCAAATGTATGCTGCTCTTTTTAACTTTCTATTAATCAAGGAATCCTGAAAAAATGTATCTCAGTTTCTGCAAAAATATTAAGCAGCACAACTGTTTTTAACATTGATAATAATAATAACTGTTCCAAATCAGCCTATTAGAATGATTTCTGAAGTATCATGTGACACTGAGGACTAGATTAATGACTGCTAAAAGTTAAGCTTTGACATCACAGGAATAAATGAGATTTTAAAAATAAATTTTTACATTGTAATACTAAATAATATCACATATTACTACTGTTTTGATCAAACTAAAGCAAGCGTGGTGAAGAAAAAAAAGAGACAAAGATTAATTATTCTTTTAAAACATAAAAAAAAAATCTACTGACCTCAAAACTTTTGAATGGTAGTATATAATGGCATAATCCTCATAATATATGTCTGAATGGTGAGGGCATCCTTCATCCATGATAATATTAACTGGTTTTAGGGATGCACAATTTGTAAAACAAAAATATATATATATAATATATCTATAGAGAGATAATATACCCCAAACTTGGTGACATGAATTTTAAATACAGAAACCAATTTTATTAGTATATTATATTATTATCATCATTGTTAAAAAAATGTTTGTTCTGCGTAATATTTATGTTGATTTATTTTCAGGATACTTTAATCTCTTGTAACGTACTAAATGTCTTTACTGTCACTTTTGACATCTAATCTCATAAATTTGTCACACTTGAATGAATCAAAAGTTAGTTAATACACTTTTTGTTAACCAAAAAAAATCTTATTGACCCCAAACCTTTTAAAAATATCTTTTGAATGGTTTATCATATAGTATATTGATGTAGCGTGCACATCTGACTCAAAGATGATCACAGACAGTCTTGCAGAACAGTGTTCTTTAGGATATGGGTCTGTGTCAGTGAGGCACGTGGCTTGACTCACTGACCCTTATTAGTCTAAAGTGCAAAGAAAATCTGTGTTCATAAGGGCAGATCATTCATGCTTATGGACAAGTTGTCTTTATTTGTGGGCTCAGGGGAATAGAGGCAGTGAGCCTCTGCAAATCGATGATAATTGGATGTGCTTAAAATGCCTCAGCAACAGTAGTCAGGGATGGCACTATCACATTACACTGTGTGGGTACTGAACCATGTGGCCTGTTTGTGTTCACCTCAGAAACGCTGCTTGAACATCAGCACAGTGAGAGGAGAGCTCCCTTCTCTGGCCTCCTTCCAGGGAACCAACATGTCCAGTGACCCCCCTCCTCCATACCCAGGGGGCCCCAGTGCCCCATTTCTTGGGGAGAAAAATGGACAACCTCCAGTTCCTGGTAAATTCCTTCATATTTTTCTCATCTCTATTGACATCAAATTAATTGTTAGTTTTTAAACCTGCTTTGAAGACCATCTCACAGTATGTGAATGTAGTGGGTAGAAGAAATGTTCTGCAACATCATTAGCTGCCAATTATTGCAGAATTGCAAAAAGTAATTCCATTGAATTTAATTCCATTAGTCTGTCTGTCGTCTGTCTGTCTGTGTGGCGTGTGTGTGGTGTGTGTGTGTGTGTGTGTGTGTGTGTGTTGTGTGTGGTGTGTGTGTGTGTGGTGTGTGGGTGGTGTGTGTGTGTGGGAGGGAGGGAGGGAGGGAGCCCGGACGGGGGTGCGACATTTTCCCAAGCCAGTTATTGTGGGTAATCCACCTATAATTACCATATCAACAGGGGGGGGGTCTTTGGGGTTTTCATTCTTATCCTGGATTTGCTTCGCTTTTAAAAAGCTTATAAGTGCCTGTGGCATTTACTTACCTAAAATCGAGTTGTGCCAATTCAGCGTCAATTCTGAATGGAAAACAACAACACGATACAACGACAAACTCACTGAACAACATAGAAACTTGTGGTAACAAACCGAATAAAAATATTTCCATTGCTATAGGCCTAATATAAAAGAACGTACACAAAGGTTACAATAATTAAAAAAAAAACACCGAAAAGCAGCAAACACTGTGTTTATATATATATATTATATATATATATATATATATATATATATAATATATATATATATATAAAAAAAAAAATATATATATATATATAATATATATATGTGTGTGTGTGTGTGTGTGTGAGAGAGAGAGTGTGTGTGTATATAATTATTTTTTAAATAATCCAAATATAAGTTATGACATTAGAAGAAATGTATAAGATTTTGCTATATTTTCACCAATCTTTTTAGTGACATATAAACTCATTTAAACTTTAAACTTAAGTTTGTCACAAACTTGTGGAGTTTCTGCAGCTGGAGTGCTGCTGTCATTGCAGGAAATGAGGGACAAGCCAAATACTACGATAGTTAGTAATCTTTCCCTTAAATTGTTTGCTGATATAGTAATTTCTAAGGAAAATTTTTTTCATTAATTAATTAATGCAAAATAATTAATACAGTAATTTCACTAGTGGTCTCAGATGTTTGGACACAACTGCATGTTTATAATTAATTATGAGAAGATCAAATCTAGCAGGAGGGATATAAGAGTTCTGTCATTTCTTTTATTTAACATAAAACTGTGTTTCCTCAGCAGCCAGTGCTCCAGTAACGACAGGACCTCCACAAGGGCAGCCGCTGCCTCCAGAATATGGACCTCCACCTTATGAAGCCACACTTCAACCTGGCTTTGTTCCACCACATGTCCCAGGAGAAGGTCCCATGCCTAAGCATGTGCATATGCCAATGCCCATGCTTCATCCTCACGGTGAGTGTGCCTACCTAACTGACATACTAATGCATCAGCAGCCAAGAAAACATTAGCATTTCAGAAAGAAGAGCTACTACTAAATTAAAACCAAAATCTGTTGTGATGTGACAGGTTTCCAACAATGGGTAATTTTTCTGTTCACAATGAAACTGAAAGTGATGTGTCAGGCCTCGGAGCAGTATTACACAAAATGAATCCTTTTCACTTTTTTAATACACATTCTGGTCTGTCTGTGAATGGTTGATTGGCTAACATTATTCAGTAGAAAAAAATGTTTGTATTTGTAATCTTTCATTAATATTTAATAACTCACTCCGAATTGAAATGGAATAGTTCAGGCAAAAATGAATATTCTGTCATCATTTTACTCACCCACATGTCAGTCCAAACCTGTATCTATCTTCCATGTAACACAAAAGAATATATTTTGAAGAACCAAACAGTTTTGGTTCCCATTGACTTCCATAGTATTTTTTGCCCATACTATGGACGTCAATGGGGCCCGAAACCATTTGAACATTCTTCAAAATATCTTTTTGTGTTACACGGAAGATAGATACAGGTTTGGAACAACATGAAATGTTGTTTGGAACAACTTGAAATACTTTGTAATTTGTCACAGTCGTTTTTGTAAGACGACATTTCCGATTAACTAGTACTAGATTTCACCTACTTTTTTTCATTATAGACAAAATTCAAGCTACATTGTCTGCGAAATTTATTGTGTGCAGAGACCTGTAAAAATTCATTCATGTGTTGCAGGTGGTTACTATGCTCCACCTGGGCACTTTCCTCATCCGATAGCAGAGCACTATGGCCCAGGGCCCAGTCACTTTGCTCCAGGCCACACAGCCACAGTTCTTGCCCCTCCTGGTGCCGCCACCACCACCACCGTGACTGTTCTACAGGGGGAGATGTTCCAAGCGGCTCCAGTGCAGACGGTTTGTCCACACTGCCAGCAACCCATCATCACCTGCATCAGCCACGACATCGGCCTCACAAATACTCTTATCTGTATGTTCTGCTTCTTTGTCGGGTAAGTGAGCAGTGGAACTGAACAGCACAATATGATCTGTTAAGACCTCTTCAGGGTTATTATAGTTAACTTAAACTAAAACTAAAACCACGACCATAAAAAAACGTATTAAAAATGAATTTAACTGAACGAACATATTTAAAAAATAAATATAATTGAATTTTAGCATTAATTTAGGCAGTTCTCTTTACATAGTGTAACTGTTTTCATTAAAATAATTAAACTGAATACAAAAAAAATTAAGAATAAATATATCTATCACTATGATAGATAGATAGGAATATAGATATATAGAGAAAGCTATATGACAAAAACTAATACTAAAACGTAAAATGAAAACAGGATATATTATTATATATATATATATAGTATATATATATATATAACCATCAAAATTATTAATAAAACAATAACAGTAGCCAATAATACTAAGTAACACGGGACAGTGGACCTCTATATGATAATCATCTTTCTGTTATGTTTTTTTGATGTGGTGTATACGATTTGGCGACATACATTTTTCTAAGAAATAATAATAAAAGCTAGGTTAAAGCACTAAATAAGGTTTTCACGATGAGGCTTTTGTTCTCTTTATTATGATGTAGGACAGTTGTATCACCATGCATTTTTTAGTTTTTACCATTCAAAAGTTTGGGTTATGTTTTTTTTACAAATATTTTGAACGAGCTTTTATGTTCGGTCAAAGGTGCATTTATTTGCTCAAAATACAGTAAAACAGTAGCTAATGTCGAAATAAATATGCAATTTAAAATGTCGTTTTCAGTTAAATATATTTTAAAGTATAGTTTATTCCTGTGATGCAAAGCTGAATTTTCAGCGTCATTTCTCCAGTCTTCAATGTCACATGATCCTACAGAAATCATTCTTATATGATTGCTGCTCAATAAACATTTCTCATTATTATCCATGTTGGAAACCATTAATATTTTTGTGGAAACCGTGATAAATAAAGTTGAAAAGAACAGCAGTTATTTGAAATAGAAATATTTTGTAACATTGTAAATGTCTTTAATTTCACTTTTGATCAATTTAATTCGTCCTTGCTGGATAAAAGTGTTCATTTCAAGTGTTAATTGAAGTAAAACTCCACACCTTGTCAATGGTGGGGTACATGAATTGTAGCACAGAAATTGAAGCAGTTTTCAAAATAGAAGAGGTGTATTCAGGTCATTGCGTGCATGAATTGCATTTTTAATTTAGTTTTGAATAAATTAATACATAATGAGCTCTACGATACCTCTTTGAGATTCCTTCTGACTTTTGTCTTTGTTTTGCAGTTGTGATCTAGGTTGCTGCTTGATCCCCTGTTTGATTGATGACCTCAAGGATGTGACACACACTTGCCCGAACTGCAAGGGCTATATTTACACATATAAGCGCATATGCTAACAGTTTATCCCATCAACAATCATGCTGTCACCTCATTCTGGTGGGTGTAGACGACCCGTTTTCATTTGTTCTCTGTGTTCATTTTGCCTCAGCTGACAGTTCATATTTCCAGCCACCTCTCACTTCATGTAAGTATTGATTCTCATATATATATATATATATTTTTTTTTACAGGCACTTGACATAGTATGATGCTTATAAAATAGCAGAGGTGATTAGCAGAGGTGATTGAAGGATTGGTACATTTTATATGCACAATGGTCAGTTACATTGTGTCATCCAAGCACTGTTTTTATTTTTATTTTAGCAGTAGAGTGTATACATTTAGCGAATATGTAAAAACATTAACCTTGAAAAGCTAATTTGTGAATATTACTGGGTTGCGAAACTAAATGAAGTTCACTTCAGGGTCAGTGTGGTTGGATTGTAGGATTATTATTTTATGCATTATTGTTTTATTTTAACATATTAAAATTAAAGTCTTTCATGGCTGGGTCTGGGACTTTTGAAGTCCTGGAGTAATGTTGTTGCTTTTACATGTGAAAATGTCTCTATATTTGGCATGTTATGCAAATGTAATGGGAATTTTTTTCTTTTACTTTTGTTTTCAATTTCTTATATTTGTTGATAAGACTCATTTCAAGTAGATTTGATATATGCTTATCAATGTAACAGGCATTGTTGTAATGATGTGTCATTTTAGATGAAGGATTTGTATTGATAAAGGGATCTGTATGTCCATCTAAATCTCCTTTGAATAATTTAGAGATGCTAGATAGCTTTCATTAAAGTTCATGGTGTTTTAAAGGAATAGTTCACCCAGAAATGAAAATTTGCTTAAAATGTATTCACTCTCAGGCCATCCAAGATGTAGATGAGTTTGTTTCTTCATCGGATTCAACAGATTTAGAAGAATTTAGCATTACATTACTTGCTCGCCAATGGATCCTCTGCAGTGAATGGGTGCCGTCAGAATGAGAGTCCAAATAGCTGATAAAGACATCACAATAATCCACAAGTAATGTGAGTAATCCATGCTAGGGACATATTTGTGGAATTCAACCAATATACACTTAATCTTTTTAAACTGTGAATCAAAAGTATAGCCACGGTGCTTTTCAAACCACTATACTAGCTGTTCTGTGTTGTCAGTAAGCTGTTTGAGACTTCTGTAAACTATCATCTGTTATTCAGGTCAGTTTATTAACCATTAATAATGTAGATCTGTGTATGCTGATACTCAGATTGGTATATAAACATCTATAATTACAGATCAGCGTCCTTTAACGGTTATTCTGGCCAGTACTGCTGAAAAACATGTTTAGAAGTGGACGTTGCAATATTTCTTCATTTCTACTTGATGTAGTGAAGTCGTCATCTTCAAAAAGGGAAGACATTTTTGGTAAAGGCTGTTCAAAGCTGCTTTGCTGTTGGAGTTCACCAGCGTGATGAAGGACGCTGCATCACGCTGTAATCTTGCATAGCGCTCTATCGGGCCATATGTGCCCTCAGTGTGTCACACTGTGCTGGTTGCTGCACTGGGCTTCATAACTCAAAGCAGATTAACCCTTCGCTTATTAATACTGTGTGCAACAGACCACAAGGATTTAAAGGATGATTGTCCTGATCTTCCTTTTGTGTGTGTGTGTGTGTGTGTGTGGTGTGTGTGTGTGAGAGAGAGAGAGAGAGAGAGAGAGTATGTGGTCAGATTGTGATTGTAATTTTAATGGAATCATCCAAAGAGTTTCCTTTATTTGGTTAGGACTATTTCTGCATAGCTGTTTGTCCTGGCTGCGAAATTGTACATTTTCAATTAATTTTGTTCTTTTCAAAAATGTGATTTACTGCTGAAATGGTACGAAAGCTACAACATCAGCAGTGCTTAGACACTATATATCTCAATATTGAGACGTTTGTTTTTCATCTTTTGTTTAAAACTACACTAAGTAACTTTTGGGCCTGTAGCGGTTTAAAAAAATAAACCTGCACGCGTCTTGCGGAGTAACATTGTTTTGGTTGTGCTTCGGCTTTGCTCCTCTACGTGGATGAATGTAGTTTGACGCACCGCTGTATCGGTGTGCGGGGTTTCTTTGGTTTTACAATGGCGATTTCAACGATTGAATGATCCATGGTCATTTTTCTCGTTCGTTGTGACAACAAAGTTTCAGCTTCACGCTTCTCCCACAACATAAACGCGAATATTTTCTCTGTGTACGGATATATGCAATTTCCCGCAAAATCCGTCCCGACAGCTCCAAAATAGAAATAATAATTATAGGGTGATCAAGTTGTTTTTGGGTGAATAAAGGACATGGTTTGCACTCACTCTTTAGTAATATTCCCCCCCCATCAAAAAGGTTACATAGTGTAGATTTAAATGAAGATTCAGATAATAATTGTTTCTCTGGTAGACAATCTGCCAACATTATAGCCATTTCACAATCAAGACTTTACGTCTTTCCATTGTACTATTTAACACATAAGGGAAAAAATGTAGCAATCTGTCTGTAAATGCATATAAACCTGCTGTCTCATTGTATATGATCTTTTTAATCAGATCTGTCCAACGAACACTGAATTTTTTATAGCATTTGCTCTAGCCTATATTGCATATGCAGGCATTACAAAAATAACTTTAGCCACATTCAGTTCTGATTTCAAAATATCCAGCAGAAATTCCAATGTACTATTTTCTGACTGAAAAAATGACCTCATCCTATCTGGCTTTATTTTATTCCATCACCCATGACTTGTAACATCATCAAGATACCTCTCCTTCATTTGCAAAAACTACATGATGTCTGTTTGATTATTGGAAGATAATCTCCAGTAAATATGCATGCATGATCATGGGATTCACTTGCACTATCCTGTCTGGCTCCCTTTAATTGAATATGCTCTTGACTACGTAGTTCTACTTGCTTTGTGAAGTGACTTAATGCTGTTGCAGACAATAGATGTCAAGCTTGTGTTACATGAATGCAGCTGTAGGTAGATGCCTTGAGAGTAGTATATGGCACTACACCTGATGCCATGCTCAACTCAAGTCTCAAATGTGTATGTAAAACAAAACTTATGGACTGATTATTTTGAACAAATAAAAAGATAAACTGTGTCATATACGAGTAGTCATTTTATTACTTGCGCACACACACACACAAAAATCAGTCATCAGGCCAGAACAACCAAGCTGTAGATACTGTCATAATGATACATTAACATTCTGTATTAGTGAAAATAAAGTAGATGATGCATAAAGGGTGTCTGTGGTTTTTAATCCAAATAAATGGTCGTTTTGGCTCCAACAAATAAATATAAAAATCTTCTAAAGAAAACCAAATTTTCTATTATGAGCACACATTCTGAGCCTCAAACAAAGCCCAAAACTAAGGTCTCTGATTTAGTCTCTCCAACGATGCCCACACTGTAGATTGCAGCACTTGTAGAAGGTTGTCATTGGTTCATCAGCAGATCTAGTCTGAATCTGCATAAAGTAGGCCCTTGGGTGCTCACATTTTGGACAAGGTTCTTTAAAGAAAAATGAGAACGTGTTACACCTCAAAACAAATCATCATCATAAAAACATTCATTTAAAGCCACCAGAATGTGTGGTCAAATATTCACTGTGCATACAAGTACTGTTTTTATTGCACTAGGATAACACCGTTTTACCTGGAGTGGAATCCACATTTTCCCAAGCAGCAGAGCCCCCGAGAACATCATCAACCTCCTTCAGCTTGGGGTAATTTCTGTTATTCACCTGTCAAAATAACCAATAGTTATTTCCACACACATCAGATATGTGTGTGTGTTTTATGTTGGCAGTGTCTCAAAAACTAGTGACAGCATTTTTGGGCGATGTTCTAATTCAGGAGTCTTTTCTCTCCTATGTCATCCCAAAGACCCCTTGGTAGTGCGTCTGAAATCATATAAAGTGTTTACTTCGTGGCCATTAAATTGTATGTTTTATATAGTACGAATTTGTGTATTATGAATGTAATCCAGACATACTACCTGTTGTGATTGTTATGTAACCTACAGTTGTGTACTATTTTTCGCCTACTACATATTAGGGAAGTATATTCTGATACAGCCACTGAATCAAAAATGCACATTATTTCTTCTGCGTCCAAATAAACTCCCATATGTTCTAAAAGAAAAGTTCACATCTTTTCCCATTATTACATGTATTTGAATGGAACGTTCACATTGTTTAATGCGAATGTGTTATATCTTCATAACGTTAATAAACATGAATCTGATCATAATATTATTACATGTGTGTTGGAATCGAACAATCATTTTATTCCGCGTGTCTAATCGAAGGTTCACGTCATCAGATATGAATCGTAATGACCCCTAATTTCATCTTCAGCGTATTTTAAAGCATTCCATGTAAAAACAAACAAAGCACAGATTATCGCGTATTTCAATAAAACGTTCCAAACGCGTTTCTATGGCTACTAATGGTAACTCATTACCTTCCTCGTGATGTTGTGCACATATGGACATGTATTACACGCGAATCTGAAGCATCTCTGCCCCTCTTCCACGATTAACACATTCCCACAGGTTGGACAAAACAGGAGCATTTTCAAGCGGTTATATATAATATTGAATAGTAAATACTGATGCACCCGAAGTTGGTGTTTACACACATTCTCATGCCTGGTCGCTACAGGAAACACATGGTGGTGAACGTGCCTCACTATTCTCGGCTCGACATGAAACGAAATATAAACGCGAATAAACAATAATTATAGGGCATTTAATAATCGTATATATACCTAGAAATGTCAGAGAATATATAAATGTTAAATTAAAATATTAAAATGTAAAGAATTGTATCGGAAGTATAATATAGAAACGTATGCGGAACTAAAGTTTGGTGCATCATTGAAATGTTCCGATAGCGTGTTTGTTCAAAAAAATGGAAAGCTGGAACGTAACAGAACTGTAGCTGTTACAATTTCTTCAGAAATAATTGAACAACTATGCAATTTAATTCCATTTAAATGTACTAATAGTTTAATAAACATAGAAAGAACCTGACACTTTAATGTCTTGTATTTCTAGATAGTTTTCGCTTGTTATCAGTTGAAAATGGATGAATTAAAGGAAGGATCCCCAAAGAATGTCGACGAGGCTGAGTTAGTGGAGAAAACTGTTGTAGATGAAATTAAAGAAGAGCAAGACGAAGAAGAAGAAGAAGAAGAAGACGCCGAGGAGGCATTGCCCCACTCTGAATTTCTTGACATCTTTGAGGAAGGCCTGGCTCTGATGGTGCAGGACCCTTTACTGTGCGACCTGCCAATTCAGGTCGACCATCAAATAACAATGAAGAGTTTGTTTTTATAGAATAATATTAAAACAAGCTACATATCTGAATGTATTAATTCGTAAGATCTAGAATTCTAAATCGTTTCTGATCTTCTAAATGTTCAGGTCACGTTGGAGGAGGTGAACTCTCAGGTGGCTCTGGAATATGGTCAAGCCATGACTGTTCGTGTTTGTAAGGCTGATGGAGAAGTCATGCGTGAGTTTCCTTGTTGGTAGTCGCAACTGTTATATATGTATTGATTCTAACTGGAGCAAATCTCTTCACAGCTATTGTGGTTGTGCAGTCTGCTACGGTTCTGGATCTCAAGAAAGCCATTTGCAGATATATGGAGCTGAAACAGCAGCGAGAGGGGGGTGTCAAACACATCAGCTGGTGAGACGTGAAAAAAGTATGGGATGTGATTTAGGATATGACCCCCCCCCCCTAATCTACTTTCTCTGTTAAGGAAATATGTGTGGAGGACATTTCATCTGGTCTTCAGTGGAGAACAATTAGAAGATGACAAAAGAAAGCTTAAGGAGTGAGTCCAAAAAAATCTGTTGCTTTTGTAGAAATGTGTTAACTTTTATTCATTTTTTTGTGCACAGTAGTTGCTGTGCTTTGAATCATGATATGTTTTTGATGTGATTTAGTGTGATTGTGTTTCATCTGTCCTCAGCTACGGGATCAGGAACAGAGATGAAGTGACGTTTTTGAAGAAGCTGAGGAGGAAATGAACCGAGACAATTGCCAGTTTTCTTTAATAGGCCAAATTTGTAAATGGATATTTAAAGGCGTTCTGTTCCAAACACTGTTCACGGCTATTTTTCTGTGGAACAACAAAAAGCTTTTTTCTTTCTCTATTTTTTTTTTTTGCCTTTTAAACTGTTCTTTTCCATACAAAAACAACATTTCAGTGACCACTGAAATGGAACGTGGCAGCTGTGGTCACCATGAACTCTGAGCAATGTTCTTTTTTAAAACTGCTTTTGGGAAGACTTTGTTTATTTCCTAATCCTGTGAAGACGGACACTTGTTAAAGCAATTATTCTAACAAGTAACTTAAATGGTTATTTTTAGAATACATTTTATAAAGGCATTGTTAATTTTACTGAGACAGAAACCCAAACCATCATATTTGTAAGCATTACGCCATTAACATGTATACATATATACATCCACAAAACAGCTGATTAACTGGAAGTACATGTCTCCTAACGTGCTTTAAAGTCATATTTGTGTGTTTTGTTTCTTTTATATTGATCAAAATAATTAAACCTGAACATGGTGAAAATGGGTTGTTTTCAAGAGTGCAATTTAAGTCCCCTTAATGTTGGTTTTTAAAATGCTTATATAATAGATATATGTAGTTTAAGACCCTTGTCACGATGTGAGTTAGTAGTAAAATACAGGTAAACCACACACTTTAAATATTATGAACATGTTCCTCATACTGATCCGCTACAGTACAACCAGCCTCTTATTTCCTTATTACTGCAACTGAAGAGACACTGCAGCGCACATGGGTAATTATTAAATTTCTATTTTCTTTTTTTAAATTTAAAATAGATATTTTTTGTCCATTCACATTGTAATTGCACTTGGGTTAAGTAGTGTTTTCATATCAGGAATAAACCATTGTATTAAACAGTTCTCCTGCATTCTTGACTAGATGCTCTAGAGCTATTAAGTTCTATTATGAAACTATTTGATCTATTTCAGAGCGGACGCTGTATGAAGGTTTGAGGCTTTTGGAGGTTTAAGTGAACTCATCTCAACCCTCAACATGCCTGATAAACAGCTGATGAACATTTTTGAGGAGCTGAACTGGCTGTCCTTTCGCAGACAGCAACTGATTGACAAACGCAATATCCTGGCAATGCTCATCCAGTTCAAGCGAAACAGCGGCCAGAATGAGGAACGTGAGTCCCATCAGCTGAAACTACTTGATAACAGAAGCCAAATAAACCGTGAAAGACATTTAGAGATTATTCATAAATAAAGAATTTGGTTATATATACAAACATAGCGATTTTTTTCATTGTATGGTGTTAACAGTATGTAAGGAATAAACGGATGGAACTCACACTACTCTTGTGACCAACAGAGTATTCCAGAGAAGAACTTAGAGAAATTGATGAGCAGCTTAAGGTTCTCTCTGACAGGAAGATTGAACTGGAGAATATGCAAGACAGTTCAGGAGGCACTCGTTTAATAGGTATGACAATTTGAGGTTTGATATCTTGAACAGTATTTAGGAAATATACTTAAACATTTGGAATTTGCCCTCTGTATTTGAAAGTATAGATCATATGTCATTTTCATATGTCCATACGTTTTTATTATTTCAGACACAACTGTTTCATCTGGTGTAATAATTATAGACAGTCCGCCGCCTTATCCAGGTTAGTAGTCTTTACACTAGTTTCATTGATGTGAGGTGAGATGAGTTTTTTTGAGATGAGAGACAACTACGCTAATACAAAATCCAACAGGACCAGAGCTTCCTGAAAGCGGCTCATGTTTGTTTTTCCTCAGCTCCTCAGGTGATTCTGGATGTTCAGCAACTGCCTCGACACTCGACTCAGACGCAGTGTCCATTCTGTCACCAGTATGTAACCACAGACATCACAACCAAAGCTGGCAGTGCGGCCTATATTGTGTGTTTAATTTCCATTCTTTTTTGGTGAGTTGAACTCTGTCATCTGATATTTTACTCTAATTTGCGTCCCCTATTCCATTATGTGATTACCAGTTTGCCATTCTATTATGGGGTTAAAGATGACATATTTGTGTTCTTGACTGTTTCTTGTGTAGTTGTATAGCTGGCTGCTGTGTAATCCCGTTCTGCATGGATGGATGCAAAGACATCGTTCACAAGTGTCCAAAATGTCGTAGTCACATAAAAACATGCAAAAAGCTCTGAGGACTGGAATTTTTTGAATCCCCTTAATGTGGACTGAACTGAAAAGGTTGCTGGAATGGTTTCAGGCAATGTCATCTTGAACGTTTTACAGGGACTATCCCCATGGAATTACCTGGAGTGCCTTTCTTAAAGGATACGATGGCGATTATCTCATGGTTCGCTCTTTTTGCAGGGACTGAGCCAACTTTTCGGTTTGCCTTAAAGCTTACCTCCAGAACTGTCAATACCGAAAGGAAAATGCAAGACATCTGAATCTTCAGGGTGACATCAGTCTTCTGCTTTGAAGAACATTCAATGGCAAATTTGAATTTTGGGTTGGATATTTGCTAAAGCACTGAACACTTTCAGGTTGTACAGGAATATAATAAATGGAATCAAGACGCAATCGGGATTTCTGCAGGTCTTAAAAAGTCTTACAATTTAAGGCTTTAAAAAGGTCTTAAATCAGAGCAGAAAGTCGAGATACAAACTGAGCACTTTTAGATGAGTTTATGCTTAAAACAATAATAAATATCTGTAACAATGTGGTTTAATCAAGCTGATTTTTTTGAGCCTATTGGCAGATATTTGGGGGTCAATCACCGAAGGTGTGTAGGTACCCACTGTATCGGTTAGTGTTCTTCTTCTTCCGCTCGAGTCTATGGCAGCTTATAACCATATGGGTAAAAGTTGTAACATTTCCAGCTGTCCGAATTTGCACTCATGTTTATTTTGAACTGTAAGGGAACTTTTTTTTTTTTCTCACAAGAAAAAAAAACAAAATAACCAATTCTGTTTTCCTTTGGATTCCTTGGCTCAAGATGATTCGATTGCACCCTGATGTCATTCTCCATCATGAAACTTTTCCTGACATTGAGTTTTCTGTAAAACCTACTTTTTCGAACTCCTCCTGATTTACATGAAAATCTAAACAAATCCTCTTTAGACAATAAAAAAAGGAATTCAAGTTGATTAGTCATTAGATTAGTTGATTAGTCGAATACCTTGACAAATTCGACAAAGAGCACACCAAAATGGATGTTGCTCTGCAATGCTTTAGCATACAGTGTGTGTAGACAACCATGCAGAGTTGCCAGATTGGAAATGTCCAAGTATCGTTCCAGAAGCTCAAAATTATTGTATTTGGAAGAAAATGATCCTACACGAGTCAAACGTACAGAATACAGCTATCTAAACCAACAACTTTTTGACACGAGAAAAAAGTGTTTACATTGGACGCGAGCAGTGCGACAAAATACTATAGAACCCATTATAATCAGTGACTGTCTGCATTGGAATTGACACGACACGACACATCCCTGACAGTGAACTGATGCCGTTCTATTTATGACATATTAAAATTATTTTTAACACTCGCTTTGTCGCGTCCAGTGTAGACAGACTTTTTTCATTATTGATCGTACATCGTACAGAGGTCAAAATTATCGTACAAATACGATAATTATCGTATGTCTGGCAACACTGCAACCATGACCCGAGGATACCTGCACAGTGCCACCTAGTGGTCAGGAGATATGATGAAATGGATATTTTTTGCTTATAACTTCTGAATGGTTTGGCCAAAAACCAAGACTGTCTCTTTAGATTTGGTGCAGCATACCAAGTTAATCTATACCTAATTTTCCCACATTGGCCATTTTGAATTTAGATGTAAAATGCTATATTTTACAAATGCATTAGCGTATCATTACAAAACTCAGTATATGTTTTCGGCACCATGCCCTGAAGGTATTCAAAACGTTTCGACCTTGTGCCGTGCCCCCTCAGATTTCTGAGCCAAGTGGATTTAGAATGCAGCTTCCAAAAGACAAAAAATAGCCGAATAATATTTTCTATATTTGATACAATAACACCAGCATGGTTAAATCGTTCAGCGTCTGCTAAATTTCAAATGATGGCTGGCACTGAGCCGTTTTTACAGCAATGCATCATAACCAATCACACATGATTCTGTTGATTTTATGAATGCAATGGCCAATCAGAGGTGCTTTGATGAGTCATCGCTAAAATGCCGGTGTTTTCTTCACTCGCTCGCTGCCTGAATACCTCTTTCTGGCGAATTCTTTAGTTGGAAACGAACAACAAAGTGCAGATGTGTGTATGAATCTGTAAGAATCTGTCATTTCACAGTGTAAACAGCTTCAGTGATTTTAATGGGAATTTTTGCGAGTGGTTGAACTCTTTGCGTTGTGTGATTGGTGGCCAATGCGGAGAGAGAACAAAACAAAACGGCGGTCACGAATTAGAAGTACAAAACGAGGATTTATAAAGAAGAATGTCAGAGGATTTTGATATATACTAAGAGGAGACTTGTTTTTCCTTTGCTAAAGTAAGGAAACTTTGCTTCCTTTGCTCCTATAAACAAACACGTGAAACTATCATACCTCAGAGGGACGCGCACTGCGCATACCTGCTGCCTCATATGTTCCGTGTATGACAGATACCGGAAGTGAGAGAAAAGTGTTTATTACATTTGAAATATGGATATTTTTCTTACAAAAACGTATGGATTCGCTACAGGAGGCCTTTATTCACCCTCCCCCCTGGAGCCGTGTGCACACGTGTGAGTTCGATGATCGCACTTTATTTGACGACTTTTGGACTGAAGCACTGCAACACTCGCTGACTGCAATGATAGAGCTTGGAATAGCCAGAACAATTTTTAATATAACTCCGACTGGACTCGTCTGAAAGAAGAAAGTCATATACACCTAGGATGCTTCGAGGGTAAGTAAAACACAGGCTAATTTTCACTTTTGGGTGAAATAACCCTTTAAGTAAACAGACAGGTTTTTATGCATAGTTAAATACTACATTATTAGGCTACTTTGACCATCGTCCACTAAAGATCAACTAACAATCTATAAAGTTGAGAATCGAGATATTTCATGATGTAATAAATGCGTTTGGGAATGTTTCGAATACAAAGGAAAAAAATTAAAACAAAACAAGAACATAAGTGCTATTGTGCCCCCCCTCAAAAATAATGAGAGCATGATATGCCCGTCAAAAAGTATAATGAAATGTCAAAAAATGCTAATAGCTTTTGATTAGTCTTGCCTATTGTTTATTGCTTTTTTTAAAAAATAAAGTAATGGAGATCAGTTGGAAGCTGTATTTTCAAACTTTGAAGTATTGCTAAAACAAGCCATTTTCTGCTACTGCTAGACATTTACATTTGGAAAACATGGACATATTGTGCTCCCTTCAATATATTCCTTAAAAGTTTCTTTACTTCGTCTTAAAAAGTCTTAAATGTACCTTTATAAAATCTGCAGAAACCCTGGCAATACTTTGTTACCAAATGCTCGGCTGATTCTGTTTGTAGTATGTAGTAGAGTATGAGTTCTTCAGCTGATTAAAAGCAATTCTAAATTATTTTCGCTTGTTTTGTAGGTTATAAATTGCAAACTTGTCTTTGAGATATATTGTCTTTGCTAAATTGTCAAATGAAAAGTCTATTTATTGTGTTGTTCGCTTTCTTTGTATAATAAGTAAGGTTATGTGGGGCCTTTGGAAAGCCAAACAAGTACATTTCAATGGTTTCAAATACAGAAACATTTGAATGATAAAAGGCTGTATATACAATAAAGATATGTACAAAGATAACCTCAAAACATTATTTACAGTTGCACAAATACATTTGTATAAAATGTATATTGTAAAAATATATACACGGTGCAAAATATAAGGCATACAATCAATATCACACTTCAAAGGGTCAGTAAAATTTCAAATATTTCTCCTCTTTACCGCTTCATAACAGAGCAATTACATTGATAGGCATGTTGAAAAAAAGGCACACAACTCCTAATAGTCTTTACAGGTTTACAGGTCTTGCGATAGGATTTTACTCCACCGCAGGTCGTATTTCACACTAAAAAATATATATAGAGCCATAAAACATGATAAAAAATATATGTGAGAACTGCATAAATGCAGAAAAATTGTATGTTTCTGGGTCTCTGATAGAGACAGAACTATGGAATCCCTTTAGAAATTACATTTCTAAATAAAGAAATACATTCTTTTTGACAACATGTTTGGATAAGGAACTGATTGTCAATGAGTTCAGTCCAAAGTCAAGTAAGTGCACTATTTGGCATGTCTGGCATATTTTCGCATAGTGTCTAAAGAGAAATCTGCTATTTCATCTGCCAAACACTGAAGAAAAAACATGAAATGAAACATCTGAAGGGAGTGGTGATAAGAAATTCATTCAGCAGTCTGTTTCAAAACGTTCCAGCAGATGTCACTACAATGTCACATTTTATAGAAAAATAATCAAAAAGACAGTTTGACTGAAAACTAATCCATTCTTACAAATAACTGAGTAGATGAGGTGTAGGTAAATTAACAAAGGCAAATGACCTGCCAGCTACCTGTATTTCAGTGGTTATAAAGAAAGAGGCTCAAATTCTGTGAAATATAGAGAATCTGGGCCTCAGCAGTTTAACTGCATCCAAAACAATCATCTACTGTACAGCAGTAAAGAGTCTGACCAATCAAAACGCAGCTGCTTTCTGATGTAATTCTGATCGCCTCATCTGAATATGGAAATTTCACTGGTCCTGTTTAGTGTTGTTTCTCTGGTCAAGACACGCAACAGTGGCAGTTCAGAATGCAAGAGCTGAATATCTCTAGCTCTACTCTTTTGATAGGGATAATAATGGCCCCTAGTCAGGCATTTGTGTGCCTCTCTCCCTCCCTCTCTTTGGCCCCATGCTGGGATTGGTAAACAAACTCGTTCTGGCCTTTTCCCAGTCCATGCACTGGATGATTTCGAATGTTTAGAAATTGAATGCTATTATTTAGCTGCCACAATTTCAAGTACCCCAATGCAATGGTTAACAGCTCCATGACCATGGCAGGTGGTAGTGAATGGAAATAAGCCATTAAACAGGTTCCTTCAGTGAAGATTTGTAACACCACATTTGTAACAATTACCATGGCACAATGTTTCCATCACAAATGTCTGACAATTGCAAACTCTGTAGTTTAAATATCAATATTTACTCACCTTCCATGTTGTTCCAAACTTGGATGTTTTTTCTTCTTCATCAGAACACAAAAGAAGATATTTTGAAGAATTTTTCAGCTGTTTTTGAGGTCCAAAACTTTCAAGCTTCAGAACGAATATAGAGGTAACATGAAATTAATTCATATGAATCATTTTGTATGATGTACAGATTTTAAGCCTTTATGTTGATTGGTCTTGTGATGTGCGACATTCAGTGAGGTTTGATATTTAAAGTTATGATGAAATTTAATTTTTGTTTTTGTATAGTGACATCTGAGTGAAATGTATGGGTTTCTGATAAAGATTCTGTATGGGTTTCTGATAAAGATTCTGTCATTTTTTTTTATTAAATGGTCGCCTGGATGAATGTGGTTTTAATTTCATGCCAACTTTAAGGTTCTTGAAGTCAAATTCAATTTAGTCTGTGAATTGTTGAATGTTTTGGTGTGGTTTGAGAGTGAAAAAAGACTTAAAAGTTTGATCTTTTCAACATAGAAAGTGATTGTGATGCGTTAGAAGACTATGAATATACCAGTCAAGTCATATAGACTAATTTCATGCTACCTTTTATGTACTTTTTGGAGCTTGAAAGTTTGGATCCCAATTATTTTTATGGACAAAAGGAATATACAGGTGAAAAAAAAGTGTCTCTACATTCTTCTTCTGCCTTGAAAAAGGTCTTGGTGACAAAAGCAGTACACAAACCTGCACGTATAGGCACAATTGAGAAAAGCTGATGCTACACTATGAGTGGTTTGCACACAGATCCTCGGAACCCAAGAAGTCTGAACAACTGAGCTCTGTAAGTGTCCGACTGCGCACCGCAGATCTTTTCAGAATGTCTCCAATCTCCATCCATTTGTGAGCTCAGTTCCAGTGTAACTGTAAATCAGTGGAGTCCAAGAAATCAGATGAAAAGACTGCAGTCGGTGAGCAGATACCAGCAGGTCCTGGAATCGTAAGGTCCAACCATTCCATGTTGTCGAGACCTGCATCTTGTAGAGGGAGGGCGGAAGGGGGCATGTCGGTGAAGGTCAGATCTGAAGTGTCCATTGGGGAGTGGGGCCGCTCCAGCAGCTGGTTTTTAAGCTCCTCCATCATTCTCAGGGTCCGTGGCTCAGCGTCCTCCAGCAGGGCCTCCAACTGGTTATCGGAGGCCAGAGCCACCAGGCTGGATGGAGGTGCTTGGGTTTGGTTGGGTGTGCGGGCAACATGTATCTGCGGGGGAGGACGAGACAGCACCGTGTTGATGGGCAGGGTGGTGATGTTTGCGGTCACTGGAAGAAGTTTGTCCAGAGAGGGATCCTGTCTAGATAGAGGGGATATTTCTGGGAAAGCAAAGAAAATGGTTTAGTTCTACAAATCTAGCTGAAATCAAAGATCTGTTTTGACTTTTCTCACCTCCACTCTCGATCAAAACATCAAACAAATCGTCCATGTGCTGACTGGTAGCAGTGGGAACCTTTATGGAAGAATACAAGGTATTAAGACAACAGAAAGTGTTCAAAATAGATACAAAGATAGATACAAAGTATGTAATATTAGTACTGTGCCATTCAAATGGAGTTCGAAATATTTGAATTCTGAGCACATGAATGACAGAGAGAAGTCGTATTTATGATAGGGAATGTCTGTTAACCTAAATCCCAGAGCATTCTTCAGTTTTTATGCATATATCAGGGTATGCGTACACCGTAGCGGTTTTTGGCATGGGCGAACCGGGCAGCCGCCCGGGGCGGCATTTCTTCATGATACATGGGGGGCGGCACGAGCAGTAATAAATAAATAAATAAATAAATAAATAAAATATTAAAATCTGTGTAATTATAATTTAAATCAGACTACTTTTCAAATTGTATTTCATAAACCAACATCTCAGACGTTATGTCAAAACGTTATGGGGTTTCAAATAAAAAAATGACTTTGTTACAGAACAGGGCATTGATTTCATACATGTCCACTGTAGAGGACTCCAGGACTTAAATCATGTTTATCAGGCATTTTGGGAGACACAACAAGTGAGTATGGAAATAAATTATACATCAATATTCCTATGCAATATTAGATATTATTATTAAAATCTTGCCAATTATTACTCCAATTATTACACTTCTTTTTTCATTAAATGTTGCTCCAAGAACACATTAATATGCAAATTAGATAGTGTATAGTGTATATATGCTCGAAGGGGGATGTAATTAAATGTAGAACCGCCACTGTGCATACAGTATATATATATAACACAAATTTCATCATCAACATTTTCCAACGGAGTACTCTGTATTCTTGCACTAATTCATCTGTCCACAAGATGGCACCACTATTGTTTCATTTTTGAAAAAGAAACGGAAAAGACTGAACCACAACAACAAACTACTAGAGACAGTAACAACAAAAGACACCAGCATTGATGAGCAGGTTAAGAAATACCCGCAACTCTAGTTTAAATGAGTACAAAGACATTTTTATTAGTAATAACTTCTGGAGAGAAATGTTGCAGACATTGAATACAGATGAAACTTCTGAGTGCTCATGTGTTCGAGTGCTATCAAGTAGTGCATACTTCGAAAGGCTATCTGTTCAGCTGTCAAAACTGAAGTATACTTTGGGCTTAACTTTAAATTACCTTCACTGTGGCTTGTAGACCTCTGGTCTGTTTGACGGCCTCCTCGTAACGGGGTGGGTCTTTGCTCTTTGGGCTATGGTGATTGGGGAACGTCAATGGCTGGAAGATATAGTTGAGCTGACAGGGCGAGGGAGGCTGAACAAAACATATAATTTTCAAACTGTGTAATAGCCGGCCCTTGTGGCAAAACTGAGTAAGCAATGTGTGCTTGTTTTGCGTTACGAGTTCTAAACCATTTTTTGAGCTCATTAAAGCTTGAAAAGTAGCTTGTGCTAGCTAGGAGAATTTGTGTTCATGTACTTGCATATGGTCAGCTTGTCTTACTTTGTTAATGGGTCCATTTGTGTGTCTGGGTGAGTTGTTGAGAAAGCACTGGGGCATGTCTGCCATGGGCTGGTTCTGGTGCTGCCTGTACTCAAACCCAGAAGACGAGCTTCCACACATGGGTAAAGCCTGTAAAACACAAGGAAGACAGCTTTAGGCCCAGTACGCGGTGTAAGAAATATCAGTGTGTAAACACAGGCCTTTTGTTCTCGAACCAACTCTGTCTTAGTGATAAGTGCTCTTTCTGATTTTCTCTGTGCTCTCTATTTCTTTCACCTATTTAGTCATGTCTGTGTTTGATGTTGTTAAGAGGGTAATGTATCACCTGAACTCAACTGCTATTGCCAGGGCAACATCAGAGATAAGCACAGAACACATTGCACACCTCAGAAAGGCTTTCCATTTCAACCTACGTGCCAAATCAGAGAGAAATGCGTCTGGGGCTTGTCATCACAATAGTGAGCTGAACGGGATTTATGAAGTGCGGGAACATTAAAAGCAAGAGGAAAGGTCAAGATCTACAAGTACCCTAAAGTATACAAGAATAACAACACAACTCAGATCATATGGTGTATTACTTTGTAATTGTTGTATTAATGTTTTTATTTTACTGCAAAGTAAAATATTATTTTATTTGTGGTGTCTTTTCAATTAGAATTGTGCATAATGGATATCGTAATTACCTTGTATGTCTACAGTAGCTCATATAATTAGTGCCAGCTGTGATGTTGCCCTGCGTCTGGGCCGAAAAGTTGCACTTGAACACGCCGCAAAGACTATAGCCAATGTTCAACAAGCACATATGTTCTGAGCCTGCTAAAGAGGAAATTACTCTCCATACCAGCAGATGGCAGTAATCTGTATTAGTCATTCCAAAAGGGAAACCTGAAGAGCTGGGACGGTGAATATACAAACCACATACCAAGTCTCCCGTTTGCTTGTTTTCATCACTTCCATTTTTCTTCTTGTGCGCCAATGCCGAGTTCACACTGCACGATTTTTAAAGACTTTGGATCATTGCCTGTCTGGAGTACCATCAAGTTGCTGTTGTATGCACACTACACGACGGGGGTCACACATTACACAACTTTTCAATAGCAAGAATCGCCGATAACTCTGCCTTGTCTACTGTTTCACAACCAAACACACGCGAGAATTGATACGTAAGATCACGCGAGAGGCAGGCATTCTCACACGAGCATGGATTTATTCCTGTCAAAAACGGTTGCCCGCAAAAACCTGCAATCCAAGTTGTCTGTACACTGATTTGCAGTGAAAAATAAACAAATAAACAAAGAAGTATATGAAGGAGAAATTGGTTGCTTGCTGATGTTCTCTTGCAGGTCTATTATGGTTCCTCCCCCTGAACGTTCCCTTGCCACGTATCTTGCTCTCTCATTGGCTGTAGGTAGTCGCCAAAGTCATTTCCAGTCAAAACAGATTTCACACTGCAATGTGTGTGAATCACTGACAGGTCCAAATATTTAGTATGCCAAAAATCTCAAAGGCATCAGTGACGCATCGGCACTTCTCTCAGATCGCATTCTTTGATAACACTACGTGACTGTCACTCGCATGAACGAACGCCGATTTGTCAGTGAGCGAAAATCAGGTCTAAAATCGTGCAGTGTGAACCCAGCATAAGCTGAACAGCCAATCTGAATGTTCTCACACTAATGGACTATGCTACAAATTCAACATGCTCAATTGGCCGAAAAGCTACTCAATGACAGCCTGACACTGGCCCCAGACGTACTGTCAGCTTGGTGTATCATGTTCTTTACCATGCAGTTGTTAGGGTGTTCAAGGTGGTTGCAAAGACGTTGCTATAGAATTTTAAAGATGTTTATAGAATGTTTGATAGTGCACTGCTATCCATGCAGTTGGTAGGGTGTTCTGAATGGATGGTTGTGTGTGTAAGTGGTTGCTTACTGGTCCATATCAAAAGCACCCACCCCTAAACTTCTAGAACTATGTCTCTAGACATGGATATGGACCCCTCTTCAATGTCTTCAAGATTTCACCCATTTGATCATTCACTAGATGTAAATCACAAAGAAGAGGTTTGCTCACTTGAGGTGGAGATGGTGTCTGACTTGAATGCTGTTGTAACATTGTGTTGTTGGACGTCTGTGTTTGCAGAAGAGGTGTTTGTATTATGCTGGGCAATGTTGGTTGGAGAATGGTCTGCACCTGCAAAAAGTATAAGAAATTGCAATTTTATACATTTTCTTCACTGTAAATAGAACTGGAATATCATCAATGTTAAGAGACCTGCGTGCTGATGGGGTTGTTGGGCAGGCTGATAGGCAGCATGATTTGTGTGGCAGGCTGAGTGTTGATCAGTGTCTTCTGATGCAGCACTTTTGGGACTTGCTGGGTGTTGAAATAGAACTGCTGGACTGGGGTGTGGTGCAGCTGAGCATGTGGCTCTTCCTGTTTCACACCTGTAGTTTGTGGCAGGGGACTCTGCTTGGAGTTGCAGCTCGGGGCGATGCCGTTCTCCTCTTTGACCTGGACTGATGGATTGGGTTCAGGCTGCTGCCCTCCGCCCTGCTGACTCTTTTTCTCCACCTCCAGCTGCATCTTCAGCTCCTCCACCAGCCGTTGCTCCTGCTCCAGCTTACGCATGAGTTCCTCAATCTGACGCTCCTTCTCGTGAAGGCGCTGGTCTTTTTCGGACACCTTGATGTCCATGGTCATGTCTTCAGGTGTGGGTTTGAGGGGTGAAGTGCCTGCTGGTGGATGGACTGGAGACAACATGCATAGAGCTTTGGTGGGACTATCTCTGCTGTCCTCCATACTGATGTAGGAGGCCTCTGACTGCTCAGGAGAAAAGGGGGGAGTTGTGCTCATGCTGTCAGGCTGTAGAGGAGCTTTGGAGATGTTTGTATCCATGGTTGTAGCAGACTGAGAGCTCTCCTGGTGGGCTTTAAGCCTTTCTATGAGATCTGTCTTTGTGCCGGACACAGGGAGTCCACGCAATTTCAACTCCATCTTAAGCTCAGCCACCTAGAGGACCAAAGAACAGCTGTACCTCTGCATACTTATGCTTATTCATTTCCTGCTCCTAGAATACATATTACCCACCTTCATCTCATCTAGATTGGTAGGCAGAGACCCAGTTTTACGACCGGTCACAGTGTTGTTGGGTCGTGAAGGAGCCGCATAGGGCAGAGATACCATAATGGGAGCGGGAAGACTAGGGCTGGTGCTTAGGTTGATGTTGGGGCAGCTGTTCTGAATCTCAGCTACTGGCCTGTAGAGGAGTATGAGGGATTTTAAATGCAACGGGAACTTCCTGTTCCCTCATTATTCACAATAAAAATTTCTACACAATAGAAGCAGAGGTCTATCTTGCGGCAACAGGAGCCAAAATGGGAAATAATGTGAGGAACTGCCGTACCACTGCTGGGGTGATGACAGGTCTGTTAGACAAGATTAATAGGTGAAACCATTATTTAGAGGCAATCTAAATAATGCAATTGTATTATGTCTTAAGAAAGTTTTAATTAAAATCAATATAAAGCTAAATTAACAACAACATATTTAGTCAAAATTAATATTTTAGTCAAAATTATATTATCAGTCTGCTTGATGTGCATCCAAGACTTTTTGCAAAATGCAAATACTCAATTTGCAACATTTACAATTGCAAAATGAAGCTATAAAATGTAAGTTATGTATTGGAGTAATACACTTCTCAAGCACATTAAACAGCACACACATCCAGCATCAAATAAAGTTGCCTTGTGCTTTGGATAGCTTGAGCTGTCCACTTTTCTTGCAGCAAAGTATTTTTCCCCCCAAAAATTTTCAATCAATAATGAAATTTGTTCCTGTGTGTCTAGAATCTAGATACAAACTAAATATGACATTCAGAGATAGTCTGAATTACATTATATATTATGTGAATTATTAAACAAAATTGGTTGTGAAAAATGTTTTTCATGTCAGGGTCATAATGACACAAGGTGCTTGTGCTAAGGGTTGTGTATGTCATGTGAAAGGGCCTTTATTGGAAATGTGACATACTTGAGTGGTGCTGGTAATATGGCCTGGTAATTGTAATGCTGTTGCTGTTGGCTGAGGATCTGGAGATGCAGGAACTGCTGCTGTTGTTGAAGCAGCTGGGCATATGCTGAGTCCATCAGTGCTTCATTGGGTTCGTGCTTCTGGTCAGGCGGGATGTACTGGTGATACTTGAGCTTCTTAATTCGCGGTTTGGGTTCTTTACTCTTCTTGCTTCGGCTCTTTTCACTGGACTGTTTGGGCTGGCTTTGCTGCATGGAAAAAAGCGCAGAAGAACTGAACAAAAGGTGTTACCTGAAATCACACAGCAAACTTACAGATCACAGTCAACACCCTCACACTTTGGCATGATATCACAAGTCTATTTGCTTTGTGATTTCAGGTCATTCCCATAATGTTTAAACTAGCCCAGTTCTCTTGCTAACAGAGGATTCAGCACTCTGAGAATACCAGGAGCTGAGATATTTGTGGGCAAAACTGAATAGGTGGGACTTGTATGAACATATACCTATAATCACAGGAAGAGGAAACAGGATGCATGGAGGGATATGACCCTCATTGTTCCTAAATATTGAGTCACAGGATACACATGAAAATGGTTTAGCTTCTGAGTAAGGGAGTTGAAAGACATCAGGATGTAATAACACACCATTTCAAGCTGGCTTGTGTGAGCAGGTTCCCGAAGCACCACTGGGAGAGTAGTGAGTGACCCTCTGTCATGGAGTAAATGTGCATTTATCATAATCCATGCCTTCAAAGCATACTCTGCATAAGTTATTGCCTGACTCCTGTTTCTATGTTCCCAGCTTCAGTTTGTTCTTCTCTGCATTAAGAGTGTGAATGTTTCATTTAACCTCCAATTGAAGACAGAAGACAGCTGCTAGCACTTCTAAATCTGCATCTGCTGCTCTTCTGAATCTAACTTTGCCTAAGGTACCTTTGACAAGTCATTCTAAACAAGCTGTTTAGAGTGACAAACAACAGCTTTTTCTACTATTTCATGTCTTTTACCACTGTGGTTATACACCGGTTTATTTATTTTTTATTTTTAAAAAAAAGATTTATACTACTGTTCAAATGTTTAGGGTCGGTACAATTTTTTTAAAAGATATTGATACTTTTATTCAGCAAGGATGCATTAAATTGATCAAAAGTGAAAGTAAAGATGTTTATAATAAATGCTGTTCTTTTCAGTTTCCACAAACATATTAAGCAGCACAATGGTCTCTGAGTCTCCGGAGTTGTGTTTCATTTGGAGCCCGAGTCAGTGCAGTAGTGATCATGAGGTGGAGCCATGGTATCAAAATACCTCCCAAACTCCAGCAGACCCAATCACAAGCTCACAATCATAACACCACACCCCATTTTTATAGCATCAAATAACTAATTATAAGCAAAATTATTAGAAAGACAATTATTTGAAGTGCAATTTGATTGTTTAGTTTCTCTCAGGTCCCATTACATTACATGGTGAGGGTGGGGTTTATGACCTATACTGCATCCAGTCACCTGGGGGCGATCGAGACGCTTTGGCTCTACTTTTCAGGACTCATGCGGCACACTTGGCAATTAGTGATCGACCGATATTTATATTTTATAACCGATACGATACCAAGTATTTGCATGTTTATGTGCCCGATAGCCGATATGCAGAACCAATATTTATTTACTGTTATAAAGTAAACAAATTACTGAGTTGAAGTAAGGAAAAAGAGGTTTTCCTCTTTTCAGGCATCTTTTTTTTTTTTAAGTGTTGAAAATTAGCAGTCTTTCATGTTAAATTTAATCTTCCTATTACAACAATAAAAAACATTTTATTTATAAAAAGCATCAACACTAATATTAACAATAAGCAAAATAAATGTAGAAAGTCTAATGTTTTCAAATGGAGAAAATAAATAAAGGACAGGAGTCGTATCAACTTCATTTTAAACTACAGTTTTAGTAGGGTTCTAAGCTGTTTAATAGATACAGAGTCAAGAATAATTCACTGTATAATGTTAATTCACTGAATAATATTGGAATATAACAAACAAAACATTGTATTTTATTGTATTTCTCAACTGGAATGTTATATCAGAATCATTAATAATGTTTTTGTCTTCTAGATTATGAAATGCCTGCTGACAGCGCGGTTTATCTATGCAGTTACATAGAACTATACTCAAACTGCGATCGCTCGCGGAGATAATAAATGATTAATTTCTATAGAGTTGTATTTATTTAGATGTTTATTAGCGAAATAATGGTTATATAGTAAATGTTAAAACAATTTAGGATGTTTTAAACAAGTGAATCTTGTTAAAAATTACATGCTGTGGCCGTGCTGGAGCATTTCCTGAGCATCAACCACATCAAACCGGTGAGTGAACAGCAATATGAAAGAGGCTTCACGAGACTAATGATGAGCAAATATACAACACAGAGAGAATTAAATTAAGCGCTTTTATTTCCAACATCCGCTCATTCATGGATGTATATTATTTAATTCAGGCAAAGTTACGTCTTTATTGGGAGAGGATCTTGACGGATTATCTACGTGACTCCGACTTCATGAGACTAATGATGAGCATAGACAACAGAGAGAATTCAATTCAGCGCTTTTATTTCCAACATGCGCTCATTCATGGCTGCATATTATTTAATTCAGGCAAAGTTATATCTTTATTGGGACAGGACTTGACGGCTTATCTACAGGGACTCCGGAGTTTTGGTCTATAGTATTAGAGCCACGATGCATAAATAAATCAGGATTAGTAAATTGCATTTAATTGTGAATAAAGGGCTGTTGTTAAATAACATTACTAAACTACAGCAAATCAAGTACCTGCACCATGCCGTTGTTGTTGTCTCGTCTCCCCTCAGACGCGCTGCAATGGCGATCCTGCACAATTCTCAAAACACCCACAAGATGGCGCGTTTATCGGTGAATCGTATTACAAAAACGCACTTATCGATTATGGTTAAAATGCTACAATACTCGGGAAAATAACGTTAAATATCGATATATCGGTCGATCTCTATTGGCAATAACTCTTTAGCATCAGATTTAAAATTTATGTTCAGCTTAGTTTTTTTTTTTTTTTAGTTTATGTCTGACTGTAATGCAGTATGATCACTTTATTCCCTCTTTCACAGTCAGTATGGTATATTTCGTTATCTAGCTGGAGTTGCTATTCTGAATTTAGCCAGTAATACTGTGAGTCACTGACCATTATCTCAGAGGAGAAAATAAACATTGGCAGGAAATGACATCACTGTGGTTAGGAAATATGGTTTACCTTCACAAGGGTGGGTGCAGGCTTTGTGGGAGTAGCAGCAGTGACTAGCTGAGTGGCAGTCATTACTCGGCCATCTTCTGCTGATGTTCTGTTCAGGAAGTCTGGACTCTGGGTTGTAGGTGGACACAATTGAGATAAAAAGAGATTAAAAGCCATATGGCAATGAGAAGCGACAGAGGTGTATAAATCTAACCAGCAACACAAGGCTGATGTCTGGATAATTTGTAGAGAAAACATAGATGTAGACACTACTTGGCTCTTCTGGAGAGCTTTGTCAGTGAATTATCACTTCATGTGCTTTAATGAAAGCATTCTCTGTCAGACCTTTTTTTATCATAAGCTAACTGTAAATATTAGAACTGAATATTCCTGAACCAGTTATCAGTCTGGATGTGAAACTAGGGACTGTTAAGACGCTGACCTGGAGTTTGGAGCCAGTTGGAGGCGAAACAGAGGATGGATCAGGCAGTCTGGCTTCTACAGGAGAACATGCAGAGCCTTGAGACTCATGACTAGCTGGCTGCTCTGGAGACAGAGCTTCACTGCTGTCCTCATTGAAGTTATAAACATCCAGTCCTCCAACTGCAGTGTCCAAAACAAAACCAACACAAAATAAAAACCCAAACAAACAAGCAACAAACCCACAAAACAAATCAAATTAGTGATAGTGATTTAATTTCCATGTAAATTCCAGTAAATCTGATGATTAAGCGTGAAGATAATACAATATTTCATTGTTTTTACCAATGTCAACCGGCAGAATGTGCTTCTCCACCAGTTCCATTGGTCCAGGCCTCTGTGCAATCTTCTCATTGAGGTCATCTGCTAGACGTGCCCTCTTTAGTTTCATCTGAGTGGCTTGCAAAGAAGGCTCTGCATGGGTTTCTGAAATACATAGAACAACTTCAGACCATACTAAAGATGCATGATAAATTAAGTATCGAGGATGTGAAACAAAAGACTCTGACAATGCTTTTAAGAGCTAAAAATCACATCTGTTTGTTCAGATGCGTACCTTGTAAAATGTGCATTCGAACAAGTTCAGCGCGGTCAGGCCTGCTGCGGATTTTATGCTTCAGGAAATTCACAGTCTGTATATGATGACAATGCAATATATATGAATTGAGTAAATGAATTAAGAATTTGTGTAAAATACATCTCATCAACATGTTATTGTTCTCATAGCACTCTAGTAACTGACAAATGTTGATTTCTAGAAAACAAAGTGGCTGATGGCCAACAAAGTATAATATATTATGTAATTAATTAATTCAGTATAATAGATTAATGTAATCAAAACTTGAATTTCATTATGCAATCTCATGACTTTAGCACATTAAATGATGATACACAACACATTTAATAGTATTGTTGTGATTTTTCCATAACATTATATTACTAAACCTGTGTAAAGGCCAGTTCACTAATAATAGATAATGCAAAGTATAGGAATGCTTCTGAGCGTTTGAGTCTTACCCTTGCCCTCTCCAGACTTCTGAGTTGCCCGTGAAAAGCTCCAGGTGTTTTCAGCGCTGGAAAGAAAAATATATTCAATGCCTTCATTTAAAAACAAGAAGTCAAATGACATTATATAATATATCCCATTATATAATACATCACGTCTATGTGGCACAAAGCTTTTTTTTAAAAACATTTTGCTGTGTTTAACTACTGTGTGCTAAAGAACTTCTGCTTAAAGCAAAGTTCATGCAGTTATACCCTAAAGGAAAACCTAAGATTGTCTTATCTACTGAAGCTGAACTAGAAAGTCAGCATTTTGACCCACTTTAGAGAATGTGTGCTTGACAATTTATAAACTAAAACTATTTTGTTAGATTTATGCATAAAAGTCATAAAGTCAATCTGCCAATGGGTCAAGAAAAATAAAATTAATTCAAGATATATTCTCTGAAAACAAGTCTAATTATTTTATGTAATTTTCCTTTATAATTTAACCATTTTGGAATATTTTTTAAATATTTAAATTGTTTAAATTTTTTTTTACTTGAAGACCAAAATATTTATTACAAATATTTAATGTTTAATAAACAAATACTGTACATCAAAGAAACATTTCTGCTAGGCATATTTAAGTGGGTGTTGAACTGTCATCTGCATCCATGGTCAACAGGAAATGAGCGCTCTGACAGTTGCCGTGGTTTGATTAGCAAAGGCAACTTTTGTTTACCCTGATTAGTCGTATATCACTAACCAATGTGGCCTCTTAAGCAGTCTGCTGCACTAACAACAACACTTTCAGGAAAGTTATAATCCTGACTTTAATATGATTAAAGAATGCAAGATTTGGTCTTTGCGGCCATTAAGCATTGACTAAAGCCCGGGAGGTAACCACAGGTCTTGCTGTGCAAAAGTGCAGGCCCAGTCGCTGACTCACTCTTGTTACTCTTGGAGCTTGGACCATGACGTTAGGGGCCCTATACAGACGGCAAGCACTGAGAAAGCAGGACAGCTCCCGCTGTTTCAGACAGACATCAGTCACACCATTGTTCTATCTCTCCTTCCTTATCAGTTGGTATCCTCAACAGACACTTTCTTTTATTAGAACTGCTCCCCTTACTGACACACATATCTTACTAAGTCCCCCCGCCATCAAAAGAGTAATCTACAAAAAAAAAAAACTGTGGCTGGAGGTAAATGTATTCCACTTTATGAAGAATAAGTACAGTGTGTGTGCAGAGCTTAGGTGATAATGTGAGCGGCACTTTGTTAATGATGCTGGATTAGGAGTTAAAATAACAAGGAAGCAGATCATTTGACTAACATATTGTTTTCGTCTCAAAGGATTACTTCATGAAAGTCCACTGCATGTAGGCTGAATTTGTCTAAACATTAATAGTTGACATTTGAGCATTATGTTTCCATGAAGCATGCATACTCACGTGGCATGATGCCCTGGTCTGCGAGCTGCTCGCGTGTGCGCCTCTGCTGGAGTCTTAACTGAAGCACTGTGGAGGAAGCAAAAACAGAAAAATTTAACTTTGGTGAGTTTCTACTTTTAATGCTTTCTGAGATGGTCCTAAATACAGTCCAAAATAAGTCTTGACCTAATCACGCATGACACCCAATCATTCATTATCAGATTCTTCATACAGTGTTCAGCAAAATGATTAATACAAATAATAAAAATAATACAAAATAGGGTTATTATCATTAACTAAAACGATAAACTAAAATAAGATTATAAAATATTTTTTTGTATATTAAATAATATTTAATATTATTATTACACTTATTTTATTTCAGCTAGTTGCCAAGATTTCTCGTTTCCATTTATTTACTTGATGGACTTGAATAACTAAACTGAAAATAAATTACTAAAAAAAATATAGACTTTTTTTAAAACAAAAATGTAATAAATACAAAAACAAACTTTAACAATTAAAATGACTACAGAAAACATACAATAAAACTAATTAAAATAATTCATTCTACATAGTATCTCAATGATACTAAAATGATAGTACTGAACAACGACAACAACCAACCAAATAAATTAATAAATAAATAGTTTCCCCCCTCCAAAGGCCAAATCCTAATGTGTGGTATTGACTTATTTATTCTCAAAGAATTACATTACAGGGTGAACAAACTCCTCCTGTAGCGAATCTATGCGTTTTTGTAAGAAAAATAACCATATTTAAAACGTAATAATCAGTTTAATCTAGCTTGCGCTCACTGTTGAAAAACGGAAGCAGTTCTGGGGGAATTACATATGAGGTCAGCTTTGCGCATACGCCACTCAGAAGTGACGAACGCGGAAACGCAGCGGAGAGATTAAAACAAAACAACGGTCACTAATTAGAAGTACAAAACAAGGATTTGTAAAGAACAATGTCGATGGATTTCGATATAAGCCAAGAGTTTTACTTTTTGCTAAAGGAAGGAAACTTTGCTTACTTTGCTCCTGTTAACAAACGTTGGTTTTCACGTGACTCACCGGCGCATGCACAAAGCCGACCTCATACGTCATCAGCCCAGAGCTGCTTCCGTGTACAACTGTTGGCACAAGCTACATTAAAGTGATTATTACGGTTTTGAATATGGATATTTTTCTTACAAAAACGCATTGATTCGCTACAGGAGGCCTTTGTTCATCCCCCGGAGCCGTGTGAGACACTTTTTTTTAAATGGATGGGCGCTTTTTATTTCACTTCTTTTGGACTGAAGCACTGGAACTGACTGCAACAATAGAGCTTGGAATAGCCAGGACAATTTTTAATATAAACTCCGACTGGATTCGTCTGAAAGAAGAAAGTCATATACACCTAGGGTGCCTCGGGGGTGAGTAAAACAGCCTAATTTTCATTTTAATCCACCACATTTTCCCTTTCATTCAAAATGTTTCGGGGTTAAAGGTCAACCCAAGATTTGTACTTAAGTATAAGCGGTACAAAAATCTCAACAGTTTTGATCTCAGAAGCAAACATACAACAGAATGCTGTTTATAAGAGAGATCAACAACAGAACGGTGTCCAAAGTACAAAATAATAAACACTGCAATAGTCCTATCAACTTCTCAAGGTGATGTCATCTGAAGCCTTGGCTTTGGATTTGCTGCCCTTAAAAAGCGAGATGCAAGGTGTTACCACTTTGGATGAGGAGGCACTGGTGCATTAACAGCCAAGAACATTAAAAAGACAGTGAAGGCCTGAGCGAAGGGGTAAAATTTGGGTCGTTATGCACAGCCTACTACATACACCCTGAATGCCATTTCACCATCCAACTACACGGCTCGATTTATACATTTCAAAACACACAAGCGTAGGCATGTTGGTTCAAGAGAATAACACCACTCCTCTGCAAAACATTTAAAGAGGAGGATGGCTCATGACAAATGGGACAGCGGAGCGTGGAACATGCCCAGCAGACCCCTGCTTCCACCCATCGTCGGCACTGGGAGCACAGAGCTAATCTGATTGGCTGCAGAATGAGGCCTAGCACACCCAGTTCTGCTGAGGTCCCGGGAGAGCGACCACTCTGTCTGACTCACCCCTGCTAAAATAAACCCAGCCGTTGTGAGAACAAGGCCTGGGAAACAGAAGAGTTTGGAAATGGCATTGGGGGGGTACGTTGAACACATACATTCTGTATCGCTGCTGAAAAAAGAGTGGTCAGACTGAAGGAGGGGACCAAGTGCCTCTTCTAACCCCCCCCCCCCCAAAAGCTTGGAACACTCCGTCCCGAATCATGTTTTCCATTATTATCTGTGCCAGAAGGTTCTCTGGTGGGTTTCAGTATTAAAGTGGTTATCCATTACAAATCAAGATCCATGCCTCCACCAAGTGGCTTTTTCAAAATAATGTTCCAAATGAAGCTTGATGGAAGCGTAATACCATAATCATCTTCACGTCATTATGCCGGTACATGACATGCCTGCAGTCATCCCAGTATTTGTTGAGATGATGTCATTCCTGATGTTCTCTGCTGAACCCTGACTGACCTTTACGTGGCTCCAGGCCACTCTCTCAATCTGTACAATAAACAAAAGGCAGCTTAGATCCTTGTATGTCTCATTTTTCGAGAACCCTCTCAAGATTCAATTTAAATCCAAAACCAAGCCTAAAGTTGATGTCACAATCACTGTTCGGCAATTTTTGGGGGGCAAAATCCAGTCATTTCAATAGGAATCCATGCGAAACATCAAAAGTTTCCCCACACTAATTTCACAACAAGTTTCAAGTTCAAGTTAATCAAATTTGCCGCTTTGACCAACGGAACGTTGTTTATTTTGAAAGTGACTTCTGTGCGAGTTGTGCTTCATAGACTATAGACAATGGACCTTTTCTGCCCCCAAAATTTTGCCAATTTGACCTCACCTTAACGCAACCAGATGTTACAATCGTAAATTAAATGAATGGGCTGTGTTATGGCTACCGAGTCTGACTAAAATGAAGCGGTTTAAAAAACACTCTGACATTGACCTGGGCTGTGTTGACATTACTGTTGTAAAAAATATTTCAGCAGCTCGACAGATGACTGTATGTTGGCTCGGGTTTGAGATCTGATAAATTAATATATCATTTGGTTTACGGTTCACTGATGGGAACCATCCCAATGACCAATAACTCACTTGAAACTGTCACAAGTGAAGCCATATATTAATAACAGTGAAGGCTGCAGAGATATCGTCATGCATTTGAAAGTCTTATTGTTAAGAAACCTGTAAAGAGGTTACTCCCACAAGGCATTAAAAGCAGATAAACGTCTGTACAGGCACAGTTAGCCAGCTTAATGATTGACAGAATGTTTGGGTGTGAGTTTGAATGAAAACTTAGATGCCAATACAAAAAAAATATAATGAAACCAACATCAGACAGCTGAAAAACAACAACAACCCCCCTCACCATAACCAAACCTTTAGTCACTTTTTCATGAGATTATTAACGCTGTTAAGCTCATTTGATATGACAACAATTTATATCCACTCCAGATCTTCTCAACATGTGTTCCAGTGATAATTACCAGCTGCCATGAGCTACACTCAGTTTTCCCAGTGTCTTTCACTCATGTTTAGCATCAACTTCCCCATTTTAATTCATGCTGACATGGAATTTGAAAAAGATTTCAAACTATTTGCATTTACCCCTGCAGACATTCAAGGTCTCCACTTCAAGGCAGGCCATGGAGCTGAGAGACGGATCGGAGAGTTGCCGTGTCTGGAGTCCCATGGATTGCTGTGAGAAATGAGGACCGAGGCAAAATGGCGAGATCTGGCAGGAAATTCCCCAGCGTATAGCTTGATTCCAGACCTTTCCCGACAAGTTCCTTCACCGGCTCTGTCTCTAGATTGTTTGTGGGTGTGTAGTTCTCAGCGAGAGTCAGCGCTCTCTGCAGTGCTTCAGCTCCGGCTCCGTCTCTGACTGACAAGAGGAGAGGTGGGACTACAGAGCTGCAGCTGTTAACCCTCAACAGCACTGAACACTGGGTAAATACAATAGTTCAAAAGCTAACTTAATCTTGGACAATAAAGAGGAAGCCAATGCAAAAATATACATGTACAACCACAACTTCCCATATTTACGTTGTACACTACTTCAGTTTTAGCAGTGAGTAAATTAATTTGGTCCCTTTTTCCCCCTTGCAATCATGTTGTCATGGAACAAAAATGACAAAAACAACCAAGCAGCACCCCAGGGATATCTCTGTTTGTCTCTGTCACTTAGTGTTGACATAAACTATTCATATTCAGGGTTTACAGATGACAGTCAACATTTCATTCTTCTCATTTGTATTTCGGCAATCCGCCTTTCTAATTAAGCACTATGTGTCTGATGGGGATTCTAGCCAAAATGCCATTAAATTTCCTATCTACATCCAGGGATGTTTCTTTCATAGTAGTTAGAGATTAATATTGCACAAAGGGAAAGAAATATTTAAACAATGCCTATCTGAATCAGCCAAAGTGATTAAACACAATGGAACAGGAACGTCCCGGGGGAAGGGAATAGGGAATTGTAGTCCTGTATGGTTTAGTCTATTAGGGATGTGCAAAACTACACATTTAGTGGGTGGGTTGCCTGAACAATTAAATGGTCCTAAAGCAGCCCTAAATAATTAAACAAGTTTCAGGTCACCTGACCCAGATCAGATTTAGAAAGTGTTTACATACGATGCATTCCTATTTTCAAAAAAAGTGGATCAGAACACAAGTGTCTTGGGACACATTTTTAACCCCCTTAAAAATGTTTCTTTATTTTATCGCTTATTGTATTTGATATGTTTTAACTTGGCATGCTATCTGAAAAATATAACCCTCAAGAGGACACTCAAAAAAGAAAATACTAAATAACTAAATAATTAAAAACAAAAATGCAAAACAAAAGCCAAAAACATCCATCTGCTTCCGAAGTGTCTGTGTTCTACAGGGAATTAATTTAAAAGCTTAACTTTAACAAAAATCTTTTTTACGGCGTAAACTCACTAAAAATATCAAACCTAAAACTTCAATAAATAAATAAATAAAACAAATCTATCAATTTAGATAAGTCTGTTGTTGGATGACATTATTGTGACACAGTGTCTACCCATAAAAATGGTATTTTAGCAACAACCCATCCAATGGAGTCTCATGTGAACAAACAGATCCAACAGATCCAACCGAAGATTAGTGTGAAAACGGTCCATTTCCACTCAGTTGTAATGAGACAATACGAAGACTCATATATTAATATAATATTATAATGCGTAGGTCTCCAGATAACTTGTGGGAACATAGTCATAAATGTTTCAGTAGGGGAATTTGTGAACAGTGGTGACGTAAAGTTTCACTACAGCTAGATGGGTGGGTTGAAAAGAGGAAGGATGGGTACGGTCTGTCCTCCAGCCTGAGCAAGAACAACAAATCATGTTGATTCAGCTCAGTGCAACAGACCCTCTATGAGTTCATAATATCTTTAGGCAGCAACGAGCAGGAATCAATTATGAGAAAATACAAGAAAAGAGTGTTCCTTTAAAAGGTATTTATTGGTGCAGTTATTCTGATAAATGACATTAACTCAAACTCATAACTTAGTATCTTGAAGCTGATAAAAAAAATGATGCCTTGTATTAGGATTTATTGCAAGTCTCTTTCAAGTTTATCATCTTATGCTGAATGTTAGGAGGTAGTCTGTTGCACATTATGTTCTCATTAAGTACACCTTGTACCAGGATTGTAACCACATGACACTGAGGGTGGTGCCCCCCAAAATTCCTAACAGTGGTCGATCGGCATGGGTTTTCAAAGCCACCCATCCCCTCACCCCACCACTCTTCAAAGATTTGCTTACATCTTTGCCTTGTACACATTTCTACCCTAGTGAATATATATATATATATATATTCTAATGATTTGAAATACATTTTTTTGTGCTATAATTATAGCACAGAATAACATTTAATTGTATTTTTGGTATACTACATTGGTATACTTAAGGTCTGCTAAATTGGAACAACTAATTTTGTGCTTAATGCACTTTAATTGTGCGGAAGTAGTGCTGAGGTCCAACTATAGATCTACTCAAGTATATTTGATTGTGCTGCAGTGGAACTATTACAAGTATACTTAAGGTACACTTTAAATATCTTGCATTTAAAGACTGATATTATAAAGAGATTATGCAATCCTTATTAATAGTGATATTAAAGTATATTTTAGGCATAATATTAAAATATGCATTGTGCAATAAATAAATACTTCAAATAAAGTTTAATTATAAGTTTATATTAGTGATATGTCAATAAATATGTTAACGGATTTGAAGTATACTTAGAATGAAATAAATGTATTTGAAATAAATTATAGTGTAGGATTTTTTTTTTACTAGGGTATTTAGTGATGCATCAAAGTAGAGCACCTTGGCCTTAACCATAACCAAAAATCTTGGATACAAAATACAATATATACACAATTAATTTGATATAACCAAACAAAATAAAAAAGTAAAAAGTAAAAAAAGACAGTTGCATTTGACAATTTCATTCTGCTGTCTAAAGATGGTCACAAATCATGAGATTAAACACAATTGACAGCTATAATTTATGTTTCTCCTCCAGTTTATTTGGTGGCCTGTGGCATCAAACCCTCAATCTAATTATTTAAAAATAAATATATTATTTAAAATCCCCTGCACTAAAAACCAAGAGATCCTTGGCATGAGGACTTTTATGCACAACTAAGAAAATGGAAACACTAACTGAATTTGCTAAGTTGTTTGCATTTTGACAAAATATCATAATAATAAAGTATAGCAAGAGTTGTAACAAGCACTGGATTCAAATAACTAATGTAAGAGTCAGCAAATAAACAGGGTAATTCTGAGGTTGTGTTAATTATTGAAGTGTCTAAAAGAGTCACAGTTTCATGTCTATTTCAATGCAACAAGTCTGATATTTCAATGCGACAAGTCTGATAAACTGCTGATTGAACCAGTGTGAGATGAAGAAAATCCTGTAGTGGGATCAGAAATACACACATGCCTGGTGGGGTCTCGGTTTACTTCCCTTCTGCACTAAATTATACAGCAGCCCGAGGACACACTGACATTCTGAAGGGCAAGGATGTCCGTAGGGAGTGAGACATGAACTCTTTCTGCGGTCGGATAGATGTCAACATGCAGTTCGGAAAGGTTCACTGCCATTTCGCCCACTGGACCATGCCTTTAGTGCATTCTTATTAGGGTTCATACCACAGTAAAACATTTCCAGAATGAAACTTTGGCCAGGATTGTGAAAGCCAGACGGAAGGAAAAGACGATAACATCAGAGTGACCAGCACACAAAGAATTCAATGTCAACATCAAAGCGGCCAAATTTAAAGAGATAGTTAATTAAAAAATTAAAAAACTGTCATCATTTATTCACCTTCATGTCATTACAAACCCTTTTGACTGACTTTCTTCCTTGGAGCACAAAAAGAGAAATTTTGAAGAATGCCCTGGTTGCTGTTTTCTAATAAATAATAATAAATGGGGACTTGACTGGGGACTTTGGAAACAAATTAATTGGTTTTATGAACTGATAAACGGATTCACCAAAAAGAACAAAAAGACTCAAAAGAACGATTTGTTCATAGACGATAGTATTGTGTATCGACGATAGTCAGAGATATTGCCTGTAACTGATGTCTTTGACAATAGCAAGACGATTATTATTATTATTATTATCAGACTAGTATTTTTATATCTCATTAATATTAGGACTTATTTGTTCCATCATATGTCTTTATACGTGTGTTTACAGTGTTGCGCACTATAACCAATCACACACGATTCCGTTGAGTTTATGAATGCAATGGCCAATCAATGATGTTCTTTGAAATATAAATGTTCTTTGCTCGTTTTCTGTAGCTGCTGTTTGAGTAACTAAGGAAATGTAAGCATTATAATTAGTAACTTACATTGTTTTTATTAAACAGTTATCATGTTAAATACAAATTCATTCATATTACAAATGTTTTATGACATGACATCCATATGCTACTTGACTAAAAGATATAATGTGTAGTTAATAGAGTACACTAACATTAGGCTGAACATGAACATGAAACTAAGTAAGTAAATAATTAAATAAATTAGCATGATAATATTGTGTATCGGCGATCTCACAGGCTGACGATAGGATGGTATGACTATGGAGCATATCGCCCAACACTACATAAATCATACATTGCTATTTCTCTCATGAAGGCACTGGAAGGATGTTGCATAGAGTGGTTTTTATTTTATATATCGGCACCATACTGGTTACCCAATATTAGCGATTTTTCTAATCATGAAGTGTTACTTTAGGGGAAGTCGTGGCCTAATGTTTAGAGAGTCGGACTCGTAACCCAAAGGTTGCGGGTTCGAGTCTCATACCGGCAGGGATTGTAGGTGGGGGGAGTGAATGTACAGCGCTCTCTCCCACCTTTCCAATCATGCTAATGTGTGCCCCCGCTGCAAGCAATAAATCTGCCCAACTGCTCGGTTTGTGTGTGTTCACTGCTGTGTATGTGCACTTTGGATGGGTTAAATGCAGAGCACTAATTCCAAGTATGGGTCACCATACTTGGCCACATGTCACGTCTCGTTACTTTATGTTGGAAATGCATAATTAAAATGAATGATTTCAATGTTACATTTTTATTTTTTGAAATTTTTAATTTTTAAAAAAAATTATTTAGACAACATTGGTGATGATCTGATTTTTTTTATCAAAATGAAAAATAAAGTTTCAGTATTAAAATTTGGGTAATAGGGTACCTGTTGCTATTTATGCTGTTCAGAGTATCATTTTCTCAGGTGAGAAATTAAACCAGTAGTAGTAGTAGAGTTCTTCAACAATAAGCCGTCTCTTTGATATTTCAGCTGAACAAATTGTACATATTGCTATTCTATCATCATTTTTGGTCACAATCAATTGTGTTCATGCTGCTGACTTTTTTACCTGTTGTAGTTTATCCATGTTTTGTGCATAAAATAGACACTGACACAGTCTAACAAGTCATCTGAGAAGTGCTCATTACTGTAAATATTACTTTTTTTTAGACATGCCGAACCAATTTTTTTTCTTCCTGTTTTGGATGATTATTTTTGATTGGCGAAATTATGGTGCATCACTAGACAAAACAGTAAAGAATTCTAACATCTGCCATTTATCTGTTACCAGCCATAACATGAAAATAATTATCAGCTTATCTGTATTGTCCAGAATTTTACTTAATTGTAATTTTTTCAGTTGAAATGGCCAAGATATTCTACAAAAATCCATCTTGTGTTCCACAAAAAAAAAAAAAATCATCGCGCTTTGAACAAATTGAGGTGTATAAAGAGTAAAATAAAGATTATTTTTGAATGATCAACTGCTCCTTTGAGTTACAGCCAAACAAAAACCACAATGTGACTGCAAGCCTAAGAATTCTCTATATCTGAGACTTTCGGCAATCATATTTGACGCAAAATCTATCACATTCGTTTACCAGTCGTGCACCCTATTGTGAGCCAAGAACACTTTGGAAAAGCGTTAAAGGGAGCACTTAAGACATGATTACATGTTGGCATTCATATGCAATTCCTGTGTAATTCCCCACTTCTTACCGCAAACAAATTTCTCAACGTTCTGGCAGGCCTTTTTTTCTCAGTGTCAAATCGGGGCGGTAGTTTAATGGATGAGGAGGAAATAGGAGCTTGGGAGCAGAGTTATGGCCTAAGGGCTTGACTAAATAGGCTCACTCACCATTCTTGCGCTCTTTAATGGGTGGAAGGCTCTGAGTGGGCTGCAGGGACAATTCCTCCAGGTCATGGGTCACTGCTTCGCTCCGTGGGCTCGGCACCAGTACCCCCAATGCGCCCGAGTTGCCCTCCACTCCCAGACTCTCCTGGGGCTCCATATCTCCTCGGGGGGGGGGGGAGGCAAAGGTCTCTCCTTTAACTACCAACAGCGTACAGACGACTAGTGGGAATCTCGAACTACAGTCTGCCAAGGAGAGAGAAGAGAGAGAGAGAGAGAGAGAATAAGAGCGAGAGAAGAAGCAGATAGAGAAAGGCTTCAGTGTTTGCAGCCGTTATAAACATTAGAAAGCCCTAATGGAGCTGAACGTTGTTGTTGGGGTGTGGTGGCAAAACTAATTTACTTGAATGTGGTTGATTGTGAATAAACTTTAAATGGGCCAGAAATGCAGCTCAAAGGTTAATGTATCCATTTGTATCACACTGCTAATTTCCAGGACACATTCTGTTGTAAACTGGTGATGGTAAACTTAAGAAACACTCTTATTTCACAGAGCTTCCTTTAATAGCTTGATCGAAATCTGACCAGCCAACCCCCCAACCTTCAACTATCCACTCCAATGTATTTAATCAAATACTGTACTGTACTGGAAATATATGTAACCACATTTCATGGTTCAGACATGGAGATTTACAAAACAAACATTGTAAATGACCACAGGGCTCCATAAAGTACAAGACACACAGAATTCAAAACCAGGCACATTGCAAATTTATGATCAACATATCAGGAATACCTGTATATATGTAGTTATGCTAAAATTGATGTAGCTAGTGATGGATACTAGTCACTTACCCTAGTTAAATGGCCATAACTAAAATGTATATTGACCTGCCCTGTGGTTATAAAGTTAAGTTTACAATTTCAATGTCTATTAAAACTAAAAAAATATATAAAACATTGTACTAATGCAAAGAAACTTTACTGGCTGGAGTTCTATTACTGGGATGCAGAACTTATAATTCTTAATTGCATTATTTCTAGTAATTCCAAGTCAAGAATACAAGGTTATAATATAATAACTGTATCAACTCTAGATATATATTAAAGGGATAGTTGTTATATTAAAGGGATATTAATTTCTCACCCTCATGCGTTTCTGGGCCTGGGGACATTTCAGTTGCAATGCTGTTCATGCAGGGTCAGAAAGCTCTCGGATTTCATCAAAAATATATTAATTTGTGTTCTGAAGATGAACGAAGGTCTTAGGGGTTTGGAACAACATGAGGGGAGTAATTAATGACAGAATTTTCATTTTCAACTAGGCCTATCCCTTTAATAACAATAGCAGCAAACACTTGAATGTACATTTTCTCGATTCCGTGGCTCCAAAAATTATTTGGACACTAACACTTGTATTAACACTTAAATACACAAATAAATGGTGTAAGTGTTGTATATTTGAATATAATGTATTTTGTATATAATACACAAATATGCAACACAAAAAAGACAGACTTATGTCCTATATGCATCCACAAAAAAAATCATATACTGATCAATCAATAATTATGAATGGTTCAGAAAAAGTGAAGCTAATTCTTAATAAAGCTCTATCATTATTTAGTTATACATGCCATTTGGTTTGACATTTTTAATGCAATGAAAATCAAAAATAAATAAATGCAATGAAAAATTTAATTGAAGGGTTATAAATATACAAGAAGTAAAATAGAAATGTATTATATCTCAACATAGCCTAAGAATCCAATTAAGATTCCAAAGTACACTTCTATTGAAAGGACAAAGACAATTCAAAGATGCTTCTCTTTCGAAATGCAAGAAAATTAATTTGATATGTATTGTGCATGATGCCTGCTCAGAAAGCTCAGTCTGTTCTTTTTCCAGAAGGATGAGAATTAAAGAGGCAGCATAAGAGTAGACAGTGTAGCGTCTGCGTAAAATCATGGATGGTCTTTGGGGTTTTATGTCTTAGAGACCCATTTTAGCCTTTTGACATTTGCATATAAATGAAACGACAGCCCCAATGCTACATTTATTATGGTGCTAAATTGCCCATTTCCCCGCCTATCAAGGAGATGTTAAACAGCTCCACCACTCGCATCTCCCCATCTGACTTCAAACACATTCCAAAGAGATGTAAATGACCCCCCGGTGCCAGGCACCAATGGGCCTGGCGGACCAGCAAACTACACCATGCTCACATAACACAAACACATAAAGACATTTTCTTTATTTAGACAATAATTAATCAGTTACAAATGTATCTGGTATATGCATGTGTTGTTTGTATGTTTCCCTATTAGATTAGCTGAGTTACCACTCGTTATTTGTATTAGTTAAGCCCTAAACGCTGATATTCAGGTGTTTGAATGTATCTCTGGTTTAATATCTTCTAAATGTTTCTTTCTTGGTATTAATATGATCTGCTCTTTATTCCTCAAACAATGATGTACAGTATGTGATTGTGAAATGCATCATATGATTGGTACTATATTTTGGGTAAAACTGCACCAATCCTCCAGACCGGCCATAAACATGCAAATGGGCCATAAAGGGAGACAAAGAAAACTTCTCCCGCTCAAAAATTCACACCTGGTATTGGCTATTCCACCCAAAAGGTGGGTGTGGATAGGAACTATGAAAGTCATTAGCTCAGGCTAATCTCTGCTCAGAAAACCTCTTCTTTTGAGACAACACTTTCCAAGACTCCTCAAGACTCTCCTCTTGAGTTTGTTTTTCCGGCAGTTTTTATCTTCAAGTAACTTCGATTCGCTGTGGACTTTCCTATCTTCAGAAGAACCAGAGGAAAACCTCTAGCTCACTCCTAAAGAACTCCTCAAGAACCTCTGTGTTTATCACATCAGGACTTTCAGCAACGAAGCCAATGCAAGTAACCGTTTACAACTATTTAGACGCGCATTTTTGATTCTTTGATGATTCTCATTAGGTTGCGGTTAATTGTTGTGAAATACTGCCATTCTTTTGCTCTTCTCTCTCTTTTCCTTACTTTGCTTCATTCTGTATATACTGTATGTGTTTTGCTTAGTTAGTTATATGTTAGATATAGTTTCATTTATTAAATCCCTTATATTCACAATTGATTGCCTCTGTGTGTTAATGCTGTGTGTTAAAGTTAATGCTAGTACTGTATGAAGGAAAGTTATTCTTTCTTGGCCAGGAAAATAATCTTTCCTTGAATTGATAAATTATTATATTGTCTGCTCGGTGGACGGACAGATCAAATAATTGTAATATTGATTCTGCTACAGTTAATTCTAATATCTAATCTAAATATTTATTATTAATCATAACCAGTTATAATTAGTCATAAATATTTCCCTTTTGAGCTGATTTACTACAACAGCTATGCAAATACATAGCTGTCTAAGACTAGTCCTGCACTCGGCTGTTCTATCCATTCATGCCAATCTGAAGACAAAGTGGAGTTTGTCAAAACCACAGCATCTGCTTATTCTACCCTGATTGAGTCTGTCTGGATAGCTTCTCATAGAGTTTTTATTCTCAGTGGAAGGATGGAGGTTTGCCTTTATGCAATGTGATGGACTGGACAAATAAAAGACATTAAAAACCAAGCTTTTAAATCAATCATATGAGCGAGGGTTTGTTTTGTTGTGAGAGAAGTCTCTTGCTTCACTGATGTCTCAGAAAACACCCACCACCTTCTCATGGTGGTGCTCTTCTCTCTGGAGACTTCAGTTCAACAGGCGCATCCCTACGGTTACATGCTTTTGTTCTGAAGCCATGAGTCTCACAACAGCCAATGAGTGATTACGGGTTGGCGTTGACTTGGCACAAGTGTTCAAAACATCCTCCACCCACTGTAGGGTTATCTAGAAAAGTCTAGTTTCTATAATAGCCGCCATTAATAAAAAGCTCTTGTGACGTTATTACAATGCTGACGTGATGTGGAGCACTTCAGTGGTGGAGCGTACAAAAGATAACCCCAGTAAAATAACATTTGGCATAGTTATTATTACTTTTTTGCCTACCATAAAACCTTGTTATCTAGTTACTATCCTTCAATAGATTGTGCTATTAATAGTCCTCATCTGTTAAATTGCCTGGATAAATTATATTTTGTAAATACATATGAATATATATATAGTTATACGTATATATATCTAGTATACAGTGGGTACGGAAAGTATTCAACCCCCCTTAAATTTTTCACTCTTTGTTAAATTGCAGCCATTTGCTAAATCATTTAGTTATTTTTTTTTCCTCATTAATGTACACACAGTACACCATATTGCCAGAAAAACACAGAATTGTTGACATTTTTGCATATTTATTATAAAAGAAAAACTGAAATATCACATGGTCCGAAGTATTCATACCCTTTGCTGTGACACTCATATATTTAGTAGAAGCACCCTTTTGATCTAATACAGCCATGAGCCTTTTTGGGAAAGATGCAACAAGTTTTTCACACCTAGATTTGGGGATCCTCTGCCATTCCTCTTTGCAGATCCTCTCCAGTTCTGTCAGTTGGATGGTAAACGTTGGTGGACAGACATTTTAGGTCTCTCCAGAGATGCTCAAATTGGGTTTAAGTCAGGGCTCTGGCTGTGCCATTTAAGAACAGTCACAGAGTTGTTGTGAAGCCACTACTTCGTTATTTTAGCTGTGTGCTTTGGTCATTGTCTTGTTGGAAGGTAAACTTCGGCCCAGTCTGAGGTCCTGAGCACTCTGGAGAAGGTTTCCGTCCAGGATATCCCTGTACTTGGCCACATTCAACTTTCCCTCGATTGCAACCAGTCGTCCTGTCCCCGCAGCTGAAAAACACCCCCACAGCATGTTGCTGCCACCACCATGCTTCACTTTTTGGACTGTATTGGACAGGTGATGAGCATGCCTGGTTTTCTCCACACATACCGCACACAATTAAGGCCAAAAAGTTCTATCTTGACCTCATCCGACCAGAGAATCTTATTTATCACCATCTTGGAGTCCTCCATGCGGGCTTTCATGTGTCTTGCATTGAGGAGAGGCTTCCTTCGGGCCACTCTGCCACAAAGCCCCGACTGGTGGAGGGCTGCAATGATGGTTGACTTTCTACAACTTTCTCCCATCTCCCGACTGCATCTTTGGAGCTCAGCCACAGTGATCTTTGGGGTTCTTCTTTACCTCTCTCACCAAAGCTCTTCTCCCCCGATAGCTCAGTTGTGTGGCCGGACGGCCAGCTGTAGGAAGGGTTCTGGTCGTCCCAAATGGCTTCCATTTAAGGATTATGGAGGCCACTGTGCTCTTAGGAACCTTAAGTGCAGCAGAATTTTTTTTTGTAACCTTGTCCAGATCTGTGCCTGGCCACAATTCTGTCTCTGAGCTCTTCAGGCATTTCGTTTGACCTCATGATTCTCATTTGCTCTGACATGCTCTTTGAGCTGTAAGGTCTTATATAGACAGATGTGTGTTTTTCCTAATCAAGTCCAATCAGTATAGTCAAACATAGCTGGACTCAAATGAAGGTGTAGAATCATATCAAGGATGATCAGAATAAATGGACAGCACCTGAGTTAAATAGATGAGTGTCACAGCAAAGTGTCTGAATACTCAGGACCATGTGATATTTAAATTTTTCTTTTTTAATAAATCTGCAAAAATGTCAAAATTCTGTGTTTTTCTGTCAATATAGTGTGCTGTGTGTACATTAATGAGGAAAAAAATGAACTTGAATGATTTTACGCATGCTGCAATCTAACCAAGAGTGAAAATTTCAAGGGTCTGATACTTTCCGTACCCACTGTATTATTTTCATATTATTGACACAATATATAATATATATAATATACAAACACACACGCAAGCATTATCTCACCGCATACATACGTACACGGCATACTAAAAATAATGTAAATAAAATAGATATATACACAGACATACAAATACTAAATAAATAACTAGATAATTAAATAAAATACATACATAACAAATAACAATGTGGCAGTATAGTACAAAGCCTCATGCAACAATCAATAATAGAATGATAAAACCCATCCCAATTTAATTTACAAATGTATTTTTAATCCTAACTGCCCGTACAAATGATTAATTACCTTTTGAATGAAATCTACAATGGGCTATATTAAAATCATTTGTAATTCTACTTCCCTTAAAGGGGTCATATAATGCTGCTAAAAAGTCTAGCAAGTAGTCTACTCTCCAGAATCAGAAACAGTCCTCCTTAAAATGCGCTGCACACATCTGAAAGTTTGGGTTGAAGTGTTCTGGAACAGTGTTGTTAATACACTGATTTCTAGTCATGTCCATTTCTGGAAGACCAAACAAAGTAGTTTCGCAACAAACACACAGCGTCTTCACAACATGGCGGCCTAGAGTGAGCGGCGGCGGCCTACAGTGAGCAGAGGCCGGGGGCTAGCGTGAGGAACGGCGCGGCCGGCGATTTCGACGAAGGAGCGTCCGGAGGGCTTGCGGCAACATGTGATGACTCCGGGCTGGACTCCGCTTCGTCCACGGTGAAAGCCGATCCGGCGATCCACAGTGCAAAGTTGTAGTATTTCCTCAGCAACCAGCACAGATCAGGTCCAGGCATGACAAATCAGATATCGTCTTCTTTTGGAAGGCCAATCAAAGTAGTTTCGCTTTCACAACAAATCACACAGTGCCTTCACGACATGGCGGCAACAACAATATTACAGCGAGAATAAAAGTTACACCTTCTTTCTTTGCGTGAACATTTGGGTGGCGTCATGCAAATCTTCCCACATAGCGACGTAGGTATGTGGGGGAGTGTTAGAACAAGCCGTTTTAGGTAGGCGTGGCTGACTCTTAACTTTTATAAAGAATATCTCTTTGAATTTGAGACTTTAGTCTTTGCAACTTTACAGATCTTCTTTATGCACCAAGAGCTTGTAACACTCCAAAGAGAAAGGAAAAATTGAAATCGCATCATATGACCCCTTTAAAATTAAAATACCTGTAACTATGATGGACAACCGACCAAAGAAAACCAGTTGATAAAACCAACTGTTTTATTGTAATGCTATTAAAAATGTCTACAACTGACAAAATGACAACTCTGCTACAATAATTTTAATTCTAATCAGTACCTGCGGATGATTTACCTGTCAAAGGAGAAGGATGCTTTGTGCCACAGTGCTCCTTATGAAGATCACTAGGTCATGATGCCTCTGAAACAAAAAGCAATATTCTGTCATTAGATGAAACTGAACAACAACAGGTTCAAGCAACATAAATCGTCCCATTAGCAGTATTCCATAGGTGAAAGAAGAAACATTGCACCACATATGGTTGCAAAACAGCATATGAAGAAGTGGGCAAGGAAAGAGAAGGGTGGTTTGCATCTAATCAATGCAGTTGCTGTGGAAACACTAATCTGCTTGTGTGCTGATTAATTGCTAAACAATAGGATGACAGATATTTATGGATGTGTGCCACTCTGCAGAAGAGGCCATCGAGAGATATGGAAAACAAGCTAATGAGAGTCTGCACTCAAGCTTCAAACGGAACCTCCGCAAACAGGGGCATTAATATTCATTAAAGAACAACAAGACAAACATTCAGCTGTGTTGCTCTCTATTGCACAGCTGATATTTTGTGATTACATTTTATCTTTTTTTTCACACTATCAGAAGCGACACGACTAAACTTTAAATGCAATCTCCAAACAAAAAAACTGCATCATATTTGTATGTTTGAAAATTAAGCACACTTAGTGTTATCTAAAAAAAACACTAGGGATACACCAAAGGTAAAATTCTGACTAATACAGACAAGCTGATAATTATTTTGATGTTAATGCTCAGGGCTCAGTACTTGGACCACTTCTCTTCTCTGTCTACATGGCATCACTAGGTTCTGTCATTCAGAAACATGGCTTTTCATATCACTGCTATGCTGATGACACTCAACTCTACGTCTCATTCCATCCTGATGATCCGACGATAGCTGCTCGCACCTCAGCATGTCTAACAGACATTTCTTGTTGGATGACGGACCGTCACCTTCAACTCAACCTGGTTAAGACAGAACTGCTTGTGGTTTCAACAAACCCATCACTTTATCAAAATGTCACCATCCAGTCTAGACTCATCAACCATAACTCCTTCAAAAACAGCCAAAAACCTTGGAGTTGTGATTGATGATAAGTTGAATTTCTCAGACCACATTGCTAAAATTGCCCGGTCCTGCAGATTTGCTTTATACAACATTAGGAAGATCCGGCCCTTTCTTTCATACATGCAACACAACTCCTTGTTCAAGTTCTTGTTCTATCCAGGCTGGACTATTGCAGTGCTCTCTTGGCAGGTCTTCTAGCCACGTCTATCAAACCTCTACAATTAATCCAAAATGCCGCTGCAAGATTAATCTTTAATGAGCCGAAAAGAATGCATGTCACACCTCTGTTCATCAATTTGCACTGGGTACCAGTAGCTGCTCGCTTTAAATTCAAGGCATTAATGTTTGCCTATAAAACCACCATTGGCTCTGCACCCCTTACCTAAATTCATTACTTCAGAGTTATGTGCCCTCTAGAACCTTGCATTCTGCAAGTGAACAGCGTATTATTGTTCATCTCAAAGAGGCACAAAAATCACTTTCACAGACTTCTACATTAACTGTTCCCTCCTAGTGGAATGACCTGCCCAAATCAATCCGAGCAGCTGAGTCCTTAACCATCTTCAAGAAACGACTAAAAACACATCTGTTCCACCTTTATTTGACCCCTCTACCTCTAACACTTTCTAGTCTATGTTATTCTATTTATCCTATCTTTTTTTTTTTTTTTTTTTTTTTTTTAAACAACAAAAAACAAACAAACAAACACGAGCTTTCTATTTTTTTATATTCTATCTACTTGTTTTTCTCTGTGTGTGTGTGTGTGTATAATATATACTGTATATATATATATATATAATATATATATGTATAGAGATATATATATAATATATATATATATTAGATATACACCTTGCTACTTGTACTGCGTTAGGCTAACCGAGACTTGTCAATTTGCACTTATATTTTGTTGCTCTTTTGTTATTTTGACTGCTTGTAGTGTCCTCATTTGTAATTTGCTTTGGATAAAAGCATCTGCCAAAATGTATTTATTGTAATGTAATGCAGATAAATTACAATAAATGGGCAATATTACAAATTATATGCCATTCTGCATATTTATTTTCCACGTACAATTATATTATGAAATATTATTACAATATAAAATAAATATTTGCTATTTTAATACATTTTAAAAAGTAATTTTATTTGATCAAATCAAATTTCAGCATCACTATCCCGTCTTCAGTGTCACATCAATGTTGAAAACAGTTGTGCTGCTTAATCGTTTTGTGGGAAGTGTTATATTTAAAATAACAGCATTTATTTGAAATAGAAATCTTCTGTAACATTATTAATGTCTTTACTGTCAGTTTTGATTTATTTAATGCAACCTAACAAAATAACAGCATTAATTTCTTTCAAAAATGGCGAATAACCAAATTGCAGAAATATACACCAGTTTCATCTTCCATCTATTACTTTTGATTTCTTTAATGAATGTATAAAAGAATCCTAAATATGTGTACTTGAGGACTTCATGCTTGTTGAGTTCCCAACTACTTTCAATGGAATGCAGAGAAAGCAGATTAAGTGACTCTGTGATCTTGTTATCTTTTGCAAATTAAAAACAACAGGTTGATGAATGTCTTAACTCTTCCAGCCATACAAGCTCCGATGACTTGACTAAGCCTTGGCTGGCTTTCTTGCCTACTCAGATTCCCTGCTCTCAATCTTATTCAGTTGAGTTTAAAGACTTTCGGCTGTTTTCTCGCTAAGGATCAGCGGTAAGCCCCTCTCAGTGACACTCGGAGAATTCATCTTAGTCCAGCACAATTTCGAAACTTCAAACAGAATTACATGTACAATTTCGAAGAGAAAACTCGGGCCAAATGGGGACATCATTGTACCGCAGTCTGCCAGTAAACTCAATGGTCGGCTCACTGGATTCTTTGCATTGGGATGCATTTTCACTTCACCTAGAATAGGAAGTGAAGATGTGCATGACTGAGAACTCAGTGTAAACAACTTTACTCTCCCTACGGAGGGAAATTGTGGTTAAACTTTAACTAATATAAAAATCACACATCGTAATAGACTAAATAAAACATTAATTTCGCAATTTAAAGGCTGGAAAAAAGGGATTGCCGATGAGAGTGGAAAGTTCTGTTGGTCATCTAATGACATTGCGCAAATTAAAGGACAAAGATGCAGCTCATTTGCATAATGACTAGCGCAAATTAGCAACTATCACAGCCATGTCAAGCACAAAATGGGTTAAGATACGTTATTAAAATAATGACACAAATGTCAGTAAATTGATGAATGCAAACCTTAGTAAATCACACTGCATGATTTATTTAAAATGTTCTTTTCCCATAAATTTTGCGTCTAAAAGAAAAACTCCAACAAATGCATATGCAGCTACAAAAATAACGGTGTCCATACCTTTTTATTGCTAATTTTTCACTGCGTGTCTTTAGTAAATTCTGTCAGGGTTTGCGCCGGTGCGAGATGTTGGTAAATGTGGCCCAGACGTCATAAACTTGACACCTTTTGTAAATGATTTCAGAGAAAACCATAACACACTAAACGGCTGAGTATCACACACTATTCAAGTTGTCCCAAACACAGCAAAGTCCCACTGAGCATATGGCTTGTTGCAAATGAAAACAATATGTGTTCTCAAACCAGCTCAAAATATTCTCCGATAGAATATCTCTGGATAAAACTAAAGTCTGAAGATAAAAAAAGCATGAGTCCATCATAAACTACACAATTTACTGTGAAATCTGTCAATTCTGACAGCCCAAAATCTTTACACTGGCTCTGGCTTTCAGCAACTAGCGTTGACTCAAATCAGGGTAAAAAATGAGTAGTATTCCAGCCTGAAGTTAAAGGAGTTTGTTATGTTGAATGGAAAAAATCCTAGTTGTGTTTCTCAATTGTGTTTATTTAAAATAGTTAACAGTTGTTCCGTAAAGTCCAAACACCGATCCAAGTGGTGTTTGGCGGGACACATTATGGCCATATTACCGCATTACTACACAATGAGAACTTCTCTTCACACAAACACTGAATGACTCATCCACAGTAAAATGGAGGGGGTCAGCTGTGCTGCTAAAAATAGCTGTGAGACCGGCCAGAATAAGCATCAGAAATAAAAAAGAAACCCCTCCAACGCTTTTCCATGTGCGCGAGGAGAATGCAGGCATCAGGAGTCAGCACAAAGAAAACACTGTGAGACCCGCTTGAGTGAGGAAAGGAAAGAAAAGGGGGAAAATTCCTTCACCATTCCCAAAAATTATCCCACATTTTAACTTTCCCAGAAAGCCAGCTAATTCCCAAGAGGCTGTTCCTGAGCACAGCGCACACGGCTCCCACTTCCCCTCATGCCATTGGCCCAGCACAGGGAGTCAGTAGCGAGGGATCAATAAACCAGAATTCAAAATAGCCTGCTTTCAACTGATGGGGTCTATTAGACTGAATTTAAATCAATCCACCAAAAGACGCAGATTTACTTAAAAGTAATGCTCATCAAGGATTTAATGCATTTTAAAAGCTGTGACCATACAATTACTTCTCATAATCTACTTACCATGGTTCAACCCAATTAGTAAGACATGCAGTTACTATTTTTAACAGGTTTTACTGTGAAACTTACATTATCACAAACCTCACACATCTTTTTCAGAACAGCAGATGTTTGGCAGTCTGATTTATGATCACTTACCATTTTCATCAAGCAACAATGTGGCAAACAATGACATAAACTTGTTGATCATTTTGTACAATGGCCAGAGTAATGAAATAAGCGGTTTCATGTTCTTTTTGGGTAAACAAACATATCAACACCAGATATCAGTGCTACAGCTCCTACTCAAAAACAAACTGGAACAGTGACAGCTGGGTCAATAACAAAATAGTGTTCAAGATAAATAATGAGAAAAATCTTTTAAAAATCTATGTGCCTACTCTGTGTATTCATGCTGGTTATTTTTATATTTCATTTTCATATTTTTCCACATTATTTTAAGATTTAAATTTTCAGCAAAGGTTTAAATTATATGACTGTAAAATTCCATGTGGTATAACCATAAAGTAAAAAATAACAACATATTTTTCTTACATCTTGAATACATGTGAGTGTATCATTATTTTCAAAAAAGTTTTTAAAGGAACAGTTCACGCAAATATGAAAATTTGCCTAAAATGTACTCACCCTCAGGCCATCCAAGATGTAGATGAGTTTGTTTCTACATCAGAACAGATTTGGAGAAATGTAGCATTACATCAGAAACAATGGCTTGAAATTAAAAAACCACAATGATTGATTTGTTTCTTACAAACACACAGCTTTTCATTTCACACAATGTTAATTAATGGACTGGAGTGGTGTGGATTACTTGTGGATTATTGTGATGTTTTTATCAGCTGTTTGGACTCTCATTCTGACGGCACCCATTCACTGCAGAGGATCCATTGGTGAGCAAGTGATGTAATGCTACATTTCTTCAAACCCATCTACATCTTGGATGGTCTGAGGGTGAGTACATTTTCATTTCATTTCATTTTTGGGTGAACTAGTCCTTTAAATATATTCTTCAAGGTAATTTTTTTTATTACAAATACCGTAAATATTAAATCAAACATCATAATTTTTTTGGGGGGGGAGTCACACCACATAACATTTTGCAACCTGAACCCTGCCATGTAATAAAATCATCTAATAATTTAAGAAACTTCTTGACCTTGACACTCAGTCATGAGGGTACTTTTATGATACCATTTCCTGTTTTATGTTTTTTGCCCCCTGCATGCTTCTGCATTAGGTTGCACCACGTGGTTTTGATTTGGCAGACAATATTTATAAAATGTAACAATACATGCTAACTACACTTTTCCATTCTGTAATATATTGAAGGTGGTTCAGAGAGAACAGATATACGAGGAAAACAGGCGCAACCCAATGAGTAATTTCGTGCAACTTTATCCACGCATTCCACGCAAGTTCGTTGACCGTTTGAGAGGCTTAAATTTTGGTTGGCAGTGCTGATTACTAATTATGTCGACACCTTTTGATCTAAGGACACCTGAGCATGGATATGAATCTGGTTCATCAGCATCAAAGCCTGTGAGGTGGCATCACATGACATCTCAGTGGAATATTATTGTGTCATGTGAGCAGAGAGGGCAGAAGAGTTATTTGTCCTGATTCTCTTTTCACCAGGCATCCATTTGAAATATATGAACTAAAAAAAGACAGGAAGATGTTTAGTTTAACGGAACAGTGATATCTACAAAAGCAATGACCTCATTCTTGTTTGTGAACTTTAACTTCCAAACTACAGTTCAAATGCACAAAATAACATTTACCCGATGATAACAGGTAACGATAACAACTCTGAGGCCGCAAACTTAAAGTCAAACAGGTGACACAGCAGACTAAGAAAACAATGTCCAGATCACCAGGGACACATCATGCTTACAGTCACTATAAATATCAGGACCTACAGCTTTCAAGTCCTGCTGTATTCTAAAGGTCCTGTCTTAACTGTAGACATGTGGACATTGACCAGATGATGGAAGGTAGTATCAAAACACGGGCTGTTGTTTTACACAAAGTCAGAATTCCTTTAAATTGATTCACAGACAGGGAACAGTCCACACCACTCATCTTTTCAGCACACGCTGTTTGAGGAAAGACACATGTATGTGAAATATGCTGTGGTGAACTGACACCTGCGGTGGGTAAAATTCAGCCTGTCATCAATAAAGAATGCTTTATTTTTCAAGTCAACATCCATAGCATGAGCTATATTTAGGCAAGAAAGGACTATGTTGTTCAGATTATAATATTTGATCATTATCATCAGATTAAATCCAAAAACGTGAGTCGAGAAGCTGTGAAAATAAGTTGGAATTTGATGCTATGCAGGCTAACTGGCACGGATAAACAATTAAAACATGTGGCTCTGCCGTTTAAGAGCTGCTTGCAAATATTATTCTTAAATCATAACACACATTCACTATTTTTGACAACTCTGTTTGTCTGGTTTGCCTGACATATTTCCATTAATATGACAAGTTTAATTAAATATCAATAATAACAATCTGGTTCATCCAGTCCTGGGTGGTTGTCATGCTCTCTTGACAACAGTGACGGTAAATAAACAGAAACACAACAACAGTGCATATACTGTAAGTGTACAGCAACATTGTAGGTCAAAAGGACAAACTGAATTTAGTGAATATATTCAATACTGCAAGAAAAGGTGGCTTACGGTTGAGACTATATTTAGGCATAAAACCGGCCTAATGAAACTTTTTCTACCTGCAGTAGAGACTAATTAGTCAGGCCTGTGGCAGTAAACACTGGGAGTGTTTCAGGCACCACACCTCCACACAAATTACACTGAAGCTACTGAAGCTAAAGGTCGCTGCATGGGGACGCTCAACAATGCTGCCTTGCAGACACACCCATAATGCCATGAGTGTGTGCATGCTTAACAACATTTTAATGAACTATCAAGACTGTTTCACTTGTTTATGGTAACAAATACTCGACTCAAAGTGCACTCTGTGACCTCACACCTATTGAGTTGGAGCGACACACACAAATGCATTAATCTAAAATGACTTGCACATTTTTTGTTAGAATTCTCTTTGAATGTTTGCGCTGTACAAGTGTATGGTACCCATGCAATCAATCAAAATTTAATTCAAGTGTAAATGTAGAGGTTGAATGGTGGTTGGGGGAACAACTGGCCTAAATAAGATTAATCTGCTGATCGTTTTTGAAATCATTAACATTAATGAAAATTTGAGATGAGAGGAGATTTAAAATTAACATTTAGATGTATATATGTAAATGTACGTAGAATTAACATTAAGATTACATTTAAATTTGATATTTATACAATACGTTTACATGAATAAAAAAAAAACACACTTATTGACCAGACATCATCCCATGTTATTAGTAATACTTAAACTGCAGTCTGTAACTTTTTTTTGTTAAAAATGATCCGAAATCAATATTTGACCAAGTACATAACCAGCTGAGCTCTTGTATGGCTTGAGAGTTTGAAGGCTATCACGTTCCTTACTTCAGAGCCCGAGTTTCACCAGGCCGGTTTGTAGCTTTATAAATAATGGATTTCTCACTTTGAGTGATACGGGTAGGTTTTCGCGGGAAAATTGAGCATTAACATTGGCGCTTATGCGTCATCTAGCCAGTGGTCAGGAAACTCGATCATGTTTTTTTTGAACATGCCGATTTGGCAGATATCTATGAAGGGCCAGTGTGGCCGATGGCCGATATAATTTTATTTATTTTAATTCAGTGATTTAAAGAAATTTTAAATTCAAATTTGAAAATGGATCTACAAATACTTTGTGTATAATAACATACTTTATACATTTAGAAGACAATAGTCATTTTGGTCACGAAATAAATAATTTAATAGAAAAAAATGCTAATTGAAAGTGAAGTTAAGAACACCTTGTAACCAACAGTGCACGTCAGTATTGCTGTAGATTTGTGTGGCATGGGAATCATATAATTGTCAATTATATTGTGAATGAGTTGGGCTTTTTTTCTTCATGTTGGTGGTCATTAACAAACGTGCAGACTTGTTAGCTTTCCTTGTTCTAGATCCAATCTCACGTGAAATTAGCTATAGTTGAGTCATATACTTCCATAGACGTAGGCTAGAATCATGTTACTGCAACGTACAATATCGGCACACCGGTGTCAGTATCTTGACTGCGCGATACCATACTCCTTCACAACATTGAGTATTAATCCGTGGCTGGACTGTGCTAGCCGCAGTCAACAATTGCACGTTTTTGAATAGCAGAGATGGTCTGACAAAAGGCAAAAACTTATGGAGCTGCATCTTTAAATATGTGTGTATCTACATACATAGATATATATACATATCTGATTTCTATATATATGATATATAATATATATGATATATTTAAGCTGTGTAGATATCTATAAGTTATACACATATATATTATATATACGGTGTGTATATATATATATATATGTGGTGTGTGTGTGTGTGTGTGTGTGACCCGGACTCACAAATCGCATTGTCTTTAGCTGGAAAGTCGCTGGGGTATATTTTAGCAATAGCCAAAAATACATTGTATGGGTTAAAATGATAGATTTTTCTTTTATGCCTAAAATCATTAGCATATTAAGGTTCGCACATGAAGATATATTTTGTAAATTTCCAACCGTAAATATATAAAAAATTTATTATCATTAGTAATATGCAATGCTAAAGCTACTTATCCATTCATTGTAGCAACTTTACAAGGGAGGCCGATGTGTTCTCAATATATTTGATTTTTTTTGTGCACGCTTTAGATACAGATTTTCAATAGTTATATCTGCCAGCGCAAATACATCACTAACAAATGCATACATCAATGAAAGCTTATTTTATTCAGCTGGGCAGATTATTATAAAAAGGAAACTCTACAATTTCAAAAAATGGACAACGCTTATGACCTGGTTTTGTGGTCGCAGGGTCACTACACAGCAAACACCGGAACCCGCAACAATAGACACATACATAAAATACTTGACAGGCCGCGTCCCAGTGTTCATACTATCCATCCTAAATATTATGTGAGATTAAAATAAGTGTGTCCCAAAGTATGGTATGCTGAAAAGAGTATGCCAGAAGTACCTGGATGGTCTACTATTTCAGGTCGATTTTAGAAGTGTGGATCCTTGCACGACACTTCTTAAAGGGCTAAAATTGGCCACAAGACATTGCGCTTAGGCGGAATGGATTGCGGCTCCAGAATCTAACAAACATGCGAATTAATAACGCGTTAGAAAAGCAACTACAAAAGCGTGGCGGATGCGCGCGATGCGACGTTTGGTAGAGGAGGTTTACCATAAAATGGGTTGAATAGCTGAGTTGAGCTAATAATCAAGCTTTAACCTGGTATACAAATGATTTCTTTATTGTTATCCGTGTTATATATATATCTGCAACAGCATGTGAACTTTTGATAAACATCCATTTGGTCCGTTACACTTTTTAATGCACCATCATTATGCAGTGAAAATATGAGCAGAGTTTCTCAGCATTAAGGACACCGCCACGCGACTGGCAGACTCATAACGAGGCTACTTTTTATTTTCTCTCGACCATGTTATGGTAGGAAGTTACATTGATAAGCAATATGTTGGGAGGATGTCACTGTGACAACAGATGAATTGACATGGGAGCATGTCTTGGCAGTGTCGAGGTGCGTGTTTGGCTTCTCGTTACCAGGAGAGAGCGAAGAGGCAAATTCGCTGGCTACGGTGCAGGTCGCAGGCGCCGATGGGGGGTGCTCCTTCGCGGTGGCATCCTCCACTGGCCACTGGTCGTTTTCTGGCAAGGCTGTCCATTCGTTCCTCGGGCCAGTTTCTGCTGTTTTCGGTAAAACTACACTAGTGTATATTACAGTATACAGGGAGGTAGCGCATGCATTTCAGAAGTTGTAGGGGACAGACATGTTATTAGTATAACTATAATAATACTATCGACACATTCACACAGGGCCTTGCGCATTGTGCCTAGCATGCGTTCATCTGTTGGACAATAACGGCTAATAAAATGATTTGGTTAATGTACGACAAACACTTTTTTTGTTCAAGGTTTATCACAGAATACGAGATAGCCGGGGGCAGAATAGTGCTTTCTGATATCTGAACTAAATGCTGATGTCAACATATCATATCTCACTGGGGGAATTGTTTCAGTAATAGCTTTATTTATAACGCTGGAGAGTGATTTTAAAAGGGCACAAATAAACGCATTATAGTATGATATATTAACCGATATATAATGTAGTGTATATAATTATCATATATTACGAAATATATATTATATATATATAAACTCCTTAGCTGTTGTAATCTCTCCGGGGCATCTAAATAAATTAAATAAACATTTAAAAGGCAAAATACAATTATATTTTGTATTTTTACACAATGTAATATTCTGTTTATCAAAACAAATAAATCTCATCAAGTTAGTGTTTTTAAACATTTTACATTTATCCCAAAATTATAAGCAAAAACCCAAAGGACAGTAACATATAATATATATCCTTTAGTTGTCAACTGATTTCGAGGCCTGTTCTTTGTTAGTCTTTAGCCAGCGGTGTGCGGTGTTTTGGATCTCTGTTGGATCCTTTAATTTTGTAAAAACTAGTGACTTTTACACTTTTTAATGTCACATTTTGTAATACTTGTGTTGTTTTATTTTTGTAATATCGATAACGTTCTCATCCAGTTTTTTTTTCTAAAGAGACTCTGCCTCCCTTGCCTTGACTGATGGCAGAAACCTTACAACACAAACATCAGAAATTCATTCATCTTAAATTATGATCCTTGGAAGTTGCGGCTTTGAGGTTATGTATATTTTGGCAGGTTATTTTACATTCATTATTCAAATTAATAAAAGGGATGAATGGAAATTGGGCTGTTCAATTAAGTATAGAATTTTTGTAATAATATATATATACATATATTCTAACATTACATAGCACCAATCACAAACGACTTATCTCGTGGCCCTCTAGCATACATGTATGTAAATGCACTATATATCAACATTAAGAGACTGCAGAGACCCATACACTATCTTGCCCTCATTTAGGCTAAGGGCACATTGATAGATCAGCATGCAAGAAAAAAAGTTTCGGCATTCGGTCTCTAGAGGTCTGGGTGAAAAATCAAACTACATCGGCTCATCAGGCAATTGTTATTAGTGATGACTTTCTCCCATGTCTGGCATGGTATAAAACATACTTTCTCGCTTCTTCCTTGCTGGATTGCAGTAATTACCCTAGACAACTAAACATAATACAGTGGCGATTTCTGAACTATTCGTATCTATGTGCCTGGAAAGCTGGTCTGGCATTCTGTAGAATGTCACTTATCATTTCTAAGCAGAAGTGATGTTTGCCGGAGGTGGCTAGAGAGTGATGTGTACTTAAAATGACAATTAGCAATAGGAAGTTCATTTAATCAAATGAAATTGATAGAGCACGTAGATGGCTTGTGAGGCCTCTAAAGTCTACGGGTGGGTGTTCATAGACTTACTCTTTGTATAACATCTTCTAAAGCATTGCTTCTGTCAGTACTTATTAGAGGATATCGATGTCAGCTGATGCCCCCCGCCCCAAGGGAGCGGGGGGGGGGGGGGGTGTTATGTTTTTCGCTGATTATTTTACATGGGCCTTTTTACAACATTTTCATGTGTCATCAAAAAGAATAAAAATGGAGAATAACATAAACATGGTACATGAATGAAATAACATTTTTGTAATATAAAATATCTGGCAAATATCTGTGGGATTCCTAATAAATGATACATAACAGTTAAATGAATTAATTCTTTAGGAACTGGATTTGATTAAGATCCATTAAAGTCTTAAATGACACAAGAACTGATAGACAGCATTCATTAAAACAAAAGATCATATATTTCTTTAAAATGTTGTAACAGCTTTATATACTCTTCACGTTTGAAGCATTAACATCAGTATACATTAAATAATTTGACCATATTTGTTATTTACTGCAGGAAATCCTTCTTCTGAGACGCCGGGACTGCAGCCGACTGGTGTAGCAAGAGAAACTGGGATGGAAAAATAAAATTTCCCATTGGCCTTTCAATGGAAAAAGAGCAACAATTTGCATCCCAATGCAAATTGCAGAGGCATGGATTGTGAATATGACGTAAAGGTTCTCCAGCCGATAGGCTGTTCACAGGCTGGTTTGTATATTGGGAAATGCAAAAGATTTTATAAGTAGTGTGTTCCTGGGCACAGAAATGTTGATACAGCGGATGTAGCAAAATCGTCAACCAGATTTGATCCATAAAAAAAAGAAGAATAAGTCATGTCCATCCGGATTCATAAATAAAAAATCATATCAAGTGATAAAATACATTAAAAAATGCAACAAAACATTACTATCTGTCTCATTAAAATGGTCTGCGATGATTTGTTTTACAAAGAAAAAAGAAAAAAGATATATAGTACTAGATATATAATAACAGCTAGATATAATGATATATTAGTATAGTTCTAATAGATATATATAATATATATATTACACCAGGGCTAGGCGACATATATAATGCTATATGGTGCTACGCGAAACCTTAGTTTGTGGGTGCACAATCTCTGATCTATTACCTTACACTACTGACTTTTGCCTATAACTACACATTAATTATTGCTGTTGCAGGCGTAATTGGGTAAGATGTAGAATACCGTTCATAGAGGCATGAATAATATGCAATCTCTAGATATGTTCTTTATCGAGGTATCTAACTAAAACTGAGCTATATATGAGTAGTAATGCAAGGCAACTAGTTAAACTAACTAGAAGTGTTAGCATTAAATAAATATAATAAATTAAATGTTTGTCACAGTGTCTTTTGTGGTGGCGCCTGGAGCTGGCCAGCTTGAGAGAGCGCTCTCCCGTTTCGTGTAGCAGTGTATTAGTTGAAGCAAAATAAGCCGGGCATTCTCCCTAGTCCCTTGCCTGTCGCTGTCTTTTCTGATGCATTATCACCTGGTAAGTTTCATTACTCATAGCATAGGCGGCATCTAGATCTAGCTATATAGGCATGGCTCACTCTAGCTGGTGTCTCCTTGTAGAAGGCTTCAACCCTCCGGGAGGTCGGCTATTGCGAAAGAAAGGAGCGCCTTGGGCATATGTCATCGGAGGCTGTCTCATTTCTAGTAAAAGCAAGTAGGTACCCTCCGAAGCCACGGCCTGACTTCTATGCGACCTTCTTTCATCGGATTTCGGATGATACATGCCGGTGTATCGCTTACTTCGTCTTGGCTAAGCAGATCAATCTTCGCACAATTCTTTGGGCGTCGGTCGCAGTGAAGCAACGCGTTGTTGAATGTGTGAAAAATACTGTCCGGGCGGGCTCGGTTCGATGTCGTAACGTACACACAGGCTCAGATGTGGTGTTTATCAACATATGACCGCTTAATCGCACTCGGTAAAGAAACGGATTAAATTTGTTGTTAATATGCTCCAAACACCATTATTTTGTCCTCTAATAGAGGCCTGGCTGTACTGTATGTGCAGCGTCGCTGCACACACCTTGACAAAATACAACACAGCATGTTTTTTAAAAAAAAAAATTACTTTCTCAAAATTTAGAATAGATTTTCGGCTTCATTTATAGTATGTGAGTAGCGGGCACGATGGCTCTACTAATGTGTTGGGGCATAGTCACGTGATATCCTCCGTTTGCATTTTCTCGCGCCTGTCTATGAAGGCCTTCTCCAGTTTATTCTGATGGTTGAGACACTCCGTAACATGCATTCCCTGATCAGAGGGAATTCCGACCTCCTCACAGAGATGGAGGGGGGGGGAGAAGAGGGAGAAGGGAAGGGTGTGGTCAGGCTTCTAAATGAGACACAGCTTCTGTCTGTCTTTGCTGCAGTATTATTTGATTCTGATGTTTGTGTTTGATGTTGTTAAGTTTACAACGTGTTATCTGTTCCCTGTGTTTTGGATTACCTATTTATTTCCGCCACGGTCTTCTGTTTCTGTTTATTTATATTGGCTTTAATAAACTACACCTTGGATCTATCTTGGTTTCTCCTGCATTTCCGTGACTGAATGTTTAGGTTTGTGGCACTAAATAAAGTATTTGGCTAGGCGGCAGCTAGCAGTTTTTGAATCATTAATTGGACATGACATCTGGCACTCTTATGATGTAATAGTTTCTTTATGGAAATTGCTTGTGCAATTATCTTCTTGAGGTTCAGCATCTGGATCGATCTGCTTGTGGCTTATATACAATATGGCATCCTCAAATTCTTTTAATGTTACATAAGCAAAAATACTTAGTGTAGATTTAGTCAAAGCAGAAACCGGCCGACAGCGACGAACAAACCCTCGTGATTCTGGCAAGAACTCTGGGACAGCTGAGTAGCATAAAGAAATGTATAATAATAATTTACAATTGGGGAACAGTTTGCTCATGCATTTTTAAAACAGGACCACGCACTGTCGGACGCCATATTTTGTAGGAGGGGGGGGGTGTCCTGTAGAAGGCATTGTAGTCTTTACCGACAAACAGCATATAACGCGAGATATGACCCGTGGCTAGCTGGCCTCGAAACTCTTGGCACAGGCTGGAGAAACCGACATTATTGGTCAGTGCTGTCTCATAGAGAGGGGTTATCTGGGGGCCAGTCGCTGCTGGTTAAAGAGCATTTGTGTGACCTGTTAGTATGTCCCAAAGCTTGCCTACTCTTCTACATACACACTGCAAAAGTGTGTACGTATTTTCTTGTCAAGCCAAAGAGTACATACACTTTAGAGCTTAAGTGATAAAGGGGTTACTAAGTATAAGAGTATAGGTACAAATTTATATTAGTCGTTAATACTGCTGCTTCTAAATATTCCCTAAAATTACTCTAAAGAGTTCCGAAAGTGACATGACACTGTTCCAGCAACAACAACAACAAAAACAATTCCACACAACAGTCCTTCTGTTACATAAGAGTAAGTTTATGACTCATTATTCTGAATTATCGCGCAGGTATTTCATATAGTGTCACTTTCAATGTATTACAATGACTGGAGTGTCATTCACTCACGCGCTCGGCAGTTAGGATACATTTTATAGATACACAAATAAAACTGGATAAATATCTTACCGTTTTTTGGCTTCCAAATTAAACGTGTTCCCTTTGATGACACATCCAGAATACAATAAAATCCCGACAGGACATTTAGTTTCTTTGTGCTTGTTAAGGCTGGGAGGCTAGCAGTTTTATAAGCGGGTAAAGATGGCCGCTCTTATTGTGTTTAAGTTGTGTTAATCCGCTTCAGCACAACCACGACATCCTAAACATGCGAAGTGGAAACGTAATAAGAGTAATTTCATATATAGTATTCAGTTAATATTCTGAAAGGAATAGAACTGTAATACACCCGTCTAGCATTCCGCAGACATGCACATATATGCCCAGAGGTGTTAAAAAAAGTGATATTATAGCCTACTGTATGAAGGATCCCCCTTTACGTAGATAATGATAGGGGGCCAACAATGTGTCATAATGTATTTTGATTAGAAATCTAAGATTATCATATCAAAGCTTGTTTTTTGTGTTATAGTTAAAGAAAACATAACTTTTCACTATTCAAATTGTAGGCGCTTTAAATATCCTAAAAAGCTTTTGAATAATGGCTGATAAAGATTTTCCCTCAATTCGTCTGATGGCCCATGCAATGTATTGAGTCAAATGCATGTTAATCTTAACTCTGGTCGCTGAAAACTATCAACTGAAATGCAAATATCACAGGAGCAGATTTTTATATTAATGTTTAGCATTCTAAATGATATTTATAGAAAGTTTTTTTAGGTGTTACAGGAGTAAGTATTCGCGTTTTTAAATGACATAATCTAGCTGGAGTACTATTGCACCCTGTATAATGTCGATAGGACTGGCTTATTGTTTGTCTGCTGAGAGATTCATAACACTGCATATCAGTTATTAGACCCTGTGAACCGTTACATCTCTATACTGGTAAATGTCTGTCATCAGTCCAGTAGTGAGCTCAGTTAAATAAAGCAGGGCAAAATCGGACATAATCAGAAAACATTAAACAATGATGTTATGAACTACAGATAAATTATTATAATAAATAAATAAATAAAAATACACTGAATTTGATCTCTGTGTTTGTATGACACTGCCATCTGGTGTGCTTTCAAAGTCAGTTCATACCCGACATGTGATCATTATGAACATATCCAAATATAATAACAGGAACATTTCTTGAGGAACTGATACAGCTGTGGGAAGCATACCAACTCACTTACACAACTTCCCAGTGACAGCTTTTGTATCTTTTTGAGATGTATAAAATGTATAGTTCTCAGGGCCGTCAAAAACTCTCATAAGTTACTCTACGGGCTCTTGGGGGGTGATTTGATTTCACGGCCTTTACATTGCAAACTGTATGACTTTCTTTCTTCTGTGGTACACACAAAAAAATACATATTTTCAAGAATGTTGGTACTAATGAGGAATCGCCAGAATTTGAGTAATCGGCAAACATGGCTTCGGCATAAGGAAACAAATAAAAAAGAGGATATTTTTGAACTACAACAAAAATAAACATAGTAATTGCAAAAAATGTAACATATAAAATATACTTCAATCTATAAGTATTCATCAATATTTGTGATTACCTTGCCGAATATGTTTGGTAGTAATGGCATGTGATATCAGATGTCTTATTGAAGCCAGTGTTGATGGTGTTGCAACATGTGGCTTCAAAAGTAAGCATGAATCTAAGATTGTGAACCCAGAGGTAATTTCTTAAAATCTTTACAAATATAATCCTTGAGATGAAGCTCATAACAACTCTTGGTTAACGCAAACAACGTTCAGGATCACGACCATTCTTTAATAGCAGCTTTGGCAAGTTGCGCTTATGCTTTCAACAGGTGCATTTATGAACAGTAGGCCTAGATATGCAGCATTAATTTGTCAAACGCTAAACTGGAGCCAACATAAGCAACAAAATTCAGTAAGTGAGGTGTGAGTCATAAGGAGAGGTTGCTCTTTCTGCCTGTTCTCTCCCCTGCTTTCCATTTGCTCATGTCCTACTCGCCTACAGTAGTTTGTTGCAAGGATGATCATGTCCCACATTGCCCCACACTTCCGCCAATTGATGGAGGTGGAGGCTTAAATCTTGGCGGCTTCCACGGAATAGTCGTTGGTTTGGGAGACTGGGGGGGGAGGCAGGCATAGGGTGGTAATGTCCAGCGAGTGCGCGTTATCTCTGAGGAGTGCTTGCGTGAGATGTGACTAGCATTGTTAGTGTCTTGTGTTCTTATAAGCATCTGCATTCAGCACATAGTGAGATGATGGGCAGGAATAGAGCCGCGCAGCTAGGCATGGGAGTACTTTGGGGCTACACACGCTACTGATTATTCATTTGATTATGGCAATCTATGAATGAGAACAAACCACAAACAGTCTGAGTTTGTGTGGGCAAGCCTGCTCCCATTGGCGTATTAGTTCATGCATGCTACATGTTGTGCATGCACAGACGTCCCTCTTTTGATTCTATTAGCCTACATTCCCAATTCTGTTCCTCTAATAAAAATTAGTTTTATTTGTCGGAGAGTTGTAGATAAAGAGCACGCTTAACCTATAAAGCAGTATGATTAATGGGAAATAGACTGAAGAATGAAGGAGTGCTGCTTTTCAAAATTAATCTGGCTTACTTATTGTACGCAGTTGGTTTTGAGTAGGTGGTGGGAAGTACTGCCCAGTAGATTTCAACACGCATGGCCTCTTAGAATACGCTTTAATCCAAAAAGGTGACATTTTGCGTCTCAGCCTCGACAGACAAACATGTAGACTGGGCTAGGGCGTCACAGTTTACGCTATTTTATGATGGACCTTGTAACCTCAATGCAAAAAAGGAAAACCACTTGATGGGGCCATTTCTAGGATCTCTATGCTGTGGTCGAGAAGGTGAAATCTTTTTGTTTGAAAAAAATAAAGAAAAATAAATTAATAATTTTATTCAGCATGTATTAAGTTGATCAAAAATAACAGTAAAGACTTTTTAATGTTAAAAAATTTCTGTTTTAAATAAATGCATCAACTTTTCCAACAAAATAGTTGAAGCACGGCACATATTGCGTTTATCGAGACTGAAGAGCTGTGGTAATGATGGCAGAAAATTAAATTCACAACGGGCAGAAAATTATCATCTTAAAATATATTCAAACAGAAAACAGTTATTTTAAGTTGTAATAATATTTCACAATATGAAAGCATCTGTTTAAAATAACAGTCCATGTTGAATTGATGAACATGCCTGGATAATACAAATATAATTATAATTCAGCATTGATATAATTTGTAAATTACTCTTACTTGCGAACAAAGATGCTTAATAATAATTTGAGTTAGCAGTGCTCACAGATATTATAACATGCATAAGAATGCTGCGCTATTGATGGAGCTCTTGTGCATTTACTATGCCAGCAGCAGCAGAGGGCAGTATAGTATTTCTGTTTTGTTTAATGAGCTACTTTTTTTTGACATTACAAAATTAGACATTCTGTTTTTATCCTTTAAACCAGAACAAAATGATTTCTCAAGGAAAGATGCATGTCTCGGTATTGAAGAAACTGGAGAAATCAAAAGGAGAGTGAGGAGGCCAAATTTTCAGCACATACCAAGAGAATTAGAAACACTAAATTTCACTTGTTGGTCATGTCTTGCTCAAAACAAAGCATCAGTGGCAAATTATTCAAATGAGTCTGTCAAATTAATGTATTTGATTGCATAAAGAGAGTCACAGATTATCATATTCTCATTATAATACCTGTCACCATGCTGACATTCACACATTTATTCTACTTTATACAATAATCCAAGGTGAAATGATCCATGATACTGACAATGACCCTCGTTTCTAATGATAAAATGGATCAACAAATGCACAGACACATGTACAAACACTCCACTTAATTGTGAAATGTTTATTGATGGGAAAGCATATGCTGTCTGACGGCGTCAGAAAGTGAGTATGGGGGAGGATTGGGGAGCTTTATTTGGTGTGTAATGAAACCCTTCTCAATGGATGGAGGCTGAATGCTGAACATCTGCATCTAACCCCTCCTATTATGACGACAATACGTCGCCGTTTATAGCTGAAGCGATCATGACATCCGTGAGTTTTTACAGTGCAACGGTTAAAGTCCTGCCAGGCTTCAGAATTCACTCCACATCCTGCAAGCATCCATAATTACATCCCATGGTGGAGCGAAATGTCGCATTGTTAATTGACATGCAGTGTGTGCGTCCATCATGCCAACTAGACTGCAGGGTGTGAGTGTGACCTTGAAGATTCGACTAAGTGAGAGCAGAAATATGAAGACCCAACCACTGGGTTGAAGAAGTTGGGTTATTAGTGATTTATTAAAGCACAGAAAGTAAAAAAAAACCAAACAAACAAACAAAAAACAACAACATGAAGTGACTTCACAAGCATAAGTGAAATATGGTGTCATCATCCAGAAAGTCTAAAATAATAGTAGGCCTAATATATATTTTTAAAACATTTACTCAGTTGCTCTAAAACCGTATTTTTTTCTTCATTAAAATTTCCCATCGATCTCACATTTAGGTTCAGATAGAAAGGAAAGGGAAGTCTGTTCCTTAAACAAAATCTTATAACTTCAGAAGACTATATAGCACACCAGACATTCAGCATGGATACTTTCATGATAGTTTACAATAATTGTATTATTGTGTGTGTGTGTCCTTTTTTGGAACATTTACAACATCACTGTAAATAAAGAGCTTTGTAAAAACTATTAAAAAAATCCTGCTGTTCCACAGAAAAATAACGGTGGTAAATAATGTAATTAATGACTTAATTAAAATTTTTCAGTAAGACCGGGAGGATTTTTTTGTTTTTTAAAGAATATGCTCACATATTCTCTTATGCTCACAAAAGTTGCATTTATTTGATATGAAAAATACATTAAAAACAAAATGATTGTGAATTAGTATTACAATTTAGGATAACTGTTTTGTATTTTAATATAGCTGTAATGAGTAGTCCACTGAATGGCAAGTTGAAGAACTCAAGTGCAGTTTTATTTAACAGAGTGAAATCCAAAATCCAAACATAATCCACACAGAGACTTGCCTTGAACAGAGTTGACTTGAACAGACATGACTTGAACAGACTTGACTTGGCATGGAACAGACTAGACTCAATGACAGCAGGTTACATACATTCAATACACGACGAGAGACAATGGCAACATGATGGCTACTTATAGCAAACAATAGAGGTCACATGACAAGAACCAACCAATGGGAGACAGGACACATGAACCAAGGAACCAATCAGAACATAACACAGACAAGGGAATCACATGACATGATCACATGGGAACAAGGAACACATGATAGGAAACTAAACTAAGAGCATGAATACAAAGCAAAAGACCAACACAACCCAAAACAAACCCTGACATACCCCCACACCTCTAAGGCGGCTCCAGATGCCCAAACAAAACCCAAAATGTCCAGGAGGGTGGTGGAGCAGTGATGGTCCAGGGGCCGGGATGGGGGGCCATGCCCGTGAAAGGGAAAGGACCAAGATCATAGGGCAGAGGCAGACTTGAACCATGAAGCAGTGGTGGGCCTAGGCCGTGGAGCAGAGGTGGGCCTGGACCATGGAGCAGTGACAGACAATGGAGCAGAGGGGGACCTGGGCCCGTGAAGCAGTGGCAGACTGTGGAACAACGGAGGATCTGGGCCATGGATCAGCTCCATTGGAGCATGGAGCTATGGTGGAGCCGGCAGAGCAGGGATCCATGGCGGTGCAGGCAGAGCAGAGAGCCATGGCGGAGCAGGCAGAGCGGAGCAGGACCAATTGCCCGTGATTAGAACGGAGAGAGTTTTGCAGCCTTCCATAGCCGCAAAAAACGCAGGCTGAATGTTCATAACCGGCCTCTTTGGTCGTGACAGGACAGTCTGTGAGTTCAGGAAGAGCCCCCATGGCAAGGACAGACAGTGAGTTCATGAGTGGCCCCATGGGCCGTGACAAAGTTGTGATCAGCGGGGGTGAGTTCATGCATGAACGGCCTCCATGGCTGTGACTGGACAGATAGAGAGTTCATGAATGGCCTTCATGGTCGTGACAGGGAAAACTGTGAGTTCATGAAAGGCCTCCATGGCCATGACGGGACAGGCAAAGAGTTCACAGACAGCCTCCATAGCCGTGACAGGACAGGCAGAGAGTTAATGGGTGGGTGTCACGCTTGGGAGGTTCTGCAGCGGAGGCCGCCACTTCTGGGGTTCTGCAGTGGACACGCCACCTCTGGCGGTTCTGCAGTGGAAGCCGTCACCTCTGGACGGTTTCTTGCAGCGAAAGCCGCCATCCTCTGGACGCGCTTTCTGCAGCGGACGCCACCACCGGCTTGGCAGGCCACTGGGGCAGATTTGTGGACAGGAGAGGCCTCTGGGGCAGACTCATGGACAGGAGAGGCCTCTGGGGCAGACTCGTGGATAGGAGAGGCCTCTGGAGAGCAGTGTGCAGCCCACATGCTCAAAATGGTGATCGCCATTACAGGAAGGGCAGCAGAGGGTGGCAGGACCTCTAAGATAACTGGGCTTGAGAGCACTGACGTCACCGGGATGTCTGCAGCTCTCACTGACATCAGTGGTGAGTCCATCACACTAGCAATCAGTCTTTTCAGTCCTAGCCCAAGCTCCGCAACCGAAAAATCAAAACCAAAAAATCCTTAGGGGAAACTTGCTTGGCAGTCGTGGCATGACGAGGCTCTGATGTGAAGGCCATGGTGAGGCGAGACTCAGGCGTGACGGCTATCTTGCGACGAAGCTCTTGAATGGTGGCCATGTTGTGAAGAATCTCTTGAGTGGCCAGCATGATGTGAGCAGGCCCTGGAGTAGCTGGCTTGACGTTAGCAGGCCTTGGCTTGGCAGACGTGATGTGAACAGACTCTGGCTTGAAAGAAGTGACGTGAGCAGACTCTTGCTTGACAGACGTGAACAGGCCCTGGCTTGACAGACGTTATGTGAGCAGACTCTGGCTTGGCAGGCATGACGTGAAGAGGCCTTGGTGTAGTAAACGTGACATGAGCAGGCTTTGGGGTAACAGGCATGACGTGAGCAGGCTGAGGCTTGGCAGACATGATGTGAGCAGGCTTTGGCATAGCAGGCATGACGTTAGCAGGCTTTGGCGTAGCAGGCATGACATGAGAAGGCTGTGGCTTAGCAGGCATGACGTGAGAAGGTTGTTGCTTGGCAGACATGATGCGAGCAGGCTTTGGCTTGGCAGACATGATGTGGGCAGGCTTTAGCTTAGCAGACATGATGTGAGAGGCTAGTGGTCTTGACGTGCGTGACTTTTCCCCCTGGAGCAGGCTTTAGCTTGACAGGCATGACGTGAGCAGGCTTTAGCTTGACAGGCATGACGTGAGCAGGCTTTAGCTTGACAGGCATGATGTGAACAGATTTTGGGGATGTGTCATGTTCCTCCTCCATGACACCCACAGTGAAAACAGACCCACTCAACCGCAATGCAGTCTATGTATTGCTCAAGAGTCCAGTGAGGAGTACTGTGTGGCATTAAACTTGATATGTCTTTAATTAAACCAAAAAGGTTTAATTGAAGTCTACCTGGTAGTGAAGCTCACAGAACTCAGCCACGTAATAATCCTCTATGGGTAGGTCTCCCTGTCGGAGACGAACTAGGCGATCTGCTGGGTTCATGGTGGCTGGTCGTGTATTCTGTAATGAGTAGTCCACTGAACGGCAAGTTGAAGAACCCAAGTGCAGTTTTATTTAACAGAGTGAAATCCAAAATAGATTTGCTGCTCAAGAAACATTTCCTATTAATAACAATGTTGAAAACAGTTGTGCTGCTTAATTTTTTTGTGTGGAATCTGTGATACATATTTTTCATTATTTATTGATGAATGGGAAAAAACACAATTTACTTTAAATAGAAACTATTTGTAACATTACAATTTTTTCTGTCATATTTTTCAACAGTATACTGTAAGTAAATTTTCATGGTCACATCTCTGACACATTAAATCATAGTTGGTGGACTAAATGTTTTGAGAGTCACTCACTGGTCAGAGTATCACAGTTTCTTTTAGGCAACAAAAGTCTGGACTGGCTTTGATTTGAACAACAAAAGAGAAATGTCTTAAACAGCGATTATGTGACAAATAAAACACTTTTTTAATCATGTCTCTGATGATAGATATGCAGGGATCTCTGATCTGGGGATTTGCATGCAATTTACTGCAATAGCGTACAGCTGAAACCACATACAGCATCAAAAAATTCTCTAGTATCTTTCTTTTCAGGCATTTTATTTTTAAACCATACAACTGGTTATTTATGCAGCAACTGGAGCTGGGTCTGTGTACGTTTTGATAGTTTATTTTTCAATTTGATATTTTATGTCAATGACGATTGACGAAAAACAAGATTTCGGCAGGATTTTTTGGGCGAGGCTGAAATCATGTCTTGATGACACACTGGAGCCACTGAGCATGATCCCTCGCCTAACATTATAAGAGGTGTGCTCAGCTTGAAGCAGCGCTGCGCAGACCGATTGGTGTATGACATCAAAGTATGACGTGCAAAATGTGCCAGATCTAATGCTTAGCAGAAGAAGGAGAAGGAGCAGCCTTTTTGATTTTTGAATGAGATAAATAGGGACCGCAGATGACAGTCCTGCAGCGATGTCACAGTAGGAATCAATCATTGATGGTGGCGTATGTGAGAATTTTTTTTAATTGATGTGTGTTAAGTACGTCTGAACTACGTATGTCGCCTTACAAGACGCCTGATACATACGTCATCTCCATGTACGTCATTAAGTTATTTCCCAACAAGTGGCAATAGTGCATAATAATTGTGGCATGGTAAAGTCTATTTCATGTTCGATAACTTTTCTGTTTAGCTGTTACATTGGTGTTGAAGTGAAGTACAGCACATTAATGTTCAGTCAAGGCCTTTCTTTTTGCTTGGATGCTACAAAAAGTGCAGAAGCCCTAAGAGGCCATTCATGATTTCTGCATGAATGATTTTTCTTGTTTTCTTGTGATCTCTACATAAAAGAGCGACAATTTAACAGAAATAAAGTTTCTTTATAAATGTTATTTATATTAGTCATTCATTAGACATTCGATCAACATTAAATGACGTGGAGAACAAAGTCATTCTGAGCAAAACATGCTTACGATTTGTGAAAAATCGTACATATTTTACAAGGTGGCAAATTCGTAGGAATTCGAACGAAGGACCACACCTAACCCCGCCCCTAAACTTAACCGTCACAGAAATCGTACAACTCCACACATCTAAATAAAACAGGCTGGGTGCAGATTGATATCTCTGAAATAAATATTTTCTGTGAAATCCTTCTTCTCTAGGATGCAGAGAAGAAAGCCCAATCTAGGACCTGCCCTGTACAGCATAAGAATCGGTACTGCTATAGCAGCGGAGGACTATTATTGTATTGAACAGAACTGAGGAACAACAAGTTTCAGATTTCGCCGTTTTCTCGTTTCTGCTTATTTCATTTCAAACTGAAAAACAAACTATCAAAACGTACATGGACCAAGCTGTCACAATGAAAATGTCATCCAATGCAAAAACAAGAAAACATGCTGCTTCAAATAGTTGTAAATCAGTTTGACCTAGAGATAATATCTAGTTTTCAGAGCGAGAGTGTTTGAAGTCACACATTCTAATCATAATATGTGTAAAAGTGTAAAATCTGATATGCAATCTAAATGTCACAAGGGAATGTGTTGACAAAAACACCGCTAAAGCTTTCCTCATGCCTGACAAGCAGATGTCCTGATCAACCTTGAGGAGATGAAAAACATAATTTACCAGTCTCCATAACACATTCATAACTGCAGCAGGCTATAAAGCCAAGGAAAGTTCTTGGTTTTATAAGACACCAAAGTCATTCCAGTACCGTTTTGAAGATCTCTTTCTTTCTTGTTTAAGTTTGTGTTTATCATAATGCAAATATGATAAAATGGTGAACTGAAAGAATAGCCTATTTCGACTTTTAAATTCATATTTGTCCCATCTTTTGTTTTGAAGTAGCACATGTTGATAATGCTACTTTGATTGGATGTGTTCTTAGTAAACAAGAATTTCAGAATGAGAAATCATATATTCTCTACCTATACAGGCCATGGTGATGGAAAATAAAATGACATGGGAGAAAAACATATTTCAATGGTGTTGCTTTCACTCGCAAAACTTTTGTGTTCTATTGCAAAATTATTGCATTTCCCTGAGAAACTTTGCATCCACTCACAAAAGTTTTGAGATGGTAATAATAATAATAGGTGGGAAGAAAAACTATATTTCAGTGATTTTGCGAGCGAATGCAAAGTTTCTCAGGGGAACAATACTTCTGTGAGAGAACGAATAAACATTTTTCCTCCATCTTATATTATTTTCTCATCACCATGTCCTCTTAGGAGGCTCAGTATAACACATATATCTTTACCCTTTGAAAAAAGTATACTAAAATGTATTTGAAATACATTTATTTTGTGCTATAAGTATACTACAAATACATTTACATATTTCGTGCTTAATAAAAATACCCTGCAATTGTACATTTAAAGACTGCTATTATACAGAGATCATGCAATCTTTATTAATAGTGATATTAAAACTATTTTATAGTAGTTTATTATAAAACGATATTATGCATTTTAGGCATAATATTAAGAAATGTGCATTGTGCAATAAAGAAATACTCCAAATAAAGTTGAATTACAATTTTATATCAGTAAGTCCTAAATGATATGTCAATAAATATGTTAATGGATTTGAAGTAGCCACCTTTATTTGTATAGCGCTTTATTCAATACAGATCGTATTCTATACAGTATACTTAGTATGAAATAAATGTATTTAAAAAAAATATTATGGCATAGGATTTTTTACTAGGGTAATAAGCATCAAATAATGACAAAACTAACAAAAGTCCTTATATGTGTCTTTAACTTGATCTTTTTCAAATAAATGCTCTTCTTTTGAACTTTCTATTCCAAGAATCCTGAAAGAAATGTTTCCTGAGCAGTACATCAGCATATTAGAATGATTTCTGAAGGATCATGTGACACTGAAGACTGGAGTAATGATGCTGAAAATTCAGCTTTGCATCACAGGAAAAAATGACATTTTAATATATATTAAAATATGAAAACAGCTATTTTAAATTGTAATAATCTTTCACAATAGTACAGCTTTTACTGTATTTTTAATCAAATAAATGCAGCCTTGGTGAACATAAGAGACTCATATACTACTCAAATAGTGTATTAATCCAATGACCGGGAATGTTGTCCTAGGATTTGTGACTGCCATGGGCTTAATTTTGATTCGACCCTGTGAATTTAAGCGATGGATCTGCATGAATCCACACAGGAGCCAGAGACTGATCATGTGAAACAGCAGCTATAAAACACCCTGAGTGGAAAGGGCTTGTTCTACTTATTGGAGAGAAACAAATCTAACTGAATTTCTTTAGTTTGAGAGAAAGTGTGTTAACTTTGAATTGATCTTATTTTCTTACCATCAGTAGCTTTTTTTTCATTTAGTGTTGTTTTCAGGTACACTAATTGCAGTGACAATTGCTGAGGTGTTAAATGGGGTTAAGCACCTCGCTCAAAGACCCAGCGGTGATAAAGCGGAACTGTGATTTTAAGATGGTTTCTGGGTCGCCCCTGCTTAAACTAAAAGTGGAACTTTTGTTTCAGAGCCCTAGATGATTAACCATTAGGCTGCTGTCGGTGAAGTGTGACAGAAGAGCAGCCAAGAGGAATTACTCCAGTGCTCGGTTATGCCTGTTGTCCCTAGATTAGTGTTTTTTCATTCTTCCTTCTGAAAATGCACGTTTTAATAATTCATCCTCAGATAAACAACCCTAGCACCTGCAATACTTCATCTGGCAGTCAAAAAGAAAAGAAAAAAAACAACACACACAGTGAGAAACTTCTTTTAGAGATTATAGTTTATCTCTATGATAGATGCTGTTGCTGCTGCAAGTGTAACAAGCTTGTCAGGTTTGATTCTGCCGAAAAGACTGAGGCAATAAAACCTGAGAAATATTGTTTGCAAGCAGGATCAGGGAGATATACGACTTGAGAAAGTAAATTTACCCGGAGAACAAAATGGGAGCAAAACAAATAGACATCCTAGCTCAGATGAAATAGTGCATTCAGTGTAGTAGAGAGTGAGAGAAAAAAAAGTGCTGGAAAAAGAAATTGTAAGGTCTGCCAGCATTGAGACAGATGGGGAATGTTTGAGGGCGCTGACAAACGGTGACAGTATCAGTGCTTTGAAATGTAGTGCTGGTGTCACTGTCTCATTAAAACAACCCCAAGACATCAAAAATGATGAAATGCATGCATGTTTTATGGGATGTGAATTTCAAAAGAAAAGTAAACTTATGACTGATGATCACTGGGACTAAAAACACGCCCAGGCCTTGAGCACTAGGTGCAGATGAAGTTAACTAGCTGCTATTTGATAGAGGCCACTTGGATTTGATCTACATGTAAGGCCAGGGCCGTTTCTAGGCATAGGCGAGCTAGGCGGTCGCCTAAGGTGCCACCAGCAGGAGGGGGCACCAATGAGCGCATGTACTGGCACTTTTAGCAGGGTTGTGATAAAGAGTGGCACGGTCACCCTGAAATATGACTGCCGCCCCCACTGGATCCCCCATTATTGGGCTAGAGTACTGTCAATCTGACGATGCCTGTATGCCACTGGATCAGAGTGCTTCCTGATTGTTGCACGCAAAGTTTGCATTTGGAGCGCTCAACAACGCCATTAGATCAGTGGGCTCTGTCAGTGCTTTGGCAAGGTAACACTTTTTTTTTGCCATGAAGTAAAGCTAAGTTCAAAGGCCAATTTAAAATATTGGTACAGTAAATAAAGTGCACAAAATCAGTATTTTGTTTAGGCAGTATTTGTGGCACTTGATAAATCATGTTGCGAGATTTGTCTAAAAGGTGCGCGTTTTTTGTGCCAATGCATTTTTAAATTATCAGCGTGTCATGTAATATTCCCATATAAACTTTAACATCCAATTAAAAAATATTTGTATAGTAAAATTCACTAATTCACGAGATCAATACATCCTTTATTAGACCGCTTTGTCGAGTTAAATGCATCCTTACGGAGGTGTCGAAATGCTGAATCAACTCATTCACTTCCAACAGCGCTTAATGGGAGCAGCGTCATAGAGGGAAGAGGCGTCAACGTTATTTAAAGGGCGTACTCTGTTCACACCTTAACGAGTAGCAATGATTAAGTACTGCATGGGGACTTTTATGTGACTGATCAATCTTTTTTTATGTAGTTTGGGGTAACAAAGGGTTTGACTGAAATAATAATGCAATAACAGACACTTTAAATCAATGTTTCAAGAAAAAACAACACATTTTGTTTTACAGTATGAAAGACAAAAAACGTAGACATTGATTAATATCTAAACAAAAATGTGAATGGGTATCCAAACCAAATGTAATAAAATTAATTTGTGTGATTTATGTGTAAATTATGTGCAATGTTTTAGCCACTAGGGATTGTTACATAGGGTTATACAGGCATCTAGTGGCAACACAATGTTATTACAGATACTAAATTGTGCAAAACATTTTTTATCTTAACAGTCAATTTATAAATAATGCATTCAGATTTGTGGAACACATTGCGCTGAATCTCCACAAATTAGTGTCTTTATACTATTAACAGTTATATATATATATATATATATAATTGGGGGGACAATAGGGATTTCACCTAGGGCATCAAATTGGCTAGAAACGGCCCTGGGTAAGCGCGTGTCGAGGTGCCATTATGCACCTTCAGGGCTGTAACTACTAAGTCTCTTGTCCTTGACTATTATTAATTGTGCATTTACAGAATGTTCTTGTCTTTGTCAATGAAATATGGCCATAGTGTTTGAGGCCAACTTTTGTGAAACTTGGCAATGGGTGTCATTTGTAAGAATAAGGAGCAATTTATAATGCAGTTCCCCTGAGGAGCTGTCCTCATGCTTTTTGAAATACTGAAACACTACAAGGTTTTAAGAAATGAGCATGCCAATAATACTAGTACTACTACTACTACTAATAATAACAATAATAATAATAATAATCCATTACAGACAAGCACATATCCTTGATAATAAACTAATATGTGACCCTGGAGCACAAAACCAGTCCTAAGTCGCTGGTGTATTTGTAGCAATAGCCAAAAATACATTGTATGGGTCAAAATTATAGATTTTTCTTTTATGCCAAAAATCATTAGGATATTAAGTAAAGATCATGTTCCATGAAGATATTTTGTAAATTTCCTACTGTAAATATATCAAAACTTCATTTTTGATTAGTAATAATCATTGCTAAGGACGTCATTTGGACAAATTTATAGGCAAATTTCTCATTATTTTGATTTTTTTGCACCCTCAGATTCCAGATTTTCAAATAGTTGTTTCTCTGCCAAATATTGTCTTATCCTAACAAAACCATACATCAATGTAAAGCTTATTCAGCTTTCAGATGATGGATAAATCTATTGCCTTAAAGGGATAGTTCACCCAAAAATGAAAATGTTATGTTTATCTGCTTACCCAAGATGCATCCGAGATGTAGGTGACTTTGTTTCTTCAGTAGAACACAAATGATGATTTTTAAGTCCAGCCGTTGCAGTCTATCAGTCGTATAATGCATGGCAATGGTAACAAAATCTATGAGAGTAAAAAAAAAAACATGATTTGCCGGTTTCTGGCACAAACCGATCGTTTCGTGTCTTAGGACATCAATGTGTCGTCACGGTTTAATTTGGATTTGTCTGTGCATGTTTTAAAAAAAACTTCATTATACTTTGTGTTCTACTGAAGAAGAAAAAAAGTCACCTACATCTTGGATGCCTGGGGGTAAGCAGATAAACATCAAAAACATTTTTGGGTGAACTATCCCTTTAGACTGGTTTTGTGTTCCTTTTGTAGTCCCAGGGTCACTTATTAGCAGCACTAGTAGTAGACGCACTATGAGGAGACTTGTCTTTTTTTTTTTTTTCACCGTTCTCATTGCCCTTTTTCTACTTTTCTCCTACGAATTCTGCCATTGGCACCAGGTAGACCTATGACTGTGTCATCTGGCAGCCATCAGAGGTCACCTTTTCCAATTTTATTGACTCTCACACTACACACTGTTGCACATCACCCCGGACTCCATTTCCCATCATGCATTACTGATTGCACTCAGCACGAATTGCATACACCTGTTTACACTGATTGCACCCAGGTGTTTCATATCACTCCCTCACTATATTACACTCACTCTTATCCCTTCCCTCTGCAGAGTATTGTTTAGCGCATATCTTTAGATAGCTACCCTACAGAGCCCTCATTAGTTTCCCTGCCTTAGCCTTAGCCTTAGCCTTAGCCTTGGCCTTGACCTTGGCCTTGGCCTGTCTGTTTTCCGGTTTGGATATTGCCTGGTTTCCGGATTCTCCCTTTAGCCTTGCCCCTGTGATTCTGTCTGCCGATCAGTGACCTATGCTAGCCCTATGACTATTCTTGTGTCTTGCCCGCCATATTCCTGGTTGCCACTGTTTACCCTGCATGTTTTATGACCATGTCTCTGTCTTCTCCTAATAAATAGCTTGCAAGTGGATTCGCACGTCTCACGTCTCGTCAGCCACGTTACATAGGACACTGTGTCATTATACAGAAAAAAAAACCCCCCCCCCCCCCCCAAACGTGCATCTCAATAAATTAGAATGTCTGGAAAAGTTCATTTATTTCATAATTCAACTCAAATGTGAAACTCGTGTATTAAATAAATTCATGCACGCAGACTGAAGTTTAAGTCTTTGGTTATTTTAATTTTGATGATTTTGGCTCACATTATCAAAAACCCACCAATTCACTATCTAAAAAAATTAGAATATGGTGACATGCCAATAAAGCTAATCAACTCAAAACACCTGCAAAAGGTTTCCTGAGCCTTCAAAATGGGCTCTCAGTTTGGTTCACTAGGCTACAAAACCATGGGGAAGACTGCTGATCTGACAGATGTCCAGAAGACAATCATTGACACCCTTCACAAGGAGGGTAAGCCAAAAACATTAATTGCCAAAGAAGCTGGCTATTCACAAAGTGCTGTATCCAAGCATGTTAAAGTACAGTGGAAGAAAAAAGTGTGGAAGAAAAACATGCACAACCAACCAAGAGAACCGTAGCCTTATGAGGATTGTCAAAATCGATTCAAGAATTTGAGTGAAAAATTCACAAGGAATGGACTGAGGCTCGGGTCAAGCCATCAAGAGCCACCACACACACAGACGTGTCAAGAAATTTGACTACAGTTGTCGTATTCCTCTTGTTATGCCACTCCTGAACCACAGACAACGTCAGAGCGTCTTACCTGGACTAAGGAGAAGAAAAACTGGACTGTTACCCAGTGGTCCAAAGCCCTCTTTTCAAATGAGAGCAAGTTTTGTATTTCATTTGGAAAACCAAGGTCATAGAGTCTGGAGGAAAGGTGGAGAAGCCCATAGCCCAAGTTGCTTGAAGTCCAATGCTAAGTTTCCACAGTCTGTGATGATTTGGGGTGCAATGTCATTTGCTGGTGTTGGTCCATTTGTGTTTTTTGAAAACCAACCTCACTGCACCCGTTTACAAGAAATTTTGGAGCACTTCATGCTACCTTCTGCTGACAAGCTTTATGGAGATGCTGATTTCATTTTCCAGCAGGATTTGGCACCTGCCGACACTGCCAAAAGCACCAAAAGTTGGTTAAAGGACCATGGCGTTGGTGTGCTTGACTGGCCAGCAAAACTCACCAGACCTGAACCCCATAGAAAATCCATGGGGTATTGTCAAGAGGAAAATGAGAAACAAGAGACCCAAAAATGCAGATGAGCTGAAGGCACTGTCAAAGAAACCTGGGCTCCATACCACCTCAGCAGTGCCACAAAAAAATTACCTCCATGCCACGCCGAATTGAGGCAGTAATTTAAAGCAAAAGGAGCCCCTACCAAATATTGATTGCATGTACAGTAAGTGAACATACTTTCCAGAAGGCCAATCAATCACTAATTTTTTTTTATTGTGTTTTTTTTTCTTTTTTTTTTTTTTTTTTCCTTATTTCGTCTTCGGATAGTAGGCTCTAATTTGTGAGTTGAGAATATTGAATGGTGGGATTTTGTAAAGTGAGCCAAATAATCACAATTAAAGAACCAAAGGACTTACACTACTTCACGTCTGTGCATGAATTATAATAAAACGAGTTCACAATTTGAGTTGAATTATTGAAATAAATGACCTTTTCCACGACATTCTAATTTATTGAGATGCACCTATTTATATTATAAAAACGCAATTTTATATGTAATTTAAATTTTAACTTCTGATCATACATTACAATATTCAAAGAGTTGTTTATCACAGTCAATATTAATTAATATTATTGTTAGTACTTACGTTTGTAGTAGTATGTAGTATAAATTTATGCATTATCTATGCCTGCCTCATTTAGTATTGTGGTGCCCTAATAAATATAAATGACAGTATTAATACTGTAATTATACTGAGGACAAGAGCATTATTGCTAGTATTTTTGTTGTTGCTATTACACAAAATAAATAATTTAAATTTAATAATCACTTATTTATTATTATTATATCTTAGTACTGTTAAATTGTATAAGTATAAGACAGAACAGTAATATGGTGGTATAAAATTATAGATTATAAATAAATAAATGGTGTGTGTGTCTTAGGCTTTATACAAACAATAATAATAATAATAAATAATAATAATACATTTAATAATTAAAGTTGATAATGTTTCAGCTTATACTCTATAGTAATATAATAGATATTATATATGGTTAATTACAGACAAGCTAATATAATAATAGTATAGGCTATGTTAAATATTTAAGAAGAAGACCTATTGACCGGACATGTAGGCCTCTCTTTTGCGTAATAAAACCAATATGTAATTTTATATTGCTATATACTATTATATTATTACTAATATTACTTTATATAGTTGTATAAGTACATAAACCAAACATATTATATTCTACAATTATATACGTATGGACCTATTACTGTACTGTAATTCTATTATGACAAATTTACAAACAACAAAAATAATAATTTTCATTGTTTTATAATAATAATAATTATTATTATTGACTTCCTTTCCTAAGACTTTAAAGTAGTCCCTTATTAATAGGGTGTGATGTTGGGCCAGTGATTCTGTTGCTCTGCTCTTGTGAGTCATGCCTGCCTGGATAAGTGCCATCATCCTGTTCTACGTGTCACCACTATCCCCGATCCACTCTCTCTTCAGCTCTGCTGTCAAACTACACCTGAGGACACTCTTCTCACCTCTACTCAGCTCTGTCATAGTATTTTGAGAATATGCTGGCTTCAGAGAGCTTTTTTTCGACTCGGGTTAAAGCTGTGATGGACATTTACTCTGTGATGGAGCAAAACCTCCGAGGTGTCAGTGTCTGTTGCTTGAGAAAAATCATGCGAATTTTTGTGAGCCCATGTCTGAAAGGTCTATTTTGAAGATATGAACTACCTCATTACAGACGGACTGGGGGGCGGGGGGGGGGGGGGGAAACCTAATGCAACAAAAACTGATAAAACCAAACACAGCATGACATTTTCAGAGATTGTACAAAGCAGCTGAATATTTAATGAGGTAAGCACTGTTCCGTTTATAAATGCTTGCTAAACAATCTCATTTCCAGCACTGCATTGCTATTCAAGGAAAAAACTAACCTTTAAACCTGTGATTTAAAAAGACATTCACCAAGGGTTATTGAGGTTATTATTGGGATGATGGGTGCAAAGCATAACTTCAAGCCCATGCCTGAATAATGAAACCTATTACACCGCAAAGATGACCTTATTGCAAAGGTTATTTGAGGCTTAATCAATGGCTCGTTGGTGACCTTATCTTTTTTCTCATCTGTAATTTCCTTGGTGTTGTCGGCGATGAAATACTTAATAAACTCCATGACCTCATCTATTAAATTAGCTGATCAGTGATCTCATAGGTGAACTGAACAAGCTAATGAGCTCATCAGTGATGTCACTGGTAGACTAAACACTAAAATAGTCACCTGTGAATAGTCCAATAATACAAATAAAATGAATGACTAAAAAAAGGAATGAATCGAAGCTACAACCACAAGACTTGATATTTTAAATATTTTCAATACATGTCATACTGAATACACAGAAAGAAAGAAAAGTACATACTCATGAAAAGACATCTATCATGCTGAAACAGATGAAGCTACTGATAAAAGAGAGCAATGATCAGAAAGTCACGTTTCTGAGTTCTTACATACTGTATGAGCAGATCCTTAAACAGCAGAACCTGTCTATATTCCGCATGGCTCTGCTAATAGGACAGCGTGTGTCAATCATTTGCCTGGATCCCTGTCCCTGGGGTGAGAATGAGTGAAGAACTCCAGCTGAGACCAGAATTTACGGCATAGCCGTCACAACGTGGCAGTGTTAGAGAAGTCTCTTTGAAACGGCGGTTCCCTTTCAGTCGGTCACTCTCGACGTCACGTCAAATTGGGATCTCGCTTAGAGGGACCAATCTACTTCGAGTGTAAACTAAACGAGCCAATGCACATTGGCATGCGATTATTGGGACCACTATCGTCAAAATGAGAGATACTTAGCATTAAGTTTGGTTTGGCGGTATGGTTCTGTTGTGGGCAAAAAACTCCCTGCCCATCCATGCAGCCTGTCAGGAATGAGCAGGGAGAGCAGCAATAATAAACCCCCCTAGGGTTAACAGAACAGAAAAAGGCAGATATCATTAATGTACTTAAAGATATTTAAGTGTAACACTTTATTCAAAATAAAGGAGTATGATTAGCAAGGAATATCAGAAAGCCAAATCCTGACTGTGTCGAAAGGAGGAGCTGGGGATGGAGGAAGGTAATTTGCTCCCGAGCAAGCTGAAAAGATGCTGAATAATACTGAACACAGCTTATATAGGAATGCCGCGATAAGTGTCGTATTCCTATAGGTAGATGGGGATCTGCTAATGCACTGATGCAAGCCGGACTCCGTGCCTGCCCGAACTAACGCTAAGCTTAATTTCCTTTATTTCAGAGACTCAGCCAGGTGACATTTTCTTTTAGTTTTAAATGGATAGTTCATCCAAAAATGAAATTTAGCCCATGATTTACTCACCCTCAAGCCATCCTAGGTGTAGA